>JAHLJT010002406.1:25424509-25652155 GCA_031308135.1 Acheta domesticus | reverse complement strand
AAGGCATCGTCCTTGACAACACTGCTTTAGAATAAGGTTGAGAGAAAACGGAAAAACGATCAGCCACGTTCCATAACATCCCTGTCTAGCGGCCCCACTGCTCCAGCGGCAACCCGAGTACGCGAGGGCGCAGGGAACAAGGCCCCCCTCTTGCCGCCCTCGAGCGCTCGGGGTGCCCGGCGGGCGCGTGGGAGCAGGCGGGCGGTGCGTTTACGCAGCCCGATCAGCCCGCGCCTCAGGTGCTGCGCCAGCGCCGAGTTTAAAAGTTGCCAACGAAAACGGGCCGCGTCGGAGGCTCTCTTTTTAAAGCGCGCTGCTCGCTTCCCGCGCAAAACAAATACGGAAGGAGTGCGAGCGGCGCGAAGTTCCCAAGCAACATTTTCCAATTAGTTCTATTCCTTTGGAGGGGGTGTTTGAGTTTGGTGTGATGCATGTGAATGCTAGTTGGATAACAGGTGCTGGCAGGTTTTACAGGACGCTAACGAGCTTGCGACAAACTTTATTGAAACACTTTAAAAAATTGACGGAACTTCATTTTTCTTTTAATTGGGAATGTCAAGTTTCCAATTTGACAAGTAATTCTTCCTTGCCCAGAAAATTAATTGGACGTGGCGAATGTTTACTCTTGTGTTAGAGGGGTTGCTCTCAGTGAGAAACGAAAGCACAATATTACTCGAACATGTTCAAAAGTTATCAACCCATTTCTTAGTCACACTACACGAATAAATAATTCAGATTATGTAGAAGTGTTAGAATGTTACGTAAGTGTGCAAAACAGAAGATTACCGCACGATTCATGTTTATATCCCGAGAGTATGCGAGGGCTACAGAAGACGTGTGAAAAAATCACCTCGCGTATGTATTGTGTATACCTACTTTTTTTTTAACGCCGTGAGCGAAAGATATTTAGGGTACGTTTCCCTATGTTTTGCACACACTTCGTATCGTTTCGCGTACTTTTAGTTAGAATGAAAAAAATTACTGTTTTGTATACGGAATACAAGCACTAAAAACCATGTTTTGTTCACGGCATATTCAAAAAACGTCTTGTATTTTCCGAAATTCTAGTGTCTTAAATACTAAATTTTAAATGTTCACGATTAAAGTTACTGATCCCTAGGTTTAGACAGCTGCGAGACGAAAGGTTTCTTTAGCACAGTGCCGCATCTGTAATGGCGGCATGTGCGTCTTCAAAGCCTTCATCAGTACTCTTTAATGTTCCGTTAAATGATCCCCGAAATAAGAAAGCATGTGCAATACATTTCCACTAAGTTGTATTTACGATTTCATTTTCCGTTGCCTTTTCGCTATAAAATCTTCAGTTTATTTTCATTATACGTTTTTCTTCTAAACCTTCTAGGTAGTAAACTTCAACATTTATTTTCTGCAAGTAATGATTTCTGAATTTTATTGCTGGTAGGTGGCATCAATTTTTTGTGAGAGCACTTGAATATCCTTAACTCGAACACCGTTGGGGTGAAGTTGAACACTGTTTCTCAAACTCCTTAATAACTTGAACCTCTTCTTAGTTTGAATCTCTGGATAACGCAAACCTTTTGTGAACTCGAAACCTTTGATAATTCGAATCCACTTAGTAATTCGAATCCTGCCAAACCAAATTCTGCCAAATGAAATCCCTTCAAATCAAACCATGTTTAATCAAAACTTGTAAAATCAAATCTCAAAAAAATCCCATTCTCTAGTCTTATTAAATTGATTCATGTTGCTTCGAACATCGTTAACAAGGACATTGATATATATATTCCCTCAAAATGACAGTTTCTTTCTACAAGGCCAATGTTTGTTTATTTCAATTCACCGCCACGCGCATCGTGTTCATTGAATTCAATGAATAAAATACGAAAAACGTGCATTTATATTTTAATGTTTAACGGAGAAGTATTAACGGGAATTTTATACTTTACGTCTGGTTTATTTGTCATCAATTCTTAAAATCCCCTGAAAAATCAATTACTTATTTTTGTACCTGTCCAGATTAAGTTTTCAACAGTATGTGAAAATAACTATACATCTGATGCAAAGACTCTGACACCTTCCTAATCAACTGATATTGTCAAAGGCCTCCAAAACTGATTTTCGAAAAAATTAAATTTCCGTAATTGTTAGAGCAAATATACCTCTCGCAAATCTTTCACAATTTGGATACTTTCAAGAATTTATTTTATTATTTTCATCTACTTATTTTATTTTTTCTACTTTGTCTTTGATATTTACGTACCCTCTTTTCCATTCATACTGGTTCTAAAGAGTTGCACAACCGAGTAAAATTGGTGAATTTCAAAGAAGCGATCGCGATCAGAGTGACCAAATTTGCAGCAGGTAGATATTTCTACTAAACTAACCAAATATACCAAACCAAGCCATAGCATTCTTAAATAATATTTTTAACTCTTCATTAAGAACAGGATATTTTCCACTTTTATGGAAACACTCTATAGTAATACCCATACCAAAACCAAACAAAACTCAATCATATGTAGAAAATTTTAGACCAATAAGCTTGTTACCCTCTTTATAAAAAATTCTAGAGAACATCATTCAGAAAAGACTCAACAATTACCTCCACAAAAGTGGCATCATCCCTAGACATCAATTTGGATTCACAGAAAAGCTATCAACCACTCATCACTTACACACTATATCAACC
The DNA here is from genome assembly GCA_031308135.1 of Acheta domesticus. Taxonomy (NCBI): domain Eukaryota; kingdom Metazoa; phylum Arthropoda; class Insecta; order Orthoptera; family Gryllidae; genus Acheta; species Acheta domesticus. Next base: position 25,649,487 of record JAHLJT010002406.1, on the reverse strand, counting down.
TTTCTAGACATTTCTCAAGCATATGACAGAGTATGGCATGAAGGTCTCATGTATACAAAATTAAAATCAATGGTACGCCCAAATGCTTAACCAATATCATCAATAGCTTCATAAGCAATAGAACTTTTGCAGTTTCAGTTAATAAACATCTCTCAAATCCCAAACCAATTTTGGCTGGACTTCCTCAGGGCTCCACATTGTCACCGATATTATTTAATTTTTACACAGCTGATAACCCTGCATCCAACACAATCAATATAGCACAATTTGCAGATGATACAGCATTGTTCTGTTCTAGCACATCACTTAATATATTAAGGGCCGAATTCATAGTCGTTTCTTATAATGAGCGTTCCTTAAGTACGAGATTCCCGATTCATAAACAGTGCTTATTTTCAAATGAGTGACGAATGAGTGACTACTCATTCGTATAAGCGAGGTCGCCTGCCGCCTTAAGCATTCCTCATTCGCCAAAGAGTTAACCACCTTTGGCTAAGTGAAGTCTTGGAACAACGCGACATGGCGAGCGACGACTTTACGGAGTACTTCGAATTTTACACGCAAAATATTGTCCGCGTAAGGAAGAGATATATCAGAGACGCTGATAATCCCTTCGAAATTTACAACGACGATCAATTTAGAAGACGGTTCCGTTTTCATAAGAGACAAAAACTGAACTCGAGGTTTGAATCTCTTCATAATTTGAAGATTTTTTTGGCATAATTATGTTTTTTAGTCAGATATTTGTGTAAATGGAAAGTGGTGTACCAAGATCATTATTCTTTCCTGACATTTTTAGCTTTTATTTTCTCTTAAGTGAATTGTACAATGTGGAATAACAGCAATATTTTAACCATGCGCGTAAATATGAATAAAAAAACAATAAAAAAATAATTTATCAATAAAAAACATTTTAATCGAAAATATTTCTAACGATGAACCTGAAATAAATATAATAGAAACGCCAGTAGAACGTGAATGTGTACAGGCACCACGTACTTCTGGGAACATTACACCAAAAAGCACGAAACACTAAGCATTCAATATTGAAGCAGAGTTAAGAATTGAAAAAGCTTCACACATTTTGAAACTTGAAAAAGAAATTGGGGAATTAAGAAAAGCAGAAGAAGAATATAAATGTCAACTAGCAAAGGTTCACAAAACACACAAGTCACAACAAAACTTTACGGTTACAGTCCGTTTACAGGCAATGAATCGGAGAGTATAAGTCAATGCAATAAATAACGAAACGACCGGGACCAAAAGGAAACCATAGTTAAACACTGGTTCACCTGACGGAAATGCAACGTTGCAACATTTCCGATACCTTAAGCAACACTCATTTCTGTTCACATAAGAGGCGTCTATGAAATACAAGTCTTCTTAAGTGGCCACTCATTTTGAGGAACTTCTTATTGCTTAAGCATTTCCTTATTCCTTAAGCATCGACTATGAATTCGGCCCTAAGAAACACAATACAACAACATCTAAACCAAACCAGTGCTTGGTCAAACAAATGAAAAATTAAATTAAATCCAAGTCAACAGCAAAAATGTTTTCATTAAAAATCATTTCAACACCACCACCTCTCACACTGAACAATAACATTATTCCTTGGACTCCACAAAGCAAAACAGTGAGATATCTAGAACTACATTTAGACACTAAACTTAACTGGAAAGAACATTTAAACATTAAAACACAACAAACAAAAGTCAAACTAATCCAATTAAAGCCATTAATAAACAACCACAGTAAAATAACAATAGAAAATGACAAAATATACAGCTGTAATTAGACTTCTAATGCTCTATGCATGTCCTGACTGGATTAATGCAGCAAAAACCAATATTCATAAATTACAGGTCATACACAACAAATTCCTACGAACAATAATCAATGCACCCTGGTTCATCACGAACAAACAACTTCATAAAGAAATTCAAATAAAGCCTATCATACATCACATCACTAAATTATTCCACATTTTTTGAAAAAATATACTATCAATTCCACAACTATCCCAATATATCCTAGGCAAAGCACCCAGAAACGCCACCAGAGTAAAAAGTAGATTTCCCAAGCATGATTTTTATACACAATTTGCAAAGTTTAGAAGATTCTTTGTCAGGTGCTCAGTGGGTTTCTTCTCCTTAAGAAATAGTTGTAAAGAAATAATAGTTTATTTTTTAATGTAGATAATAAGCATCAAAAACATGTGAGAAAGTTTGTAATGTTAAACTGAGCCATGTATCATACCGAAAATAATAAAAATTATTAAAAAAAGGCATGTGAATTAGCAATATTTTTTAAAATGGATGTAAAATTAAATTATTAGTAAATCTTCGTAGTCTTGTATATTTAAATATTTATTGATTTCATTGACGAAAAGTTTTCTCTCACGCTTCATTCAACTGTAATTATTGATATACCTATATTTTTACTTTTGGATACATACTCTAATCAAATAATTATTAATATTGTTTTTATTAATATAATTAATAATTAATAATAATATATTAATATTATTATATTATTAATATTATTATATTAATAATTAATAAGTAATATATTGTTTGTGTTAATAAGCAGATGCATTGTATAATATATTTAATACGTGTTACTTTCATATTTAACTGCATTTTTGGACTTAAAATATGCATTGTAATTAGTTTGTAGATTCAGGTCGTTATTTATTCAGGAAAACAGTCCACTGTCAGAGAATAAATGTATTATTTTTACTAATATTATTGATCAAGAAAACGTTTGTACTACCAAGATATCTTGCTAGGTAGATGCCCTAACGTGATGAACTATCAATTTTAAAGCTTCCACGACCACTTAATACGCCACGAACACACACACGCCCCTCGCAACAGTAAGAAAAAACTCCAAGCCCAAACCGTCTTCCATGTAAAACAAGAGCCGTTCCCAGTTTTCTCATCGAGCCCCTGCAACATCGGTAGGGTGGTACGCGTTTCGGGGAAGCTTAGTGCAAAAAAGCCACCCGCTGCAGGAAAAACCGATTTTATGGGGCGTGCAACACACGTCTCTATCGAAACAAATGTGTCTGCCGGCCAGCCGGTAGAATCCCTTTTTCCCCTTTTTTACGACACTAATTGATGAATTATCTGGTTATAAATGAAAATAAAAGACCAACCATTTATCGAGTTTTTTTTAAACCGAATGTTCTGTTTGCTCGCAACCGTCTATGGAATAATCGTTATGGATGATATTCTCTATAGACCTTATAGAATAAAATAAATATTTACTCTTACTTATAGTGTAACTCAAAGTAGTGTCATGTTGCGTAGTGAAGGGAAACGACGATAAGATAATTATATCTCAGTAGTGTATTATGGTGTAGTGGACATGTGTGGTAATTGAAGAAGAGCTTTGTTAAAGTTCATATATTTCGTTAATTTTACAACATAATTATCATATTATTATTATTATTTAAGAAATTATTACATTAATAATTAACTGCATTTGCTTTCTTGTAAGATAAAACATAATAGTAATCTTTATATTATATAAAGAATTAAGAAAATATTAATATGTTTCGTACTATTTATTAGACTTTGTCAGAAAAATGTAAATATGGTAGTACTAGACAGGAAATTATCTTTCAGGAGTTTATCATACATAAGACAAAAACCGTAAAAATTCTGTACCTTATTGTGCTATAAAAATCATCCGTTACACACGCGAACCCCATCGCACGTTACATTGTTATATACTTTAATATCGTACATAATTCAAAGACTTGTAGACTATTAGAATTCAGATTTAGAATTCTCTAGGGGACACAAGATACTTTTATAAGCTATTATCTACCAGATAAATTGATACCTTTTAAACCTACTAATCTGTTTTTGGAGATATTTCCCTGGGCATCCCCCTTTCTAGTACCGGTGATCAGAAAGGAAAAAATCTAAAAATATTTGTAAAATTACAATGACAATTTGATATTTTGTACAATTTAATGGTATTTTACGTTTTATTTAATAAATATTTGACAATATGTTTACTAATGTACATTACCAAATATACACAATATGACGCACAACTCAGGGCCTAACCGTTTGAACTTTAAGTTCTATTCCCTTTTAAATAATGATTTAGGAGGAGCGAAATATTTCCTGTGGTCCAACTAGTAAACTAAATCAACAATATAGTTTTGTATTGTAATGTATTGCATTTCCCCTCGACGATGTCACAAAGAAGAACGAATTATTTGGCTGAGGATATCTGTTTGTTACTTTCTCCCTAGTGTTCAAAATACATCGTTATTGTTTTTTTCGTTTTGTTTTCGGGTTCAGTCGGATATTATTTTGTATTTACCGTGGAAGTTTTGTGCATTAGGTTCTATCCCTTCTAATTTTAAAAATAATGTTATTTTAATTTATAGAAAAAAGTAACGTGAGTTCCTTCAATAGAGACGAAATAGAACTTTCTTTGTTACTATTCCCTTCTCTGGTGACCGTTTTGGTGGTAAATATGCAAAATACTACCGATCGTATTCCTATCAGTTAATTGGAATCTTTTGTAGTTTCATTATTATAAGGAAACTAGTGGTTCTGCAACAGAACATACAGCACAGTGATTTGGAGGAGGGGTATTTAGTTGTACTGGTTAGTTTCAATACCAATAAAAATGTATAGGAACCTAACACATAATCGGGGATAAATTGCCGCGATAAATTAAGAGTAGATGGATGTGATTTGTTTTTATGGAGAATGCAGAAGAAATACTAGAAGACATGTTTTCCTGCAACACTCGGATTTAAAGTGGTGACCCTACAAGGTGACGAGCTGAAAGGAGAGGAGACACTGTCATTCAATCGGAAGATTTGTTACGACCTTAATATTTGGTATTGAAGCTCCCGACTGGATGACACAGTATCCCTCTCCTTCTAGCTCGTGACCTTGAAGGGATACTACATTAAATCGGAGTATAAAGGTAACTATCATGTTCGATAGCGAATAACATCGAACTTTTCTTCTAGCCTAATATTATACCACTTACATACTAAAGACACCTTTTTGTTTCAAAGGACAAATATTTTAGGAGCATTTGACTTGTGTCAGAAACATGTGATTTGAAATATAGTTTCAAAGAAGGTACTAAACGTGTAATTAGTATATGCTACGCAATTTTGATCCGCCATTCTATCATTTGTATTCTTCTTTGAGATAAAACATTATTATGTCTCTCAAGAAATTCTAAAGGCAACATTAACATGCTCTCGAGAACAAATTTCTATTAAAATTACAATTAGGGAAATATTATGGCTAGCTACACGTTAAAGTACTCTTTTTAGTTGCTCATGAACTAATAATGTGAATTCTTGCGCGATTTTTTCCATTTTCACCAACATCAAAATGACACAAATCCCATTACCGGGATTTCCTCCTTAGCCCCCAACCGACTAGAAATCCCTCAACCTTATTATTCGGAGGATAATCCTCTTTTTTCTCAATCGTCAACGAACCTCACATAAATCTCTTCTAGCAGAATCTGAAACCTCATTCCCTTAATTGACCCAAACTGCCCGATGCGCACCCAAACAAAACGAAAGTGGCTTCAAAACCTTTACACAATGAGGTAAACAAGCTGGTAAAATTAAGTTTAGTCCGTAACGACTGACGTATTCCGAGTAAGTGAGTTAGCTTTGAATTTTCGTTCAGTGAACGCGGCATCCGATCGGAGATGTGATGTGAAGGGCATTGGATGCGGAGCAATGTAATTTACCGGTATCAACAACGGGATAATCTGAGTACAAACAAAATCAGCTGCGAGCAAATGTCACAGTAATTTCATAGTTAGAGTCCGTTTTAAAGGGTTTAGATATTAAATAGAAAACGTCTAAAACTTCACTCCAATTTTTATTTTAGGATCACAACCTATATCTAAATATAAAAAATACAAATAAATTATGTTTGCGTATACATGTTATTTATACAGCGAATTCATTTATATCTACCATTTTCTGGTTTGAAAAATGTATACATGGCTGATGTATTTGTTACAGGGTTTTACTTTTCCTGCTTCAACGTGGTCATCATCATCACCATCATCATCATCATCATCATCATCATTATCATGTTCTTTTCCTTCTTCACTTCATGGTTGAGACACCCGTTTTCTTATATTAAATTAAAGATATCTTTCTTTTGGATTGTCAAGTCTTTACTTCGTTACGGCTTGGACTTTATCACGAAACATGGAATCATTTGTTCATCCACTCTTGGATGTGTTGACCCCACGATACTTTCTGATCCTCCAATTTTCTCATCACACAATTATCACAGTTAAGCTACAACTACAGTTCTAGTTCATGTGCCAGTAATTTGGCGATTTTATTACTAGAGTACCTTTATAAACATAACATTGTGGATGATATTAAGAATCTTCATGAAATGTACATTGTAAATGGAACTACAGGAAAAAAAATGTTGTTAATGAAAAAAATCCAAAAGTATCAAACATTTTCCCTATTACGAATTACTGTATTTTAAATTTAATTTCAAATTTGTTGTTTTTTGTTTACATTTTCCCGTTTCGTAACTGTCACATTGTACTTGCACTATTTAATTATAATGACGTTAATTTTCAAACAAGTCACAATACTTATAGCTTGCAAATATTTCTTATGACGTTTTACTTTCAAATACAAAAAGAAAATGCGATCATTCCACACTTAATTCTAACCCTCCGACAATGTTACTAATCCGAACCATCCTAGACCTCATACAGCGCCGGAAGAACGAGAGACTAGTGCATCTATCAATTCCATAAAAATGAAATTTAAATGCCTGATGTGATTGCAAAATAACTGCCCATTTATAATATCATGCTTATCTTAATAAATTAGAGTGTCCGACTGTGATTTCATTATAAATGGCTTTTTATAATTTCATATGCTTATTTCGATGTTATACAAATTGCTTTTTTATGTTTGTTTGTTCGTCCGAAGTAATTTCTGAAACGGCTGAATCGATTGTAATGCTATTTTCACTGAATGATAGTGTGATTAGTCGGGAATAAATTAACTATTTTTCTCTTGTATAAACAAGAAGTTTTGCTTATTTATTTTTGATAGAAAATACAGTTTTTTACGGTTAAAGAAATTTTGTACACGTGACCTTCAAAAAGAAACGTTAGTAAATGTACGAGATTTCCTAAAAAATAGTCCTATCTCACTATTCTACCCTTAGAGCAAGATCATTTCGTTTTTTCTGAATATCTTGAAAACGAAGCAAATTCACCGGAACGAATTGATCGTTTGATAAAGCCCTTAAATTTCCCAACAAATACATTTTGATTCATTGGGTTCAGAGTAATTGAAGATAAAAATTAGTAACGTATGCCGGAAGTGTCGTGTAGCACTAGCCCCTGCCTTACTAAATTAGAACATTATTAAGAGGCGAGGAACAACGAGAATATTCATGATAAGCCGTTAGGAAAGATAGATTTGATTAAACACTCCAACTTAAGAGAAATGTACTAAAAATAGGCGTAATTACAAAACGGGTATGGTTTCAGAAAAGGTAAAAGAAGCTGTAAGTTATAAAGAAGAGGAAAGTAAACGAGATTAATATACACGTTTAGTATTACCAAATTAAAGATTATCATATTTTCCCAATTACTCTTTTAGTAAAACGGGCTGAAAGATGTGGGTCAATGATAACCGATCCGCCTGCGTTTCGCTGCAGTAATTTATGATGCGCACAATTTTCGGCCGCCGAGCGTAAGCGACAAAGGATGTACGTACCCGCTATTATGATCATATTATTTTTTAGCTCTCCTTGTACTAGTTATTGTGGGAGTAAAGCCGGAGGTGTGAGTTGCTATTTTGTTAGCAATGATAAAAAATCAAATATGGATTTCGTGTACCGAAATTAGTAGCCGGAAGCGAAGATTTATAGTTTTCAATTGTTATCAATCTTACCTTTTTGTACTTTATTCATCATCCAACTAAGAGAAAACGTATTCTCGAGCTCAACCCCCCACATGTCACATGCAGCTTTTACTGTTCTTTGAAATAAATTGAATACCCTCCCACTTCTTAGGCGATCGCAATGATGATATTCCGCTGCCTTCTTCTGGATATATGAGGTGGCTTGATGGATATCGAATGTTTAGTTAGTTAGTTAGTGCCTTATTACGCCTTAGCGGCGTTAGTGCCTTACGTGGCGAGACTCGGGCCATCAGGCTCTTACCGCCTGACCACGCAAATTTCTACTACGCTCTTTTCACCACCTAGCGGAGAAAGAAGGTATTATCTCGGGCGACGAAACAGACGATTTGGATGGATATCGAATGTTTAGTTAGTTAGTTAATGCCTTATTTTACGTAGCCATCAGGCCCGAGTCAGGCTCTTCCGCCTGACCACGCAGATTTCTACTACGCTCCTTTCACCACCTAGCGGAGAAAGAAGGTATTATCTCGGGCGACGAAACAGACGATTTGAATTTAGCTCAGAGGCGTCATTTAGGCTTGAGGATCTTTTACATGCAAGTAAATCTACTAACAGGGAACAGCCGGCTTTACTTCCCCTCCGAAGGAAGGCGAACGAAAGATTTTTTTCGCCCTTAAAAATCCACGGCTTCGATCGGGTTTGAACCGGGTATGGGGCAAACTTGGGTATGACAGTCCGGTACGCTAACCGTTACACCATCGATTCCGCAATGTTTAGGATGACTCGCGGTGTGGTAAGTGCCGTATTTTGCGATTTTCCACAGAGAAATGAATAAGCCTGCTGAGGGATGCAATGCGATGTGGCCGCACTTAGCAGGGCACGGCGTATGTGAGTCTTCATGCTCTCCTCAATCGTTGACTAATGAACACAGAGGTGATTTGCCATTGTTTTGTATTTGATTGAAAAAGGGCAGATGTGAACGTGAGGAATTGTTACTTATCTACGAACTTCAGTCCCGCAACAGTTTATGCTACCCTACGCGCTGCGATCGTGGGTATTTCCAATAATTTCAGCTGCCGGTGCTTTCCACTATCCCAAAATCGGTGTCCGTTCTCCTCACTCTTGAGGATTGTGAAATAAATCACTTAAAAGTTCCAACAAAAGGATAATACATTTTTCGAATGTCCTGGACGGAAAATCAGGCGGCAAACTGTTACCTGCTCCACGTTCGCGGATATCTTGTTCTGTATTCTTGAACCACCGATTAATTATGTCTAATACCTTCCTCAATGCCATCTAATCGCCATCTTCTAATCAATTGAAGACATTAATAGTTGGGCATTTAAACAAGTATTTCACTTTAGATATCACGACTTAATCGTCATGCGTCCCTATCTCTCGACTTACAGCTAGCCTGTTCGTAAACATACTCTCCACCACAGCAACCTAATATATACCATATTTTTTCGTTCTCTTACGATCTTTTTTTGGTATTTAAGGTCGCATCAACTACTACGTCATTACCGAGCACTATTGAATTTATCGTTATGGTATGAGGCTGAAACGATATGGTGATGATGGGGGTGAAAGGACGAACACATACAACCATGCCCAAGGCGGGACTCGAACCCGCAACCCCTCGGTCCGATATTACTGCGGCACTACTGGCTTAATGATCTCAGTCACGGGGACGACTCTTACGATTTTTTACACTCGTACCAAGTTCTAAATTTTCACTACTTAATGGGGTTGAGATGAGAAGTGAATCATTACGCACAGGAGTATTTTCAAATGTGCTACTACTGGAATCAGAAGCCATCGACGCCAGATCACACGAAGAATTATGTGTCATACATGGACAGAGAGAAAGGCATTGACTAAGTGTAATCGAACGCTGCCCGAAGTCCCTATGACACCGAAGAAAGCAGCTGCGCATTTCAGTCAAATTTTGAAAATATACTCGCGCAATGGTTTTGCCACACTTTAGCAAATTTTTATCTAGTTCGGATCGAAAATTGCACCAAAAACAAAACTTTTTGAAAAAATTCACACTTTAACAAAACACTAACTTTGCCAATAACTTTGTCATTTTACCATCTTCACTCACGAATTACTTTATTGTAGTACTGAGAAAAGGCAGTAAAATATAGAAACCTGAATATTTAAAGCGTGTTGCCGAGAATTTTAATAATATATCTGTCAATAAGATAATTTCGAAGAAATTAAATAAACATATCATTTTAGAGTTATTTAACCTTCTAGAACAAATAGTGCATGATGCATTTTCCCAGTCAACTTTTCATGAGTAGAAAGGTTGCATTATTAGCTTAGAAACTGTTCTATTTTCACAGAAACACAAATCGATCTATACATCGTATTTATTTTGAAGAAAAAATAATAAAACTAACTTTTCATACGGGAACAAACGAGCCGAAAAACGAAGCTAATATACTTTCGTTTATACGAAAGTAATAGGAGACCAAACACGGCTTGTTACAGTAAATAAAGTATCTCTCTGAATGCTATACAAGTTTTGATGAAAAATATCCTGAGCCGTAGTAGCGAACACCTAACTCTAGCCGTTCAGGTTAAAATTTTAGTGTTTTTCAAGTTGCCGCTAGTCTCATTCATCAGTCGCACTCTTCAACTGAAGATTGACTATTGGGTGGCAGAGTTATTGGAAACAACAAACATACGATTGGTTCATGCGCAAAAAGGACAAAACATCGAGCACGGAGCAGTTCATTCTCTGCTTCACGCTCCTCTAGCTCTCGCATTGCAGCGACACAGGGAGAAACAAGGGAATCTGCCGGTGGCACGCCGCCTTCATTACTCAGGCGGGGATTAACATTGCACGCGCACGCGGTCACGCGGGGCCGAAAGTTTCGTGCCGCTTCGCCTCGCTGCCGTTCTCGCTCGGCAATGCCATCGCAACTGCTGCCTTTGCTGCCAACCCTTTCACACCACCGTCAGATCCACCCCCGCCTTTGTGGAAGCTGCTGTTGATTCTGCAGTCCGTGCCATCTGTAATCCCATTGTCGTCGGCCTCACGACAGTCAGCCTCACGACAGTCAGCCTCACGACAGTCAGCCTCACGACAGTCAGCCTCACGACAGTCAGCCTCACGACAGTCAGCCTCACGACAGTCAGCCTCACGACAGTCAGCCTCACGACAGTCAGCCTCACGACAGTCAGCCTCACGACAGTCAGCCTCACGACAGTCAGCCTCACGACAGTCAGCCTCACGACAGTCAGCCTCACGACAGTCAGCCTCACGACAGTCAGCCTCACGACAGTCAGCCTCACGACAGTCAGCCTCACGACAGTCAGCCTCACGACGGTCAGCCTCACGACGGTCAGCTCTACAATAGACAGCCTTACTATCGTCAATACCACTGTCGTAAATTCCACGGTCGTCAAACCCACCAACATCAATCACTTAACTGGATTTTCTACAACGTTTTTGCCTATCTTTAATCTCGACAAGGCTCACTTTAGCCTAAACTATTGGTGTTGCCGCCGCCCTACTTCAACTCCTACACTTCCTTCTATTCATGACTCTTCGCTCCCACCATCTACTCCACCACTATAATTCCTCGCCTCTCCTTCCCTCCCACTGCCCCGTTCACGATCTTAACCATATTCTCTCCTTCATTGCTCATCTCTCCACAGCGGAGCCGCTCCCTTTGCCATCACACTACTCCCGCTGACCCCACCCGAATCATTGCCTACCCGCTATAACACCCGGCAAGACAAATAGCGTGATCGATCGATTGGTTTCCAGGCACGTCAACTTATTTGGTTACGATTCCGAGAGTGCAGTAATTTTTTTAATGCCTGAAAATGGCGGTGTTCTGCCTGCGCTGGACGGTGAGATATAGCGCTGACATAAGGGAGATATCTGGAGGAGGATTTCCTCAAAGAGACACAGTTCCAGCCGGAATAAGCTTTCGACTGATCTCCCGTCATGTGTGTTTGTGTAGAGCATGCAAGAATGTAAAAGTAAGGGGAGAGGATACAACAAGGAAAAGGAAGGAAAGATCGCTCAAGAACCACCAATCAGAACAGATGGCCGTTACAGTTGCTCTCCAAACCATATCTGAATTCAACTTATCAATCTAGCTTAAAATCCACCCTCATCGGGATTTGAACCGTGGGTCTTCCCGATCAGCGTCGCTACTGAGGCATTGGCAATGCTGGCTCTGAGTGTAACTCATCCGATACGAATGGTCGTTTCCCCTTGAGCACAGGCATGGAATAGGCAACGAGGTGTTAGAGATTGGCTAAGCGTCGCAGTCGGGGTCGAGAGCGGCTATGCAGCAAGGGCGGTGGAGTGCTGAGGCGTGAGATGGAGGCGGTGGTGGAGAAGCAGCTAGGAAAGTGATGTGGCGAAAAAAGTGGCCCTTTCGTGAAATCGGCAAAGCAGGTAGAATGAAGATAGTGGAATGAGAGCGGAAGTCGCAGGAAGCGGGGAACAAGATAATAGCAAGAGAGATAACAAAGGTGAGTAGGGGAAACAGGAGGGAGGTGGAAAACGGAGGACAGTGACTGGAGGGCAGATGGCGGAAGGACGAAAGGGCTGGGGAAATTGGAAACGAAGGCAGTTTTATAGAAAGGTGTGATGGGAAAGGAGGGCGGCAAGGGGAACTCTAGGGGGGTGTAGAGGCCGGGTCGCGGGGAAGGCGGGAGGGGCGAGGGTGGTGGGAGCGATGGTAACGGCGGCGCCGACGTCCGCGGTGTTGGGCGACGGAGACGACGCTGCGGTACCACACTCCGGCCAGTCGGAGAGCGCGGTTCGTTTAAAAATGCAGGCTGCACTGGAGCTTGATAAATTATGAGCTGGCGGCGGAAAGAACCGTGCCTCGGCGGCGGGGGGAGGAGGGGGGGCGGTCGCTGCCCCGTGATTGATGGCGCGCGTGCAATTTTGAGAGAGTCGTTACGACGGACGACCGCCGGTTCCCTCGCGGTCCAGATTCCGCACGTGCTAAGGGAAAGCATGCCGCTGCTCGTTGACACGAGAGTAATGTGTTTACGAAGGGAGTACCCCAAGGCTGCAGAATGCTAAAGGTGTCAAAGGATATTAATATAATAAGCAATTACCTTTAAATTATAATTCTCTGACTCTTCGCTTCTCCTGAGCCTTTTCCCCTTCATCTTCCATTCTCCATCACCTCTTTTCATCCATCCTTAATCGACCCTGTCTTTTCCATTCAATTCTAGCTCCTCTGACTCTCTCCCCTTCCTCCTTTCTGCATAACTGTCTCCCTCTCTACGTATCTTTCTCTTATTTTCTTCCTATCACTCCTAAATCTCTCTCCCTCTCTCTCTCTCTCTCACTCATTCCAGCTTTAAAAGAATAACAAAGACCAATTTAAAAGCATCAATTTCTCTCTGCACATACAGTGAACGATTCAAGAGTAGGCTCGAGTGTAATAAAAGACGGAAAATAGAATTAAATTTGCCGCTAGATGTCGCATGATTGCGACCGTATCAATCACGGCTTGATCATGCGACATCTAACGGCATGAGCGAGAAAGGCGCGAAGTGCCGTGACATATAGTGATAGATTATCACAAGTTTAAACAAATCGGAACTGTATACATCATATTAAATGCAAATACGATCTCAACAATGATTGGGAAATGATATGCAAAGTGCGAATCTCAATAAATAATCTTATAAGAAAATGTCAACATAAGTGATTGCGCGGGAAAAGAAAGAATATGTTAATAATTAAATTTATGAAAGGACACGTGAGCAACTCCGTGGCTGACGAAATAAGTTGCGAAAGATATTACGAAAAAGGAAGCAAGGAATAAACACATCCAATGTAAAATGACGAGAGATCTATCAGTGATAAGATCGAGTGTGAGATATCGAATGGCATGCGTACCGTGAGGAAAGAAGGAACACATTTTTGGAAGATCTTGCGCAACAAGATAATAGTTGAATAGCGCGGACGATGAACAATAATAACAGATGGGTTTGTGACGCGGAAGGATTCGGAAGTATAGATTATATTCCGAGGCAGTAAACGTAAAGTTACGTTTTAATAATCGTCCGTGATTGGATTCGGGGGAACATAACGTTAGACTTGTTTGAAAATGTCATTGAAATTTAGTAAATAGAATGAATGACGTGTAATGAGGATTAGGAGTATAATCGCACGTATGGATTGTATAGGCGCCCTTTTTTAAAACTATATGAATGGCTTATTTCAGAAACAACTTATATCACTGACAAGTAACTTTTCAGTACTAACAAAAAAACCTTTTAAGGCAGCTATAATCTGTTAGAAACATTACGTCAATTTTTTAGAAGTTCTTTTCGGCATATTATAAACAACTTTTGTCTCATTTACCAAAATGTTCGTCTATTTTTTAATTTTTACTAACAAACATGGATGACTTATGTTGTTTCTGAAAGAAACCATACTGGGACATAAAAGTAGTTATTCATTAAATGCTTGTTTATCCGATAGGTATTTGAATGAACATATGACATTGTTACATTTAACTAATTATTTCCGTAATTAATGTTTCACGCACTGCCTAGTTTTGTAATTCTGCCGAGAACACAACAACTTCTTCCTTGTGGACGATGTACTAGCACTCCTTTAACTTTTTGATGTAATCAATCGATTTTTACATTGTCGCGTTTAGTTTATAAGAAGAGAAAGTTATGTAAATTGCGCCGAAAATGGCGAATTTTCTGCAGAAAAATTTTTATTGACGGGCCCTGGTAACGCAAAAGCGGATAAATCCTGTTACTACAAATAGTAAATTACTTCCTCTAACATGTAGTGTAGCCAGAATTCATATTTTGAAGAGCCTTGTTACTGATTGAGGACAAAACGTCTGTCTGTCTGTCCGTCTCTGGTCAAAGCTAGCCTCTAAACCGTGCAGCCGATTTTCTCCAAAATTGATATTCCTCGTTTCATCTGAACGAACACGAGGTTTTGCGAGTTTTAACCGGATATGTTGATTTTTGAGGGTACTTTACATGAAAGGTCAAAAGCAGAAGCATGGACGGACGTGACCCTCCATACTGGGTGATTTTTATTTTGACTTCCACAGCCAAATGAATATATTTGGAAGTTTTCAAAGTTGGACATTGAGGTACTGATATATTTCATAGAAAAATTTCTCCATCTCGTTAGGGTCTTTAGGCCCAGTTCCGTCATGATATATGAAGAATGTAGCAGTGTTAGTTCAGTTAATGGACACAAGTATTTACTGTCGTACACAAGTTTTAAGAATACAAGTCACTGACTTGTGTTATATCTGCATTAATTCCCATTTACGTGCTCTTCATAAACTACATTTAGAATTGTTTGACAAACGTTATATCCGTGTGAAACGAAGCATATACTACATACAAAATATATGATTGCATTAAAAAGCAAAATGCCAAAAAACATAGCTTTTAGTTCTGAAATAAACCATTCATATGTGGTAAAATGGAAATGGAATGAAAATCTTGAAGGTCAAGAATTCAGTGATTCTACAGAAAGGGAAGTAACGAAACGGGGAAATTTCACTTTCCCTATACGTACGTATATACGAAGTAATACATGTAGTATAGGGAAAGTTATGTAATGCTGCGCGAAAAAATGGCGAAATTTTGCCAAAAAAATTCGTTGCCGGGCCGCGAAAACCAAACTAGTGGTGCTACAGAATGGCACAGACTTTCTCGTATTAGTTTTCTATTTCCTTGGGTCTTCGCTAGCTATTCGGAATTGCCACATACTCTTTCTTGCCAGGTACCATCTATCATCGCCAAAAGTACATTTTTTTGTCATTTTCTTAATTTTTCGGTTTCCTATTGGTAGAACAGAAACATTAATTTTAGAATATTAAAGAACACAGAAACCTAACCGTAAAGGGCAATTTTCTTTTAAAAATTATGCGCCGTTTAAGAGAAAATGGCATTTTAGCACTACTAAAAATGCAAAATTTGAAGTTCATTTTCACAGAAAATTTTGGAGTTTTCAAAATACTTTATTTGAAGTTATTTAATGAACATACACTCACAAATATAATAATCTTTACAAATTGTGGATTATGTGCATATTAAAGATGTGAGAGACCTTTCAAAAAATTTACATTTATATAATTTTTGAAAAAACAAAAACATAACTCAAAATAAACTTTACGATATACTAAAGAGTGTAATTAGCACTAACCGTTACAAAGGTTTCAGGAAAAAAATTGTAGCCACATATGAGAAAATGACGTTTGAGCGTTTCTGAAAATGCGGAAATTTGAGCTACTTTTCACAGAAAACGGTAGTGTTTTCGAGAAACTTTACTTGACATTATTTAAAGAATATATACTCGTAAATATAATAATGTGAAAAAATCGCTGATAATGTAAATATTAACGACGTGAGAGACAAGTAAAAAACTTTACATTTTTGTAATTTTTGAAAAACCCAACCGATAGACCAATATGACTTTTATGTCATTGATAGAGTACATTTACCACTATTACCTCCAAAAGTTTAAAGAAAAAATTTGGAGCCGTTTTTGAGAAAATCTTGTTTTTGTAATTTTTTAAAATAGCACATATTGCACGCAATATTGCACGAAAAATACCAAAATTTTGAAAAACATTTACATGACCTTTATTAAAGAACTTAATACGCAGAACAAATTTTATTTGAAGAAAAAATCTCTATCTTCAATTTTGTAGTTGGAGAAAGACGCCGAAAAAAATTCAAACTTTCACAATTGTTCGAACAAGCTACCATATGTATATTTTATTTTATTCCTTATTATATTCATTGAAGCACCTCGCAGCCTCTATTCCAATATTTGTGTTGCAATTTAACGGAAGTACATGTCACAACACTGTTTCTCTCAACGCACCACAAGGCAACGCTGAAATTCTACGAACCGCGCCTCTTAACTGCCAGGCGCCAGCTGATTATATCCATTACGTAATATAAAAACATTCTAAGACTTTATTGTCAAGTCATATTTGATGGCATAATTATTATCATTAAAATTCATGCCTGTCTCTTATGTTTTATCTTAAATTCCTTCTTATTTTACAATAATCACAAATATATCATTTTGTTACGTTATTTCTGATTGGGCAGCGCCAGTATGCGCGCCTCAAATTGCCAGGCACAGTCCGTTATATAATATAAAACATTTTAAGACTCCACCGTCAGTCATATTTGATGGCATAATTATTACGATCAAAATTCATGCCCGTTTTATATATTTTACCTTAAATTTCCTTTACTTTACAATAATTACAAGTAAATCATTTTGTTATCTTAATTCTCATTGGACAGCGCCATTTATGCGCGCCAAACATCGCTCTCCTCTGCGAGCGAATTCAGTATTCAGTCAGTCGGCATGTAGTCGCCATGTGAAGCGTTTCTCGTGACGGACTCCACGCTACTCAAATGCGTGCCTTTTACACTGTGAGACAATTATGTCTGTTTCGCTCTTTGCTTTATGAGTGAGTTATTTCAAGTTACCTATGTTGTACACCTCATCGTGTTAATATGTGAGGTGTTTTACGCGATAAACTCCACGCTAGTCAAATGCGTGCCTTTTACACTGTGAGACAATCATGTCTGTTTCGCTCTTTGCTTTGTGAGTGAGTTATTTCAAGTTACCTATGTTGTACACCTCGTCGTGTTAATATGTGAGGTGTTTTACGCGATAAACTCCACGCTAGTCAAATTCGTGCCTTTTTACACTGTGAGACAATCATGTCTGTTTTGCTCTCTGTTCTGTGAGTGACTTATTCTCAAGTCACGTATATCGCGGACATCGACGTGCCAACATTGGTGCTCTGTTTGCATCATGGGATAGCAGTGACCACTCCAACGCCCACCAGTCCTTCAGCTACTGGTGCCTTCTTTCAAGATTATACAATCTGTATTTGTTTTCTTTCTTTTCAGTCCATGCATCAAAGTGCTCTGCACAAATGCAGTCAAGGCATACCTTTCCATGGTTTCATGTAATGTAGTTGTAAGGTATTTGGTTAGTTATATCTTATTGAATTCATGTGTTGTGTTTCATTAAAGCAATTGGTGACACTCACAACCCAGGCAACCTTTCCTGCCTTGAGAAATCTAAATTGGAAGGTGGTCCTTCACGAGCTATTGTAGGTTTTGTCTGAAGAGAGGAATTCCATCACGGTCCATTGCTCACCTCCCTTCTTACAACAATTTTCGAAAATTCAGAGCTGTACGTGAAAATCGGACCTACGCCTGTTAATAAGTGTATTTTACTCTATTCACACAAGAAATTTAAAGAAAAAATTTGAAGCCGTTTTTGAGAAAATTTTGAAAATCCCCGGGGGGCTTCATATAAAGTACCCCCAAATTTTGAAGAATCTTTTTCAAAATCTCAAAGCTTTGACTAGAATCAGATCGACTTGGGAATATCCATTTTGGAAGAAATTGTACGCATGGTTTAGGCGCTAGCAGTGTTCACAGACAGACAGACAGACAGACGGACGGACGGACAGACGGACGTTTTCCTTTCAATTGGGTTTTCGGTATCAAGGACCTAGAAAAGAGGGTTTGTGGCTACACCACGTGTTAGGGGATTTTTATTCTTTATTTAGCAACTGGTTTTATCCACTTATTCGTTTTCACGGCCCGGCAATTAATTTTTTTTCGCCGAAAATTGGCCATTTTTTCGCGTAGCATTACATATCTTTCCCTATACTACGTATATCACTCCGTGTATACGTACGTATACGGGAAAGTAAAATGGATAAATCCAGTTGCTAAATTAAGAAAAAAATCCCGTAATTTGTGGTGTAGCCAGAACCCCTCTTTTGTGGATCCTTGATACAAAAAAAAAAAAACAATTCAAAAAGAAATCCTCCGTTCCTCCGTCTGTCTGTGAACACTACTAGCGCATAAACCATATGTACGATTTCTTCCAAAATGAGTATTACCCAGTCGATCTGGTTCGAGTCAAAGCTTTGAGATTTTGAAAAAGATTCTATAAAATTTGGGGGTACTTTACATGAAGCTTCCCGGACATTTTCAATTTTTTTTCAAAAACTGCTCCAAATTGTTTCTTTAAATTTCTTGTGAGAACAGAGCAAAATGCACTTATTAAGGTGGCATACGTCCGATTTTCACGGTTAACTCGAAATTTTCGAAATCTGCAAAAGTTCGAATGTAATTCTTCGTCTTCCTCCAACTACAAAATTGAAGATAGAGACTTTTTCTTCAAATAAAATTTGTTCTCCATAGTGAGTTTTTTCTTTAAGGTCATGTACATTTTTTTAACATTTCAGTACTTTTCGCACAATGTTGCATGTAATATGCACAATTTCAAAAAAAAAATACAAAAACAAGATTTTCTCAAAAACCCCTAAAAAGTTTTTCTTTAAACTTTTGGTAGGGATAGTGCTAAATGTGCTCTGTGAGATGACATTAACGTCATACTGCTCTATACTTTTGTTTTTTCAAAACTTACAAAAATGTAATTTTTATGACTTGTCTTTCACGTCATATTTACATCAGCGGCGATTTGTTCACATTATTATATTAATGAGTACATGTGCTTTAAATAATGTCAAATAACGTTTCTCAAAAATTGAACAGTTTTCTGTGAAAATTAGCTCAAAATTCCGTGTTTTCTGAAACGCTCAAACGCCATTTTCTCAAAAATGGCTTCAAATGTTTTGTTCAAACTTTTCGAATGGATAAATCGATCAGTCTAAGAAGAAAAAAACAGTGACTCCAAAATGCGATTGTTCCCCCCGAGGGAATGTCACTTCTCCAGCGTGCGTTCCAGCTACTGGAAATTTACCGTGAAGTCCAGTGACCTAAATCATTTCAATCAATGAAGAAACTGGAGGCAAGGGCAAAATTAAAACGGTAGAATCATTGGATAGATAGAAATTAGGGCGGAATTTCACCGAGTAAACGGAGCAAGTGACGGCTTCGTGGTGTTAGGACCGGAGAAAAAAAAAGAGAATCAATCAGACTGCGATCGAGTAAAGATCGCGAGGAGAACAAATCAGGCCGCGACAAAATGAGATCAGGATTTTCTCACTGATTTATGCAGTAATTACTACGCGAATAAGTCACGAGGAGAGCAACGATGTTAGGGGAAATAAAATTAAAAATTACGCGAGACTGCCAACGGCGCTGAGGACGGTACCTGACCAGAGGGCGGCGACCTTGTGTGAGCGGACCTCCCACTGTGGAGCTTAGCAGCGAGGGACAACCGAGGAGGCAGCGCTCCCCATTCACCCTCTGTGCTGTCGTAGACGAGGTGGCCTAGGTACTGTGAGCCTGCCATTAGGGAAACAAGCTGAAGGATATGTTTTCTCAAAGGCATTCATTGTAAAACCATCCTGACGAGAGTCAAGAAAAGATGAGTAATAGAAACTGTAAATTTTGTAGATCGTAGTGATAGTTCTTATAATAATGCGCATGGCGACTTTCGGCTCAACTATGTATCCAAATTCAATTTCATGGAGTAAACGATCTTTTACCAGTCTGAATCACTTTTTAATTTAGTAATTACCACTATTAAAAATTCAGTAAAGTATCTCCTAGCACGGATAAACTAGATAGATTCGAGTTAAATCAATATTAAGAAATCAGAACATGCTTGCCGTAGATAGTGTGGCCGCGCAACCCTCGAATTGGCAACACCAGTAGTAGAAACAGAAAGTCAAGAAGAGAAGCGAAGAGAAAGGACCCACAGACCCGGTGGCGGCTGAGTGGCCGAGTCACATCCCGGTTAGGTCACCACCACCACAATACAAATAAAAATATACTCAGACAGAGCAGCTTCGGTAAATCCTGGGCTGAAATGTGGATAGAAATTTTGTAGAGTAAATATTCTAAAAGGGTACCGGCAACCTCCAGTCAGAACGTTCAGTTA
Organism: Acheta domesticus; assembly: GCA_031308135.1. Lineage (NCBI taxonomy): Eukaryota > Metazoa > Arthropoda > Insecta > Orthoptera > Gryllidae > Acheta > Acheta domesticus. Next base: position 25,628,680 of record JAHLJT010002406.1, on the reverse strand, counting down.
GATAGAACCTCCAGTCAGAACGTTCAGTTAGATAGAACTTCCAGTTAGACGTGAAAGTTAACCAGACGTGAAAGTTAACCCCCACAAATGTGTCACCCTTGCCGTTCACCGAAGAAGACATGCGGTTGTAGGCATCAAGATAGATGGGCATTTATTACGAGCCCTTGGCGCGAATGATCGCACAGACTATCTGGGACGGCCAGTAAGCTTCTCCCTGGTGAAGGACTGGAAGGGGCTTTTTGAACAAGAAAGCATTGCTGGTAAGATAGCTGAGTCGGGGCTCTATGACTGGCAAAAGATCGACGCCCTGACTCAGTTCGTCTTGCCAGCGCTCACCTTCCCCCTCCGAATGGGAAGATACACGAGGAAGCAGCTGCTCACAATGGACAGCGCCCTGCGAGCGCATGTGAAAGACATCCTCTCCCTCCCAGAGCGCGCTTCCTCCTCCTTTCTCTACGGACACCGCGAGGACGGGGCGATCGGCCTCACGAAGGTGAGAGAGGAGGCCGATTTTTGGGCGATAGATTCTGCCTTCAAAATTTTAACGAGACCAGATATTAGCCTCAGAAATGCCGCCATGGAAGACCTCGCCGCGGAAGCAAGTCACTGTGCCAGATCATAACCTGCTCCAAACGTGAGTGCGGATTACTTTAACAACCGCCCCTTCCCCCGCAGATACGGCCTAGAGACTTTTTGGTCGCGCGCGCGTGACGCCACGGGCAGAGTGGGAGTACAATGGGAGATAGGAGAGAACAACGGCACCCTCGTCCCCTCCCTCACCCTCCCCTCCTCTTACTGCCTTCCACGGGACTATCCTGTCACCCGGCTGGAGCCAGCGCCCGCCGATGCAGAGGCCATTGGCGGCGAAGGCCGCGACCCCACTGCCACCGAGGATGACACCCCAGTAGCCGCCGGGGGCAACGCCCCGGAGCTGACGTCGAACGAGCAGAGCAGGGGAGTAGGCGCCGCCGCGCCACCAACACCGGCCGTGCAGGACGGCGCGCGGGCCGATTGGACCGCCCCCCAGATGCAGCCACAGGACGCCGCTCCAAACCCGACGCCGAGAGTGGTAGCCAGGACTTACACAGGGTAGAGCTGGCATCCCAGTACTGGCCGCAATTAACCGAACCAACGGCCTGAGAGCTTCGTCCGCGCAGCCAGCTTCCGTGCGCAGCGACGAGCCACGTGGCCCCGGCCCTGTGGCCCTGGCGGCTCCACCCTGTTGTGCCAGCGGCTAGAAGGGGCACCCCGGAGCAGAGATCAGGCCCTCCACGACCGGACCCAGGCGCCCAGCAGGAGCAGCCGCCGGACACCCGGGACCTTGACAACTGCCAGGCACGCATGGAGGACAACAGTGCGGAGGTGGTCACCATCGGGCCTTCGGGGAGGTCGTCACTGGTGAGGCGTCTACGAAATTTATTTCAGAAGGCGCACTCGCGGCGATGGCAATCCCAAAAGGCCCAAGGGATCTACGCGGGCGCTCTGGCGGGGGTGGGCAAGGAGTCAGGTTTCTTCACGCGGACCGGGGAGCACATGAGAATACCTGTGTACAAGTTCCTCTTCCCGGCCCGCCTCAACTCCGCTCCCGCCTTAAACCACTGCCCTGGTAACAAGAACAAGGCTTGCCGGAAGGGCTGCACCCGCCCAGATGGCACAGCCGCGTTCGAAACCATAGGACATGTGACCAACGAGTGCCGATTCAATTCGGCGCTGTGGCACGCTCGCCACAACAACATCTGCGAGCATTACAAAGAGGCCGCAGTGGCGAGCGGATGGAAGGTCCTTACGGAAAACCAGGTAGTGGTGGATAGTGAGCGCCCGGATCTCGTTCTCGCGCGGGGGCTACACTCCATCATCGTAGATGCAACGGTAGTGGCGGCGCGCGCCGGTAAGCTGCAGGAGAGATACGAGGAAAAGAAGAGTAAGTACAGTGCCTCCCGCGCAGCTCTCCTCAGCGCCGGCTACGCCTCCGCCGAAATGATACCGCTGGTGGTGGGTGCCCTGGGCGAATGGTACCCCGGAAGCGACGCTGCGCTCCTAAAGGTCTCGAATGGTTATCAGCTGAAAAAACTAAGACAGCGCATCATAGCTGAAGCCATCACTGGGAGCGCGGCGTGCTACCTCGCCCACACAGCCAGGCCCTACCTCGCCCCGCGCGAGTACAGAGAGATTGTTGACAAGATCTGTGCCCCCCGCCCTCACCGCACCAACGGCAGCAGCAGCAGCAGCAGCAGTACCGGCGATGCACTCGCGTCACAGGCGCCACACTCGTCCCTCACGGACTAGAAACTTTTTCCTTAACATTTAAACTTTTTCTTTAGCTATTAACTCTTTTCTCTCTCTCTCTCTCTCTCTCTTCTTGAACCTTTAACTTTTTGTTATTTTTTTTATATTTCTCTTTAATTGTTAACTATTGTATTAGAAATTGTATTTGAAAAAGTCTGAATAAAATTTTATTCCATCTCGAAGATGGGCCTTCAGAGGCGGCTTTATAAAAATTGCACTGTAGATTTGCTTGTGATGAAACATCACCATAACCAATTGATGCAGGAAAATATAAATAATTGTATGGGTAATAGTAAATTACATCAAAGAAATGAGTGTGTGACCCCCACCTCTCAACACAAATATTTAAAACTTTTTTCCTCAACAATTGGTATGGTATCAATGATCTTTACTCTAGAATTTCAAAGCACAAGAATAGAACTTTGCTCTCTACACGTTTGCCTCTACATGTAAAGATTAACGAAATAAATAATATTACAAAAACAAATAAAACTGTATCACAAACTGCAAATTGGATTTGCAAGCTAATAGCCAATCGCTGGCAGATTAAAACTTTTAAAGCTTTTGTTACAAAACAATTTGGTATTATTACGTTTGCGATTGTTTTGTATAACAGCTGTTAAAACAAAATATTTTATCTCAACACATTTAAATTGCAAAACTGTTTCAATTAAATTAATTTATATCCAACATACATTAATAAAATACGTTCTGGGGGCGTTTCACTTACTGCAAAATTATTATTTTCCTCTTTCATAAATTTTCACAATATTTTTTAATGTATTTACTACTAGTTATCAGTAACTTAGATAAATGTATTATTTTGAAATATTATATAGTCTCAAAAGCTTCCACGGCCTGTGACAAAATTAATAAATATAAATAAATATTTATCATTGTTGTGGATATAATATATAATGAATAATACAGTATAAAATAATAATAATAATTAATATTCTAATATTTTTTTATTCTCACTAATTCAGGGATCTACGATTTTTGGGTCATTTATACCTGTATCTCCTTCGTAAATTAGAATGTAAGTTCCTTCTTGTAAACAAAAAATTATATTTATTTTTACTGATACGTTGCTGCTTATTATTCCCTTCGAAGCGGGCGCGATACACTGATTAACTTATCTGACTCGAGAGGATTGTGGATAGGAGGGAAATAGGAAAACAGTTGAATGATGCTGCATGTTTGCTTATGGAACTAAAGAGTATAAAAGGAAATGATCTAAGGGAATTATGGGAGAGAATTTCTCTCATTCATATGCCTTACCCTACTTTATTTCCTTCTGCTTTATCCATTTCTCTTCTCCTCCATTTGAATTTCCCCTTCCCTCTGTACTTTCCGTTTTTTTCCAAAGTCATTCTCTTTTTCCCTCCCTTTGCTAACCCCATTTTCTTTCCTCATTCTTTCCGTGAAGTCCTTACTCTCTTGATATTTTCCTTCCCCTCCGTTGACGCTCTCTCCTTCCCTTTTCTCTTTCTTTCCTCCCCTCAAATTGCCCTTTACAATTCCCTCAGTCTTCCGAACACTTGGGTGAGATTTCTCATTGACAGCGTCCGTTGCCACTGCAGCCTCTCTCGCCAAAGCGTCCCATGGGTCGAGTCCCGAAGGCGGTGGATTTTAGACACCAACTAAATTACTAGAACGAATTCAGCCGCGCGCGGTCTGGAGTAGAACATTACCGGACGATGCTCTGGGGTTTTAGGTTTCTTGGGCGGTTTTGTTAGTGGTTTCTTGGGGGTCTATGTGGCGAAAGTCGGAGCAGCACCCTAACAAACGGGCCACAGACATCGCGCGATGTTTCCTTCTTCTCCCTTGTCCTATCCTCACCCCTTACACACACACATACACAAACATGCACTATGCTACCACACATTATAGGAGATTAGTCTTGAGCTCACGGCTAAACCTGGCTGGGGCTATTCCCCGCTAGGGTGAATTATCTGGAGGGGAAAACTCCGCTGCGAGTAGTCGACCTTTGCTGACTTCTGACACGCAACACTCTCCGTGCTGGATACTCGGCTTAACATGAAATTTAACCAGCTTGTTCAGCACCTTTCCAAACGCCTATATTCAACTTTTTACGTGCTATGAAGCATTGCAAGTAGTGTTCTTGCGACAATTGGTATGGAGATCTTTCATGACCTAACTGCCTGTTGAAGAGCGAAAATCGCTGTTCGCCGCTGATAGTGTCGGCGCTGTGAGTGAGTAACGACCGCAGAACCAGCGGCGAGCAGCAATTTCCGGACTTCCACAGGCGGTAAGGTCATGAAAGATCTCAATACTAACTGTCGCAAAAACACTACTTGCAATGCTTCATACCACGTAAAAAGTTAAATATAGGCGTTTGGAAAGGTGCTGAACAAGCTGGTCACAGTGCATGTCAATCCGAGTATCCAGCACGGTGAGTGTTGCGTGTGAGAGCAGCGCTACACTCAGTAGCACTTTACGTTTCGAAGTGTTAAGGTGTGTCAGTGAAGAGTTTAAGTCTATATTGTGTTCAACTTCAATCTGAAGGTCAGTGATTAATATGTTATTAACTCTTTATCATCATTTAACAACGCTGACCTGAGCCAATGCATCGCCGATGTCTTAGCCCTGGTTTATCCAACTGACGGCCAAATGGAGGTCGTGAAAGGCGACGGCCGTGATAGTTCAGTTCCAAACGCACGAGAGTATCTATCAACTCTACAACAACATGCGCAGATATTTCACCATTCAGCACCGGCAGTGTATTCAATGCAGGCAGCAAGTATGCAGCCAAGTATGCAAAATAATGTCAACCAAATTAGATCAGTTACGCGCAAGCCCAAGGCGCAACCTCTTCTTCAAGGTACAGTGACAATGTTAATGTTAACTTCGTTCCAGTCTCCCGTGTGAACAGTGGCAAAGGTGGAAACAGTGATCCTATCCAAAATCCAAACCAATTTAAAAAAGTAATTACCAATTCCGATACTAATTATGCTATTCCCACTCAGAATAGTTTCGGCATTCTAACTGACCTTCCCGATAATGATGTTTCAAACTCCACCGCCCCCACTACAACTGAAAATATTGGAATCCCACCCATCCATATTAATAATATTACGAACATAATTGCACAAAATCAGAAAATTAAAACCCAAATCAGTTCGCAATTCACCGTTCGTAACATATAACAATAACAAAGCCAAAGTTAACTTCCAAAAAATAGAAGACTTCAGAAAAGCAATTCATTATTTCGTGAAATCTAATAAAAAATTTCATACGTATAAGGACACAACCAACAAAAAGTTTTCCGTGGTTTTTAAAAAACATTCATCCCTCCATCACGCAAGAGGAAATATACAAAGACCTGAAGTAACAATACTCTTCACTTAACAGTGTCACCAGGTTACATAAAAAATGAGCCCATGCCAGTGATGGCTGCAGCGTTCTCAGGTCAACAATCGATTAAATTAATTCTCCGAACTACTCTAATCTGTAACTTAAAAGTTAAAGTTGAAAGAAGACGAAAATTTAAAGAATAATTCAGTTCCTAGACTTTGGACATACTAAAAATAATTGTTGCAACCAAATCCCATGTGCCGGAAATCATAAAATAGTACTCAGTAAATTGCCCCAGTAAGAACAACCCCTCGAAATGTAGAAACTGTGAGGGGACTTACCGTGCTGATATCAATACTAACAAATATCAGAATTTCAGAAAATTATCAGAAAATAAAACTAGAATTTCCCAAAGCTCCACTTCAAACATGAGAACCAGTAAATCAACCCCACTCTCATTCCCGCCCCAAAATCCACACAATAGGATCCCCCAAAACAACTTTCAGAGTACTCCTTTTATTCATAATATTATTAATCAAATAATAACTCATACAATCAACATCATAAATTCCGTCATCCCAACTATTATTCAAAATATTCAACAAACAATTACTTATAATTTTAGTTTTTCCAATGGCACAAAATAATTTACATCATATATTAATCCTAATGAACTGGAACGCATGTGGCATCAGCAATAAAAAATGAACTCCATTACATTCCCAAACTAAGAATGTTGACATTGATTTCATCACAGAATCTCATTTAAAACCTCCAGCTACTTTCAAACTACTAGATTACAATACAGCAATAGGGCGAACTCTCCAGTCACCGGAGTAATCATACGCATCAAAAACACTATCGCCTATTTCGAAGAAAATCCACCATCAATAGCATCGAAACGATAGCAGTTTCACTTACCAACATGTACCCGAATTTTACTCTCATTGCCACTTATAAATCTCCCAACAAGAAAACAAATTTTACAGATCTAAATATATTACTTTCGCGCTTATCATCTTACATATTATTAGGAGATCTAAATGCTAAACGTATACAATGGGGGGTGTAGAGCATTTGACAGGGTATGTCATGAAGGACTAAATTATAAATTCTTATCAATAGGCACCCCTACGTACCTCTACAAATTAATTAAAAGCTTCCTAACCAATAGAACGTTCTCAGTTTCAATAGAAAATCAAAATTCTAACCCCCGACCGATTACAGCCGTTCTACCTCAAAAATCACCTCTCTCTCCGTTACTTTAAAACTTGTATACAGCCGATATCCCTACATCATGATTAACTGACATAGCTCAGTTTGCTGATGACACCGTAATCTACAAGTCCCACTCCTCAAACACTTATATAGCAAACGAAATTCAATCCCATTTAAATGAAATAAACACTTGGGCAAAGAAATGGAAAATCCAAATCAACCCCTCGAAATCTACTGCTAAATTCTTCACTTTCAGACCATATTTCTTCCCCACTCATTTTAAAATGAACAACAATATAATCCCTTGGACTTCACATAACAATGCCGTTAAATAACTTGGCTTCCACATGGACACCACACACAACTGGAAAATACACATACACACCAAAGTTCAACAAGCCAAAGCCAAATTGATACAGTTAAAACCACTCTTAACTCACAGTAAACTCTCACTAAGTAATAGCATCATCTTACATAAAACCATTGTAATACCACTTCTTCTGTACGCTTGTCCAATTTTGACAAATGCGGTTAACTATAACGTCAGCAAAATACTGATAATCCAAAACCAATCCTTACGAGCTCAAGCCTCCTGGTTTATTTCCAATAAGCAATTATTCGACAATTTTACCTTAATCCCATCGCACACCACATAGCCTTTTTTGCTAATAACTTTTATTCCAACCTAACTCTCATAAACCAAGATAGACACATTAACATTGGTAAATATTGTAGCGTCATGCACGCTCAATCGCGCAGACGGTAGAATTTCACCGGAAGCTGAACAAAGGGCTGGACATCTGGCGTGGTGACGCGCAATGACGCATCGGTTTTTCCGAGCGCGTAGCGTCGTTCTCAGGTGCTGGGACGGCAACGGTGGCGGGGGAAGACGCCAGGGCGCCTTTAAAAGCCGGGTGACGAACGCCCCCTGCCTTCTTTTCTGTAGTTCGTGCTGCTGTGTGAGCAGGAGGCTGTGCGTCTAGCACGCGGAGGGGAAGCCGGCATTAGTTTGTCGTCAGTCGTGAGACATGTAGGTTTGTCTCGGCAGAGCGGTGCATCACACCGAGGGGAAACGTTTGTTGTTTGGCGGTGTGGTAGCCGCACTGTAATATCACTTCTCGTGGTGGGCTCTATTTATTTAGTTAGTAGAAGGCAGTGTTATGGTGTTTTACGACTTCGGTCAGTGTATTTTATTAATAAACCAACTGTTTATTCTACCCACCCTCGTCTGTGTTTTAATACATCCGTATGACGCCACAATATAATGTAACCTCAACAATAATAAAAACAGATATCCTATACATTCATTTCTAAACATTTTTGCAAGTATTAATGATTCTGAGAGGTGCTCGGTGATTCCCCTTGTCAATTGTAGTGTTCAATATATTTAGTTTATAGCACATTAGGTGTAAGTCAACAAAACAAATGGAAAGTTGTAAAAACTGCACTTTGTATAACAATCCTATAATAAAAATAAAAGTTTTAAAAAAGGGGAAAACCCCGCGCACCGACGGATGGATTGACGGTAAATTCTTGCACGGGAGTAACACCGCCACCTCCACGTATAATCATTAAACTGAGGCGACTAATGACCGGAGCAGCCGCAGTGCCCGGAAACGATTGATTGATTAGTGATTCCGGGCGAGTCAACCACTAAGGCCATTAGTGCCATAGGTGTTGTGATTGTTTTCATCGCAAGATGTGGCTGCGATCTTCCCCCGTTGGATGGAGAGTTCCAGCGCCGACCTACACGTCGACTCGCTGGTATTTTCCCCAACCCCAACCACAGGTTGCCACCGCCCCAGCCGGAACCAGCTCTAAGCTCCCCACTGGTCTCCCGACAAGTGTGAAGGCCGATACACACGGTACAGTTTGCGTGCAGATTCTTCATGCAGTCCAGAATTTACGCTTTCTGCATGAAACAATTAGAATATGTTAATAATTTTTCATGTAGAAAGCACACAGTTTGACTCCAGAGCATCTAGCGGCAGAATCGTTTACTAACAGTAAACGGCCATGTCGATTTTGTGGTTAGGTGTGTCAAGGTGCGATTGTATGAAGTGATATATTGTAATAAAAAACCTATTGCTTTATCTTTGTTTTCCCACTTTTATTCTCTATGCTCCTCATGATTAATCAATATTAAATCAAGATCACTGCCAGAACGCACGCAAAGAAATACCACCACTGAAAGTACTCGGACGGCGCAATTCACTTGTTTCCCGGTAGCCCCCCTACCGGCTCCTTGTGGTGATTCATGCCGAAAGCGTAAAGTCTGGTATAGCGTAAAGTCTGATATGCGCGACGTTTCGGCTTTTATACGTTCAGTTTGAGAACTTGGCGTTTCTGTACAGAAACTGTACCAGAATCTGCACGATAACTGTGCCGTATGTATCAGCCTTGATAGTGAAGTGTGTGCCTCGGAAACCACCTCCTCCCTGCCCTCTCCCCATCCCCACCCGCCGTCGACCACCCCACCCCTCCCTCGCCCCTTCCAACCCGCCCTTCCCCCCTTCCCACCCACCCTTCCCCTTCCCACCCCACCCGTCCCCTCCACCCCACCCCTGCTCCGTGCGTCGTCGGGTGACAAGCGCCGCGCCCCCGGGGAGCGGTCGCGCGCGAGGGCGCCAGGCGCCGCCGCCGGCGCGTCCCTCGGGGCACGCGCGACGCAGCGACACAGCAAGTGCACAGCGGCGCCCGGCGATTGGGACACGACTCCCGGCCCGCTCGCACGGTCTCCACGCGCTGATTAAATGCATCTACCCGACGTTCGCGGAAAAGGCGTTTTACATCGTGTGCACTAGCTTCACCACTAAATCGAACCGCACCGTTAAATTCACGTCAGTATTTTCTAGTTTGTTAATATTCACAATTATAAAACAAAGGAACTACTATTCTATATTCTGTACATGTAATTAATTGCGACAATTGGACTCATCAGAGTAGAACGTTAATAATAATAATAATAATAATAATAATAATAATAAAGCAATTTGTGTAAGTGTAAACAAGAACTGTAACTGCAACAAATGTTTCGAAGTAGCAGTGTTTTTCTTTGCATACATTGATGTAATAAAATTTCTAAAATTCTTTTAAAACATTCCTACAAATTTCGGAATATTTTACCTGTTTTAATTACGAAATGCACTATAAAGTTATTTACAATGAGATAAGAATGTTCAGTATCACTTGAGACACGGGTGCGGAGTTATATTGAGCAATGAATCCTCCTTGACATACATATTGTAGGGCAACAATTAGTTTATAAGTGAATCGTGGTTCAAGGAGCGGCAACTAGTCGCATTTTGGTCATTAGTCTCGTTAATGTTGTCTATAAAATTGCAGAGAGTCACAGAGTCCCTATTCCCGATGAATCGTGAGAAACTGCAAATCGATTAGAAGTCGACCAGCTGCACACACACACACCCCTCTCCAGGTATCTTCGCAGCGGGGTGCCGCTTCACCCGAATAAGTTCTAAGCTTCCGACAGTTCTCCTTACAAACATTACTTGAATTTATAAATATTTGTTCTAAAACAATGGACACTTACGTTCAGATTAACACTTCCAAGATTTACTTTAAAATTTTAAATGTCGCCCGACTGTTTTGAAGTAGAAGTGCAATAGCAGGGAGCGTTGGGAGGCCTCCGTCTCGACGCGCGAAAGGCGTTTATCCGGGCTCATTATGAACGGGCGCGCACGCAAGACGGGGCGAGGCGGAGCGACAAGGAGAGAGGCAGGGTGAGGTGGGAGGGGTGTGAGACGACGCGGGCTGCGGCGGCAGAAGGGCGTTGAATGGGCTGAGTTATCAGGCGTCGCGTCGCGCGCAGAGCTCCTGCAGGCAATAAAGCGCACCTCACGACCACGTCGCTCCACCACGCCGACGCCGCCCACGCTTCAGCTGCCGCGCCCCAGCACCCGACATCAACGCCACTTCCACACGCCCACCTTCCTACCCCCTGCGACACTACCCCCACCGAGGTCACCGCCCCCGCCACCGCTGATGTCACCTACGCTTCAGGTGACGCGCACTGGCAGGGGACATAACCGCCACCTTCCTATCCCTGCGACACAAGCCCCGCTGACGTCACCGTGCCCGCCACCGATGCCACTGCCCAGGACTCGGCTGCCGTTTCCAAATATCCGACATCGCCGCCACCTGCTCCGCACCCTCCTTCCCAGCCACTGCGACACACCGCCCCCGCTCACATCACCGTCCCCGCCACCGCTACCATCGTCCACCCTTCAGCTGCCGCGTACACGCAGTCGATATCACCGCCACCTCTTCCACAACCTCCTTCGCAGCCCCTGCGACACTCCGTCCTCACTGACGTCACCGCCCCCACCTAGGGTTGCTATAGCTCACGTCTCAGCTGTGGCACCTAGGCAGCCGACATCACCGCCACCTCCTCCTCCGCCACCCACCTTACCATCCCCTACCCTTACTACCCCCGCTGACGTCACAGCCCCTGCCCAGAGTTTATATTGCCCACGCCTCAGCTACCGCACCCAGGCAACCGACACCACTGCCACCTATTCCTACGCCACCCACCTTCTCATCCCCTGCGACACACTATCCCTGCTGCCATCATCGTTCCCGCCCCACTGCTATCGCTCACACCTCAGCTGCTGAGTCCAAGCAGCCATTAAACCGCCATCTCCTCCTCCGCCACTCACCTTCTCATCCCCTGCGACACATTGTCCACGCTGCCGTCAAGGTCCCTGACACCCCTGCCATCGCCCACACCCCAGCTGCCGCAAACAAGTAGTTCCCTGCACAGGTATCACCGTCACCTCCACCTTAACCGCCTACCCCACCCCTGCTCCACTCTGCCTCCGCTGACGTTACCGTCCGTTCCCCCGCCATTGCCCCCGTTTCAGCCGCCGCACCCAAGGAATCACTCCACAGGCATCACTGCCATCTCCACCGTATCCACCGTGCCCACCCCCTCGTGACACTCTGCTCACGCAGGCATCACAGTCCTCGCAACTTCTGCCATCGCCCTCGCCTTAGCTGCCGTGCTCAAGCAGGCGACTTCACAGGCGTCACCGCCACCTCCATCTCATCCACGTTTCTCACCCTCGGCAACACTATCCTCGGTGACGTTACCGTCCATCACCATGTGCTGGCTCATGCCGCAGCCACCGCGCCTTCGCAACCCACTCCACATGCAACACTGCCACCTCCACCCCGCCTTTCCCTTCGGCGGCAACACACTCTTCCCAACGGCGTCGCCATACTTGCCGTCACTCGTGCCTTAACCACCATCGCCCACTCCTTATACTTGTCTTTTTATTTCGTGGCGCGTGAGGGCCTGTTTGCACGATGGAATATCTCACGGCATTTCGCGTCTTTCTCGGTCGTGCCGCTAGAGTCGCATGACCGCGACCATATAGAGCAGTGCTGGCGATCATGCGACATCCAGAGGCACGAACGAGAAAAGCTGTGAGAAATTCTATCGTGAAGACATGCCCTGACGCAACAGGAAATAAAAACCCTAGTATAAACTTCGTGTTCAAGAAACTGATCTCAAAGAAATCTCCACCACTTTCACCGCAAAAGCCTTTTCCATCCCCGGCGTCACTCTGCCCGTGCTGACATCGCCTTCCGTTTCCCTGACATGCACTCGGTTCTACAGTCGCACTTAAGCACTCTACTCTACAGGCATCACCACCATATTCAACACTCCCTCTTCTACAAATCCCGGCAACACTCCGTCCTCACCAGTGAAGTTAGAATCACTTATGCGACCGATAGTAAACAATTTGTGCCAATTGTAGACTTGAGGGTTCACCATGTTGTTCAGGCAGTTGCTTCAAATTGATGCTTTCTCGCTTTCATTCTCCAAACACTGAATAACAGTATCTCTTGTTCCCTCATTGTGAATATTAATGACTTGAGAAACAAACGTGCAACGGTTGTTGAAAAACTAGTGTTACAACAGTACGTAATTGCTTGCGAAAGTAACAATTACGTAAAACGATATTACAGGTGTGAATTTCGGGCTGATTTGTCCTATATTTAAAGCGTTGCAGAGCTTTTTAATGTTTGTTTCGACTATTTATTACTTCTACTCGAACTTGTCTTAAGAATGTGAATAATAAAGAGAAACAATGAAGAAAAATAGTATTAGATCTAAGTACTGATTATTCATTTTGTGATGTATCCGACGGGAACGAAAAGAGGGAAGCCTCTTTTTCAGTGGCGCTTTAAATAAGCCATTGAGCGTTAGCATCGTTTCTTGCAATGATAAATGCAGATGGTATGAATAGATTTATTATTTATCTATAAAACACTAAAATTAAATTACTTAGCATTAATATCTTAAAATACTAGCCAGGGTTAGTGGCCGATAATCTGAAAATGACATTCGTAGCTGGCTGCTTATCAACACTCATCTCAACAACACACAAGTATCACTCATATCAACAACACTCACATATCAAATTACAGATGTGTCGAAAGTCTTAAAATCACAAGATGTGAGTAGCCTTTCAATCGGTCATTGAAATAGAAAATAGCAATTTTTGCTGTTCAAGTGTTATGCTTCTGAACAATTTCAAAGCCAAGATTTTCCTCCGTGACGCGATTTTAAATCTATAGCAGTGACGTGAATAATAGTTAAATACGGATAATACGAATAATACGTATAAAACAACGGAAAGTAAAAATTAACTTCATTCTAATGCATACCACTAGAAGACATACTCTCGGCGTTCTGTAATTTTGAAGCAAGTAGTTGCGTATCTTCGAGAGGCGGGAGTGATCAGGCTTTCGCCTCTTCTGGTGACTGAACCCTGGCTGTGACAATCCACTTCTACATTGTCTTGTGGATTCCATTACTTGAAAAGTGTGTCTTCAGTTTGCACCATCCCTCGAATTTCCAAACGTGAAACGTCGGATACCATTGTTTCCACACAAACGCCTGCCGCCATGACGTGTGTGTCACGGCCGCTGGGATGGGCGTCGCTCGATGGGATTCCCGGAAGGAGACACGAGGGGGGCGGGGGCGGGGCCTGCGGCGACGGCGGCGACGACGTCTCAGCCACAATGGGCGCCGTCATTACGAGCATTATCCGCAATGATCCCGATAAGCCGCGCCTAATGATGAATAGCTGGCGGATACGCGGGGGGTCACGCGCCTGCCGCCTGCACTGCCTCCGCCGCCGCCTCCGCCGCCGCCTCCGCCGCCACCGCCTCCGCCGCCGCCTCCGCCTCCGCCTCCGCCTCCGCCGCCTCCGCCGCCGCCTCCGCCGCCTCCGCCGCCGCCTCCGCCGCCTCCGCCGCCTCCGCCGCCGCCTCCGCCGCCTCCGCCGCCGCCTCCTCCGCCTCCGCCGCCTCCGCCGCCGCCTCCGCCGCCGCCTCCGCCGCCTCCGCCGCCGCCTCCGCCGCCTCCGCCGCCTCCGCCGCCGCCTCCGCCGCCGCCTCCGCCGCCGCCTCCGCCGCCGCCTCCGCCGCCGCCTCCGCCGCCACCTCCTCCGCCGCCGTAATGTGATAGTGCTCACCCACTCCCAGAGAGTTCCTCGCCGCCCCGCTCCGCCGCGTCGTACTTCGCTTGTTTGATTGGTTAGTGATTCCGGGAGCGTCAACTAATAAAGTCACACTTTATCGCGGGAGTTGGTGGTGATCTTACTCTATTAAATGGTGAGATTCGTCGCCGACCTACACATGGGCTGGCGGGGCTTTCCGCAACAAATTATCTCCCACCAGCGGAACAGAAAACCTTTTCCAGTTTTCGAGAATTGATTGAATTAGCGATTCCGGGTGCATGAACTGCTAAGATCATTAGCCCTGCAAGTGTGGTACTTGTCTCTTTTATCGGAGGTAGCGATGATCTTCCCCCGCTAGATTACGAGGTCCGGCGCCAACCTACATGTCGGCTATAGGGCTTCTCCTCAACTAGGTATCTCCCACCAGCGAGGCACCGGGCACAGGGTCTAAGCTCCCGACTGGTCTCGCGACGTGTGTGGTAATGGAGAGCATGTAAATGTAAGAAAGTGTAAGTAAGGCTTGTGGCTGGAAGAGGAAGGAAAGATCGCGTACAGTCCGTGGCCTGTTTGTTGTGACCGAAATACTTCGGAAAACTATCATTCAGAGCAGCAGGCTATTAGAATTCACCTCCAAACAGCAGGTGAAATCGACCTCGTTTCCTCCTTTGCTTCACGTCACCCCTTTATCCGGTCTTCTTTCCTTTGTCCCGCAACTTTTGGCCTGCACCCTCTCAACTTCACCCTCACTGCCTCATCGTTTCATCATCATCTTTGCAGCGAGTTAACCGCGCTCTACACAGACTTAAACTCGATCCTAATTCGCGTTGCCGTGTCGAACTTGGCCGAGACTGAGTTCACCCATCTCTCTCGACCCCGCCTTAATCAGCGTGTCCTCGTCTCGCTCAGCTGTTGCATTCCGCGCTTCCTCATTCTGTCTCTAGCTCCTCCTTGACTTCCAGTGACCTGTCTAGACTCACTGTCTCCCTTCTGTCCCATTTACAAAGCTATCCTTTACACAGTCTGCTTTGCCTCGCCGTTCACCGCCACGCCTCACCCTGCTTTTCTTCGTCCCGCCACTTTTCGGTTTTTGATTGATGTTTTCGAGCTCATCAATTACTAAAAATCATTAGTCCTGTTGGTGTAGTGAATATTTGATCCTGGGAGGTGGCGGTGATTCGTCCCTGCTGCTTGGTGAGATCCTGCGCCGGCACGTCAGTTTCCGTTTTATTTCCCTCTCCAGGGATCTCCCCTCTGCGGAGCATCGATTCCGTCAGTACACGCTCTGTGTTTCTGACGATCCTTACTCGTGTGGGAGTGTAAATGTTTTTGATTAAGGGGAAAGGATAGAAAATGAAAGAGAGAAAAACTTGCGTGTGGTCCGTGACCCACTTGTTAGGATACCGCTATAGTGTTTCCCTGGTACCGATTCGGGAAACCACACAAAACTACCAATCGTGCAATAGACCTCTAAAAATTTTCTCCGGACAGCAGCTGAATTTGACGCCTCGTCTTCCCTCCTTCCTGCCTCGTAGGGTTGCCAGTTTGGGAAATTTTGTTCTCAAAATGGAATTTTTTTCCTTGCATGGAAAGAATGGGGAACGTAAATGAACAAGGAAATGTTTCAGGACTTTTAGGAGAAATTATTTTCATCGTGATAGGCCTATTGCTCTCTCAATTATTAATAAAAAAGAAACAATAGACGTTATTCTCTATAATTTTCATGTATCAAAAACAAAAAGAAACAACAGCCATCAAGGGGCCATGAGATCAGCCAGATCAGTCGGGGAGTATCAATTTTGGAGAAAATCAACAGAACGATCAAGTCGCTAGCGTTGTTCATAGGCAGACGGACAGACACTTTGCTTTCAAATGTTTGTTTCGGTATCAAGGACCCACAAAACAGGGATTCTTGCTGCACCACGTGGTAGGAGATTTTTTCGTAATGTAGCAACCGGATATATCCACTTTTTCGTTACCAGGGCCCTGTAATAACTGTTTTCCTGCCAAAAATACGCAGTTTTTTTTCGCGCATTACATAACTTTCTGTCTGCTGTGTAAATGGTAGTGAGAAAGTAAAGTGTTCCCAGAAACTGCCACACTATACAAAAAGACGTTACTAGAAAATTAAACAGTTAATAAATTACGTGAAGGAAGACCTTGCTGACAAGCTAGTGTTTAAAATCCTACCGCCGTCAGCATGCGAAGCTACGATCTCCCGGTCAGAGGCCTTGCAGTGGGGAACACAGCTTCAAACGACCTCTTCCCTAGGTAAGACTGTCACGCTACACCTCTGACAACCCAGAAAGGCCTCTCCGCCATCCCCCTCCGTCCTTCGTCAACCGGCCCGGCCCAGCCCAGCCGCACGGCGCGCAGCATGGGGTGTGACGCCGCCTCCGCGCAGGCCGAGTTGGGAGTTGGCGCTGCGAAGTTGCGGCGCCGCGTCAGATGCACGTGCCGCGGTGGCGGCGGCGCGGCGCGTGGCGACGCCTGGCGACGCCCGGCCCCGGCGCTAACGAGTCGCTTCGACGAGGCCTCTCGGGGCCTCGCCGCGCCGCGCACGCGCTCCTGCGTTGGCTTAAGAGGCATCTAGAGAAGGAGAAAGAGAAGAGAAGTGAAGTGGAGTACAGTGGAGTACAGCGGAGTGCAGTGGAGTGAAGTGTAGTGTAGTGAAGTGGGAGTGCAGTGTAGTGAAGTAGAGTGCAGTGAAGAGGTGCGCAGTGAAGTTAAAATTGCTTATATTTGTTTAAAATATCTGTGTAGAATAGCAATAAAATGTAGCGTTAATGCTATTATTATTACTGTTATTTAGATTATTGATGTCATTTAGATTATTGTCGTCGCTTCGACGCGGCCTCTCGGGGCCTCGCCGCGCAACGCCGCGCCGCGCAACGCCGCGCCGCGCACGCTCTCCTGCGTTGGCTTAAGAGGCATCTAGAGAAGGAGAAAGAGAAGAGAAGTGAAGTGGAGTACAGTGGAGTACAGTGGAGTACAGTGGAGTGCAGTGGAGTGAAGTGAAGTGTAGTGTAGTGAAGTGGGAGTGCAGTGTAGTGAAGTAGAGTGCAGTGAAGAGGTGCGCAGTGAAGTTAAAATTGTTTGTATTTGTTGAAAATATCTATGTAGAATAACAATAAAATGTAGTGTTAATGCTATTATTTTTGTTGCTAATTAGATTATTGATATCATTGTTATATTTTTTGTTTCGCGAATCGGCCATCTAGGGCTCATGCGATACGTGCATCCCACCGGGGGGCTCAGACATAATTACTGGGGCAAATAGGGGGGAATCAGCAATTTAATGCTGATACCATTTTTATATCCCAAGATTGTTAGCTCTGGGGATTTAGCTAATATTTCTAAATTATTCTATTCTGCCACCACGTTGCATAAACCTACCTGTAGCAAATAATAAATATCTAATATCTAATCAGAGTGAATGGTCTTGTTGGAATTCGCGTATTTTTGTAAATAAATTAGTATCACCGTCAACGTACTCTTCGCTCTTATCTCTTGCATTATCAAAAAGGAGTCGGACACTTACCAATGATTGCTCGATTTTTAAAATTTGTAATGGAATCTCAACGTATTTGATATATTTCATTTTGTGCTTTTTCTTAAAAATGATGTAATTTTTCTCAAGTGTTTGCTTACAGCGACTTTGGCAGTAGAAAGGAAGAAAAGAGAACACTCAATGAAATTGTTGCTCTTAGCCAACCTTTTGAGAAGATATCTTTCGTGAGATCGTGCTATTCTTGTCTTATCTCTTTCATTGAAATTTGGAAGCCTGGCCGCTTCCTTGTTGACGACAATGTACGTTTTTGCCGTTTTTGCTGCATAAACCACGTCAACGTCCATGCGGACCAACCACCGTTTGTTTTACATCGGCCTCTCCGTCCGACTTAACCACAGGCTTAAGCAGCTAAGCACGGTTTTAGATGAAGATTCAAACCGACCCAAGTCATGTGTACACCCTGGCCAGGAATGTACAATGACTTAGCGATCACGGCTAAACCAACATCTGGCATTCAAGAATGAAAAAACCTTATATGTTTGCTTAGGATGTTTACGTTTACTGAAGAACTAAAATTGAAGCAAAATTGAGTTGACCAGAAATTAGCGTATCATATATGGTACGCTAGGCATTAATGGGTTAACGCGCATCTTCGCGTATATGAAAAGAAGCAAAAATTTTCAATTGTACGTCACAAATGTAAATTAGAATTTTTTAAATTATTTTCCCAATATCTGCACAATCCAAATCATTCCCCAAAAAAGTTTGACCTTAAAAGAAAAAATCCTGCAACGAAAGGTTAATGCAAATATGTGAAAACTTTCAATAAAATCAAAATTGAACTTGTGGGTCCGTATTCCTCACCCTTGGTAATGCACGTGATCATTTTACTTTCTTGCGTACTACTTACGTAGTATAGATTAAATATTATATTATATCGGCAAAAATGGCGATTGTTCAACATAAAACTCGAGTTCCAGGCTCCTTATACGGAAAAGACGTTAAATATTTTTCCAAAATATAATACATTTCTTCCCCAACACATGTCTAGTCAGAATCCAGAATCAAGTTTGTGTGTCCTTGATAATGAGTTCGGCTCTCGATAATGGATAGTGGTCCTTGATAATGGCTGAGATGTGTTAATACGGACACAAACTGCGGTATTATAATTTTACGTAAGTTACTAATGCGAGAAAGTACGTACTTGTAGCACTACAAGTTTACTTTGGGTTTGCTATATTTAATAAGTATTTTACTGTAGTAATCCCCCAGAGATTCCCAGACAGTTATTTACACTAAAGATACTGTTTTGATGCACTATCGAATGTTAATATATGCATGTAAACAAGTGCTATCAAATAGTGAAACATTTCCGGGTTAAGCGTAAATTAGAATTGATCAAATTTTAATATTTTACTAATTTTCTGTTTCAATTACTAGAAGCAGGTATTATTTCCGTATTTTTCCAAATTCTCTCGAGTCAAAATTATTTGGTTCTTTAAAAAGCAGTATTTTGTGCACAATTGTGACATTTTTCACAATACATAAGAGGATCATACTTACAAGACAAAATTTGCCATTCTGTCACTTCACAAACCAGAATCCTATTCTTATGCCTGAAATGACTTCTTTACTCATTCATTTTTTTTCTACTAGTGGGTAGAGCACGATATTTAGTGCTCCATGTCTTTACCGGTTTTCTGTTTTGTTTATGAGTGAAAACGTCCAATAATATTATTTTCGAAATATTAAACTATGAAATAACCACTGTCGGTTTGTGTGTCCAAACGAGTGAACGCTATTTTTAGTTTCTTCATGGAGCAGACTTCATGGAGATCTTCGTGGAGCATCTTTCACCCGAGAGAAGATCCCAAATCCGTGGTATTTCCTATTGGCCTTTCCTGGAATATTGCAACAGGAGAAGTGGTCAAAGCATGCGCATTAAGGGTGGGTCTCCCTTTTCTTTCTATACCACTTTAAGGTGAACAGTAGTTCTAGCCCCTAGAGATGACTCTGAGCGTTCAGGTTGAATTGTGTTTATAATAACAATGGTAGTGGTTTTTTTTTTGCCCTCGAATAGGCCATTTTGGACCACTCATGCATGCATCCTGCACTTACAGGGGCTCATTAACATTACCTCAGTGGCAGATACATGTAATTTATCAAGGGATCAGTATTTTGGGTAGATTCTACTTCTATTCCCCAGGGTTGTTAGCCCTTGGGCTATAGAAGTTAAACTGATGATAATGAGGGGTAAAAAGACGACACACACATACAAACACAAGCACAATCACGCCCGAGGCGAGACCCAAATCCGCGATCCTTTGGTCCTCTGCATTACTGTCGTAGTGATCTCGGCCATCGGATCGGACAATAATGGTAGTGATTATTGTTAATATTATTATTATATACTTGTGATCAATGATGCAGTGAGATTTGAGGCGTGTCGTGAGGGGGAAGAGAGGGGCAGTATCGAGCATTGTGATGCAGGGAGGAGCGAGGCGGGCAGGATGGAGCAAAGTAAAACTTGGTGTGAAGCATGGCGAGGCGACAGGATTGCCAGAAGTGTTGCGAGCTCTTTCCTCATCATTACTGCGAAATTATCCCAAATAACCACCCCCAATGAAACAAAATTTCCCAAATTTGAGACGAAAAATATTCTCCAAGTTATGGACCAACAATATGAGCTGTCCCTGACTATTCCATTGGATGCCCCTTTAAATTCAAATAATTCAAATCCATCAATCGTCTTTTGAACTGCTCGAATCTCTGCACCATCTTGTCTAGCCTGTATTCTAATTCATCTCCTCGGTTTATTAAGAAATATCTCTGCATCAATATTATAATACTACCTCTGCATTAATTATAATAATATTACCTCTGCATCAATGTAATAAACCATTATCAGTTTATGTGTGCAGATATTCGAACCAGACATCTCCAATCATGAAATATCTCTTGGGAAATATCTCTGGACATTTTAAAAACGAGAGACCCATAATGGGTTAAAGTAGAACAAATATCACGGTTTAAGTAGATTAACTCACAAAAAAGGATTAACAGCGTCCTTCAATAAATAAAATAAAAAAAAACTTACAAAATGTCTCCAATTATAACCAATGATCGTCATATTAACTTTCCGCCCCGAGCGAAATTCATTAATTACAGGGTTGAAATATTTTCTTTCGTGATGATTTGATAACGTCAGTTTTTCCGTTTTTCTCCCTCCAATACTCCATCATCACATGCAACACGCACACAAACGTTTGTTTCATTTCCCTACAGCATTTGCATGTGTCCAATCCTAACGACTCTCCATGCAATGGTCCTCCCCTGGCGTTTGCGACAGTTGCGAATTTATTTCGATCGCCTATTCAAACGAGTTCATATTTTATTCACGAGGTACACATTCTCTCGAGGTAGGAACTGGTGGAGGTATAAGCACGACTCGGTGGCTGAAATACCTTTGGAATGAAAGACTGTGTGATGTTATTCAAACAGAACGATGTCCTGTAAAATATAAGGAGTAAAAGAGCGAAAATAAGTGATGTACAACTGAAGTAACATTTCGAGTATTTTATTTTGAGTGTATTTTTTATATTTAATTTAGTCATTATACGAGTATGTTCCGTAAAGGAAAATTGCTCTCGCCGCCGTTAGAACCTTCAGTTGGTCACCAAACCAGGAACTCGCGATGACTCGAATTCGCTTAACCTCCGTGACTTCACGTAGTTAACTCATTCGGCTAGCGATGCCTGTTTCGCAATCCTGTCCTTTCAATAGAACCATCCCGGCAGTCGCCTGGATGGCCGAGAGAAACCACCAAAACCCGGCCAGGTTGGCCTACATGAGGACTGAACCCGGGCCCCAAATGTGAAGTCAGCTTAAGCCCCTGAGCCCTTTCGATCGGGATGTTGCGTGTACTCACTTCTAAAGTTATTTTGGTGACTGATTTTCGTGTGTATAATTAATATTTTTGTGTCCAAATTTTTATTGCCCGAGGCTTGTACCAACTTTTTCAATACAGGCAACCCCATTTAAAGAGGAAATCATTTTTTTGTTTTCAATTTCATAAGCACACTAGTTAAGATTTGAAGGACATTTCTCCATTACTTTTTTATAAAAAAATAACTTTATGAAGTCATGTTAATATTATTAGAAGTACAATGTCAACTAACATTTGTCTAGGCTATAATTGCATTTTATTTAGGGAAAACAATCAGAAAGTTAAATGTCAAAAAAATTCTTTCTGAATCAGATTAATTTACTGAGGTTCGTTTATTTTTCGTTCATTCGAATTATAAAAGCTTGGGTTTTCAGAGCTCTGTAGCAGATTATTTTTCAGTAATAACTCGCACAATTGCCTTAAATATTCTACAGGACTTCAAAAGAGAGGTCAACGTGCATTGAAAGGAATACATGGGTAAATATAATATTTTATTCCATAGCGGTATTTCTGCCGTTCGGATTCAGAAGAAGGTGACGTTTATACAAACGGCGGCGTGCCCATCAGCATCAGCAAACGTAGAGTGAGCTAGTACTGGGAGTACATTTTACATGACGCCGACCGTGTAGAAACTGAGGAACCGGGAAAAAAGAAATTAGCCTGTTCCTCGGAGCAGCTTCGCCGCAGCGTTGCTCTGAAGAGTCCGGAGTTCGTTTCTCTCCGCCTGCACTGGGCGCCATCGATCTGCTGTCGCCAATCCTGGCGTCCTTCCCTCTCTCTCTCTCTCTCTCTCTCTCTCACTCTCTCTCTCTCTCTCGCTACCTCGTGGTTTGTGCCGATCGTCGAACGCATGGCGCGGCGACACGGCGACTCTGCAAACACCCCTCTTCTCAGGTGTTTTAATGCGTGGGGTACTTTTCTTTCTACAGCTTTATTTGTAATCGGTTTGTACGTGGAATATTCGGCAAATTAATATATACAGTGCCCCTGAATCCTAACGACAAAAACAACCAATTGACACAGTTTAATGTCTGGAAACCGGCAAAGGTGGCTCAGTCCATCAATGCAGAGCTTCTGACCTTCTGATGTCACTGCAGAGCTTCTGACCGAGAGGTACTAGGGTTTGAGTCCCGACGGTGGTAAAATTTTTGACCCTAGCTAGACATAACAGGTCGGCTAGGTCGAGTTAAGTAGCTGTCTGGAGAAGACAAGTAGCGTCCGGTAGCTATGATTGGTAATTTTCCGTGGTTTCTCCAACATCAGGCGAATACTGGAATAGTGCCCTAACAAACGGGCCACGGACCGTGCGCGGTCTCTCACTCCTCTTCCTTGTTCTGTTCTAACCTCTTATTACACACACCTACACTCACATTCACTATATTACACTTGTCGGGGGACAAGAAGGAAGTCTAGAGCTTGTCCCAGCTGGGAGATGCCACGCTGGCGGCAGATCCCGGTTGATGGGAATCCTCACAAGCTGACGTAGATCGACGCCAAATCTCGCCAGCCAGCGGAGGAAGATCATCGCCATCTCCTGCGATGAAAACATCCACTCTATTTATGGACCTAATGAGCATAGCAGTTAACGCCCTCGGAATCACTACTCAATCAATGAAACATTTGGGGAAGTTTGGGGCAATCGTTTCCATGGAAAAATACCTTTCCATAAAACTTAATTTTTTAACTCTTAAAACCCAATTTAAATATTTGGCGCGGCGTATATGCTGTAAAGTTATTTTGCTTAAAGTGGCTGTGCAGAAACAAAACTTCAATCAGTGAATAACTTGGTCAACAAGTTTCCGGTATTAGAGTTTTGTTCGAAGCTCGATTCAATGAACAAACATAATACGAAATAATACAGTAAGCAAAATTACAGTAACTGTTGTACTAGAAACTCCACTTACAAATAGTTTCTGGAATGAGATTTTGAGTTTTGTACGGAACTATTCAGTTCAGAGGAATCTTGAAGAAGGGAGTAATAATGCAATTGAAATTGAGAGTATTTTATGAAAAGTTGAACAAAATTTTAAAATATATTACTGTTTAGAATGCAAGACATTTTTGAGTTTAGTTAAAAGCCTATTTCTACCTATAATTATTCCGACATAATTGTGTATACTCCTATTTCATAACTGTCTGTGCTATTGATTTCTCGCCGAACATTTTGAATTTTTGAAATATCAACGTCATCGTTACATGATTTAATAATATGTCAATTTCCCTAGGATGCGTAGCAAAAATAATCATAAAATCACTAAAGACATTTTTTACATTTTCTCAGTTTATTGAATTCATAATGTTACAGCTGAGAATTATCTCTTGACTACTATAGAAGTATACAGCCCGTATCTCATCCGAGGCCGAGGCAATGGTCGAGCTAGTTAAGGCGTGTACGAGTTGATCGCTTCGGGTGGAAAGGAACCGGGTTCGAATCCCAGAGAGGGATTTTAATTTGGTGAATGTGTTGTTGCAAAAAACTATTGAAGATTATGAAAACTTTACTGAAAATCATTTGAAGTATTTATACTCACAAAATAGAACCAATACTGATAAATACAGCGGACGTATCTGCATGTACTTTCCCAATTTGCAACTTTAAACATTTTTTAATTCTTATTCGATTTCTAAAACGTATGTTACGTCAAGTCAATTGTTGTCTTTCTGAGTATCTGCATAAACCAATGTAAGTAAATAATTTACTTAATTGATTGATTAATTGATTTGATTAATTATTAATCAATCAACATGAAATTTAAATTTGTAAACACTACTCGTGGGACCAACTTAAAAACCCCCAACGGTTCCGAAATTATTGTTATTAATTTCTCGCCTTACGAAGTTCTTCGTAAGGAGAGAAAATTATTTAATCGTGCGCCGGAAAACAACGAATTTTCTTAAAAAAAACTGTTATTACTGGGCTCTGTCACCAAAAAAGTGGATATCTCCTGATGCTAAATTTAGGAAATATTGTGCTGCCGCAGAATGGTACAAACGTTCTCACACTTATTATTTTTCTCACCTCTTTAGTCTGGACTACCTTTAGGGTTATGTCTTATTTCTTTCCCAGCTGCCATCTTTTGTCCCCAAAGGATATTCTTTCACATTTTCTCAATTTTTTGCTGCCAAATGCTAGAAATGAAACCACCATGCTCTTATTATTATAATAAAAGTGTAAATCCCGTGTCCCGCCCGGGTATCCGAGGTGGTTAATTGGCAGTTACAACTCAATTCTTCGAAGGGAAGGTTTGATAATTCAAGCCTTTCTCGAGGATTGTTATTTGTCCCAATTCTCTGTTGACGCACATTGAGGATTCCCGAAACTTTATTGAAAACCATTTCAAGCAATTCTAAACACACATTAATTAAGATAAATAAACTGAAAGTGTCTGTATGTAATTTACGAATTTTCAACTTTTAAACAAATTTTTACATCTTTTTTTCGATTTCTAAAACGTATGTTACTTCAAATCCATTGTTGTCTTTCTGGGCATCCGTGAGAATTCATGTAAGTAAAATAATGAATATTTTAACATGATGTAAATATATTATAAACACTACCCATGGGACGGACATACATATCCTTATCGGCAGACCGGGAGAGGTAGCTAAGATCATCAACTAATGTCATTGTAGTGCCACTGATCTGGAGGTTCTAGGTTCGAGTCTTGACGATGGCAGTATTTTTGACACTGGCCAGGTAGCTAGGTCTAGTTTCGTGGCTGTTTGGAAAAGAATTCTAGCCGCCGGCTGCTTTGATAGGTAGATTTTCGTGATTTCTCTAATCAACTCCGGGCGAATATCAGGAAGTACCCTACCAAAAGGGACCAAGCGCAATTTTGTCTTCCCATTCTTTGTCATATCCTACTTTTACTTACACACACTACCACACACCAACACGCACCCCATTACCACACATGCTGGGAGACCTGTTGAGAGCTTAGAGTTTTTCCCGGCTCGAGGGATACCCCTCTGGCGGATACCTGGTTGGCGAAAATTTCGTCGGTTGTAGGTCGGCGCCTTATTTAGCCATCCTGGGGGGAAGATCACCGCTACCTCCCGTGCAAAAACATGTTGTACACTTTCGGGATTAATGGCCTCAGGCGTTGGCGCTCCTGGAATCAGTATCAATCAATCTATATATCAACCTAACAGCTAACACTCCGTCTGTGGACCACTGTAGCGCCTAAACCGTTTAGCCAATTTTCTCCAAAATTGAGATTGCCTGATACAGCTCAACGGACTGGAAGCTTTGGGATTTTCTGACAGATATTTTGATTGTTGTGTTTTTTTAAATAAATTGGACATTTACCTTTTTATGCCTCTGACCGAGTTCGATCCACATGGCGCTTATGTGACGTAGTGGTATGACTGTTGGCGAGCTAACTCTGAAGTTCTGAGATACGGAATCGGAACGGACCGTATTGCTGGTCGGACCGTTTTGCTGGTCGAAAACAGATTGTTGGTTTATGTAGTAGTAGTATATTGCGTAGCATTTAGAAACAAAACGAGAAAATATGTACTTTCGTAGCATCACTAATTTTTTATTTATATTACTGAAATTTCCTTTTGTTTTTGCTTCTAACGAATCAAGGAAATACATCTTCTGCTTACTCTGATTCTGCATGTTTTGCTTCATGAAGTTGTTTAGATTGGTTTCTTCTGCCCGAAAACATACGGTTTTTGTACGGGACGTGTTTCTCATAACCCACGCGTAAATAAATTTCTCTGGTGGTGAACTTTGCACTCTGCTACTTTTACTTGTCAGGAAGTTGCTGTAGTAGTGCAGTGCTAGCAGGTCCATTATGGAAAGCTGATGTTTACGTAAGATTGTTGAGTGTATATATACTTCGAAGGGTGGTAGAGGGAGGAGAGAAGGAAACGGCTTATTACAAAATTCCCATTATGATTATGTAACACTAATAGAAATGTTTTGGGTGCATTGCGCAATGCAGCTAGTGTTTTTATTAACGGCTCATAATTTTCACTTGTGTAATCATCTTTAAAAACACAATCTTCTATAATATAGAATTTCTGAAGACAAAATCTATCTTAAAGTCTTCCCAAATATTCGCGTGGGAAACATTGTAGCCGAATGAAACGAAGCACTTCGTTTTGAGCTTTGAAAAGCAATAACATCTGACATCGGAACGAAAGAGATCTATCGGTTGTGCTCTCGTCTCCTCTTCTGTTTGCCTCGAAGTGAAGGAAATGTTCGCCAATTAAAAACGAAGATTAAAGGCTGCAATCTACTTTTGTGCAACCAATTACACAAGCGCCGTTGCACACTCAGTGTCCAGGGCGCGCGCTCCCAACAATGCACGGTCATTTGCAGCCCGAAACGGCCCATCGCAATGGCTACATTTGCAAAGCTCAGCAGCGCTCATAAAGCAGGGCTTTCGTATCTTTGATACGTTTCCGGCAGAGGGCGTGGGGGAGGAAGGGTTTGTGGCAGTGGAGCGATTGTGGAAGTGACGGCGTTGGGAGACGCAAAGAAGATTGTGATGGCGTTGGTTTCCATGGAAGAGAATGCAGAGGATCTACGCGGCGTAGGTGAAGGCGATAGTGATAAAATACTGTGATGGAAACACGAATGAGAAGGATGTGGTAATGGCGAAATGACGGCGGTGGGGAGGAGAAAGTTGGAGATGGAGTGACAGAGAAGTTGGTGTTTAGTTCCGAAGAAGAGAAGACGGTGGTAAGTAGGCTGCGATTTGGATTATTTGCATTCTTCCCCTTAAACATAATGACATGCACAAGAAACATATTAGTTTATTTTGTTTGGAATTAATATGCAAAAATGTAATGTTAATATTTTAAGATATTTGTAACTATTGAACATAATTTGACTTTAAAGGGCACACAAAGACGTATATGTAGTATTAAAGCTAAATGCAAGTTTACACGGTGAATTGCACACTATTTCAATACAGAAGAAATAACATCATTGACACAAATACGTACGAAAGAACTATTCCTGCGCATAACACAATTATATTGCAAATTCGAGTTAAGAACTTTATGAGAAAATTTCGAAGGATATTCGATAATATATTGCTTTAAAAAATAAATGCATTGTTTATATTTCAAGAAGTAAAAATATATTATTTTTATATATACGACGCAGTTAATTACTTTAATCATCATATGTTTCGTATTAAGTTTTAAGTTTGTTCATTTCTAGCATATTTCCCAGTTTTTAGTGCATAGTGTCTAAAACAGCACCCTACTGTTAAGAGTTAGTTGTGACGAAGAATGATATGATGAAATGGTGACGGTAATGATAAAAGCTTAAGAGATACTGGAAACAATGCAGGAGGACACCTAAGATAGGGATGATTGAAATAGAGTTAGAATGAGTTGGAATAAGAAGGGAGAATGGAGCAAGAGGGAAATATGGAGCAAGAGGGAACATGGAGCAAGAGGGTAACATGGGGCAAGAAGGGAATATGGGGCAAGAGGGGAACATGGAGCAAGAGGGGAACATGGGGCAAGAGGGGAACATGGGGCAAGAGGGGAACATGGAGCAAGAGGGGAACATGGAGAAAGAGGGGAACATGGAGAAAGAGGGGAACGTGGGGAAAGAGGGGAACGTGGGGAAAGAGGGGAACATGGGGCAAAAGAGGAAGAAAGGGAAAAAGAAGATGGGGCAAACGAGGATGATGCAAAAGGGGAAGATGGGGCAAGAAAGAAAGATGGGACAAAAGGGGAAGATGAAGGGAAAGGGGAAAATGGAGGGAAAGGGGAAGATGGAGGGAAAGGGGAAGATGGAGGGAAAGGGGAAGATTGAGGGAAAGGGGAAGATGGAGGGAAAGGGGAAGATGGAGGGAAAGGGGAAGATGGAGGGAAAGGGGAAGATGGAGGGAAAGGGGAAGATGGAGGGAAAGGGGAAGATGGAGGGAAAGGGGAAGATGGAGGGAAAGGGGAAGATGGAGGGAAAGGGGAAGATGGGGGAAAGGGGAAGATGGGGAAAGGGGAAGATGGCGAAAATGGAGGAAGAGGCGAGACTGGAAGAGGAGAGGAAAGAAGAAGAAGAGGCGAGAATAGAAGAAGAAGCGAGAATAGAAAAGGCGAGAATGGAAGAGGCGGCTTGAAAGCAAGGAGGGATGGGCCCATAGGAAGAGGCGTCGTCGCAGGCGGAGAGCGGGGCGAGAGGGGTGCGTGCGCACCGGGGTGGGGGCGAGGGCCAGCGGCCGCCGCCGCCGCGCGCTCTCATCTGCGCTGGCCGGCGGGGCGGGGCGGGGCGGCGGGGCCGCGGGGCGGTGGGGCCGGCCGTTGCGTGGCGCCGGGGCCATGCGTCAGCGACCCGGCGAATAAAGGGCGCCCGCCCAGCCACCCAGACGTAGACGCATGCCCGGATGCCCCAGCCATATATCCCTCCGCGCCCACGCTCCTCTTCCGGTCCCCGCTCCCGGTCTCTCCTCATAACGTCTCCCACTTCCCTTCCCCGTCGCCTTCTTCTCTCTGTCTTCACTTTTTCCTTCCTATCCTCACCTCCACCTTTCTAGTAGCATCACCCCACTCTATCGTTAACTATTTCTCGTTCTTTTTGCCTTACTCCGCTTCCACTTCCTACTTAACTCTTACTCCATTACTTTCTCCTCTTCCTATTCCCCTCTCTCTTCACCCTCAATTCCCTCTCCACCCTCCTTAGCCTATACCAGTTTTTCTCTCCTGCTCCTCATCTTCAGCTGCCTCCTACTACCACTTTTCCCCAACCTAGCCGATATTCCTTTACCTTCTCAATGTTCCATTCCTGTCCTCATCCACCTAATCCCTCTTCTTCCCTTCCCTCTGGGGAGGTGTCTCAGGGCATCAAACTGATGTCATTGCAGTACTTCTGACCGGGAGTTCCTAGGTTTGAGTCCCGACGGTGGCAGGATTTTCAATATTAGCTGCATAGCTAGGCCGAGTTCTGTCGCTGTCTGGAGGAGAATTCTAGCGGCCGGCTGTTCTGATCGGTTGTTTTCTGTCAATACCAGGCGAATGCCGGAAAAGTACCCGAACAAACGGGCGACGGACTGCGCGCAATCTTTTCTTCCTTTTCCTTGCCTTATCCTCACCTCTTACTTACACACACACACTTACATTCACTAAACTACCACGCACGTCGGGAAACCGGCCAGGAACCTGTACCTTGTCCCGGCTGGAGCAGTGTCCCGCTGGTGGGAGATACTTGGTTGAAGAAAACCACTATTGGCTGGAATAAGGAAAAAAGGCATATTTCTCTCGACGCATTGAATATTCAACTTAGTTAACATTCACCAAAAGTGTTGAGTATACTGTTATATAAGTTATAAAGTTATAAAGTGATAAAGTTAAATCTGTGATATATTGTGGGAAAACTCACGCTCATTCAGTTTTATCATAAATCATATAATTTGTTAAAATCATCAAATCTTCGTATCATCAAACTGGACAGATAATACGTCACTGCAGCACTGCACAAATTATTTTATCCAATGATTAACTACACCCTTGATAACAAAGTAAAAAAAATATTTTCGTCAAACATGCATCTTACAATCTACTCAAGGTCAGAAGCATTCCATATTTTCAAATTATATTAAATTCGCAGTTTTTCGTATTCATTACGTGAATACTTCGTGCATTTTTTACACTTTTGTACCCACAAGTAAGGGAGTACTATATATGTGTATATATTGCGACGGAACACGTCTCTGTGCGACGCGCCGGCATCAATCAACCTATGTAGGGTCAGGGCGTTTATACCCCACGAGAAGTCTTTCTGGCGTGGGTGTCACCGGTATCGTGCAGCGCTTCTGTCGCCGCTCCGTCACCAGGCCCTGCCGGTTGTTTATTAATTATCTAAGGTATTCTCCCTCCAGAAAATCCTACTTGGTTAGTGATAGGGGGAATCACACAATTCACAAGTGATTTGAAAATTCATTCATTAACCAAAATAAGTCATACACCATTTACCAAGTTACAGCGGGCAAACCACTGCTTTGCCTCGTTCTGGCGTTACACAATACATGCAAATACTTCCTAGGAAACAAGTTTGTATCCGTTCTACTCCTAGAAATGACTTTAGTGATTCGCGTTCAAGACCTGATGCGATTATCACTCTTATCAATGCACGAATTAATTACGTAAATCTTGCTTCCAGCTGGAGCTACCTGAATAATACATTAGAACATTCAGCGCTCTAACCTCACGTTTACCCTTTTTAAACATTTAGATTTCGCACTGTTTCCTTTAACATTAATTGTTACTCTGCTTTGTGGTCGGCTAGCAGCGCCTTCCACATTAAATTGAATTTACAAAACCACTTTGAAATAAAAGATATCTGCAAACTAGGATTGTTCATAGTAGTCTCTCCTGAGTTTATCAGAATGTTCTACCTTTTCATCAATTTATTGAATTTCACGGGTACTCACGCTCGTTCTCCACAGGGCGGTGTAATACCTCTAGTGACCTTCCCTCTCGCGCTCCGGCGGGCGTCGGCTCGCAGACTAGCAGTCGGGGCTGGGCGGGGTTGATGACCTCTCCGATTTCACGGCCGAGCGAAGGGCTGGGCTCCGCGCGTTCGCAGGGTAGCAGCGGCGCCGGCGGCGACCTCGCGATGCGAACGTCGAGTTTCTCCGCAACGTCTCTCCTCCTCGCAGGTTTCCGTGTTTATCGGACCAGCTTCTCGGATGCGAATCAGGTCTTTTTTTTCACACACGTGCAGATTGTTTGTGAATTCCAGGAATTTGGATGTCGTTATTCTTTGGAGCTGATATTCATTTTGGAGGTTTTCCGGTGGCGGGCGACTCGTTCTCGGCAGCCTGGTCGACAAAGAGGAAGTGGCGTGGGGCGTCTGCTTCCACGCTTTCGATGCCTCGGGTACTATATAAATTCCCTGTCGGGCACAACTTCAGTCTCACAGTCCGATTTTGCTCCTGGCCGGAATTTTCCTCATATACGAACTTCGATTAGTAGCTCACTGAAGAATCTCAGACTCTCTTGAAATTCTACTCGCGTAACTTCACTTCCGCGCACTTTCGAAAGTCTTGCTCCGTTGGAAATTTTTACAAGAATGTTT
Organism: Acheta domesticus; assembly: GCA_031308135.1. Taxonomy (NCBI): domain Eukaryota; kingdom Metazoa; phylum Arthropoda; class Insecta; order Orthoptera; family Gryllidae; genus Acheta; species Acheta domesticus. The sequence continues at coordinate 25,596,869 of JAHLJT010002406.1, read as the reverse complement.
CTCCCCGCAGATTTTCAGGATGCCCTTTCCCCCCCCTGGCGTGACCTGCACCGGCCAATGGCTAGTTTGGGGCTTATCTGCTCTCACATCATTAGCAAACGTCATTCTGGTCGCGGGTTTTGAAATCAACCGTCGCCCGCGTCACTCTCTGACGTTGACGGCGCGGGTTTTCAAAATCGCGTTGGTCCTCATTGCGTGCGGTCACAGCATGAATTCCTCATGGGACGACCGGACTTCGTCCGGTTCGTCTCAATATATATATATATATATATATATATATATATATATATATATATACACACACTATTGTCGGAAATCCGCCTTCTTCCGAACTAAATCCTTAAGTTATCCTAATCAGCGATGAAACAGTCATAAGTATTGCCGCTCTGCTATTACAGCTGGACGACAATCATTGTGAGAGGTACTCTTGTGTGATTGAAGAATTTTTTGAAGCCAAAAGATGCAACAATGGAATTTATCGTTATGTAAAAAATATTTTTCAACTATTTGATTTGTCAAATATTCGTGAATAAGATTTTTGCGATGACGGTTCATTTTACGTATAAAAGTAGTGCTGAAGATAAGGCTTTAATCTACAAAACGCAACAGAGCTCCTGATTTCGAGGCGAAAAATATAGCCTCTCTCCTACTTAAATGCTGACTACTCCTCTTCCAATCCTTTTTAAAACTTTACAAAATAAAGCATATCGAAGAAGAGAAATATTTCATCTCACGAAAGGTCAAGGTGCTTAATATTTAAGTTAATGTTTAAAAACTCTTGTTAATGAAGTGATGCCGAGAACCGGCATCAGCCATTCTCCAGCCTAAAATTGCCCAGTGGTATCTAGTTTTATAACCAAAACTGCAGGTGCACTACTGCAGTATTTATAACATTAAAGCACTATTGAATGGGGAAAATTGGGGATTGATTTTTTTAAAATTTTAAATATTAGTAATTTTATGAAATAAAATTCTACTCATTTCAAAACTCATTTTCTCTAAACTGTTTTCCATATACGAGTATTTATTTTCTCTTGATTACCTTGGATTAATTGTTATACAATACATTCATTATATATTTATAGACAACCCTGAACAATCATACCCGAATCGCCTTTCATGTCGAATCTGCACATGTGCAATAATTGCAAATTCCTTTTATCTGCATTCCAGCATTTGTTGAGTTTGTCACACATATTTGCAACGACTCATGAAGTTTGTATACAAGAAAAATAATATAAAGTAATAAAATTTATTTTTCTATTATTTTTAGTAATAAAATTTATTCAAGAGCTACACATGCCACCCACTCTGCATATGCCCCACTCCTTTCAAACCTCACAAACTGGAATTATCAAACACGTAAATTTACAAGTTTCCAGCTTATTGATGTCTTCATCGGATCACCTCATTTCATTAAAACAAGACCCTACTCTGACCCCTCCTGACTAGACCAGTTAGTACCCAGCTTCTCGTCTTCGCTCGTGGATGAACCATCGCTTTCCATTGCCGTCCCAATCCCTTCGCATCGAGCGGCGGAGCAAATCGCACAGCCGCAGTCGCTGAGTAGCCGCCGGCGCCGCCACCACCGCACCCCTGAAAAATTAATGCGCGGCGCGGCCACCAGGGGCGCCGTGGGCGCTAACGCAGACAAATAGGCGGGGACATCGCGTCGAGCCACACCGCAGCGCTGCCCGAGGCTGCCCACTCAACCGCAGTGCAGCAGCCCGCGAGGAGCAAGGTTTAACATTGGGCATTGGCTATTTCCTGGTAGTTTAGCCAATAAGTACTGCGCAGTACATGATTCAGTAGATCAATTATTTATTATTCCCTGTTCCCTGGTGATTTCACCACTATGGCGATTAACGCATGTTTTAATCACCGGAGGTGTCAGTGATCTTTCTGCCGTTGGATTCTGAGATCCGGCGCCGACCTCGTCGGCTTGCAGGATTTTATCAAACGAGATAACTCCCCCCAGCGGGGCAACGCATCTCCCAGGACAAGCATGAGGATCCCGACTGATCTCCCCGACATGTGCGGTAATGCAGTACTCCCTAGTGCAAGTGTGTGAAAGAAGTGAGGATACAACAAGGAAAAGGAAAGAAAGATCGCGCGCGGTCCTTTTGTTACGGTACTAATTCTGCACCCACCTAGTGTTGATCGGAAAATCCACGTAAAAGTAACGATAAGTGCAGTTGGCCACCCGCTAGAATTCTCCTCCAGACAGCGGCTGAATTCGACCTAACTTTTCAGCTAGTGTCGAAACTCCTGCCACCGTCGAGACTCAAATCCTAGGACCTGCCGGTCAGATGCATTGCAGAAATGTCATTTGATGCCCTGAGCTGATAGTGCAATGATTAAAGAGCTCGTCTGATTTAAGAGGAATATAACATTGCAAACCTTAAAGTAGTGCTGCCATTTAGAATTTAGGGTCTCATGATTCAGTAGTGGAGTTGCAGCCAATTTGACAAGCAAGATTCAAGAACTTCTTTATCAATTCAGTTCTCCAGACAGGTCAAGCAATATGTACTTGGCAAATCATCGCTCAGCAGTGCATTTAATATTATCAATGGACACGATTGATTCAATGGCAATACAACGGGTGAATATTTGAACAGCGCATCCAATTAACACTTTGGAACTTAGCATTATGCAGAAACGCAGCCTAATTCCATTGGACATGCAGGATTGAAAGACTATGTATATACTTTGAAGATCTTCTGGCAGTTCGGCCAATAAGCTCTAGGGCAGAATTCAGAAGTGAATGCATTGACTTCACATGTGATTTAGGGCGAGTATAACACTGCGAATCATCTAGTAACTGGGAACGTAGACTGGTAAAATAATGCAGCCAATGATTACTGAGCATATTTCCTTAAAGGGGAGACTGTATAACAAAACTGCACCCAATATACATAATTCGACTGCTTTTTAATTTTTAAGTTCATTTTTCTTTCTGAACAAATATATTTTTCTTTGGTAAATAATGAACAATTTACACGTTCTAGAGTGTTCCTATGCTTCTCCAATGCAAGTTTTTGCCTAGAAAGCCTTTTTGCGAACCAACTTTTAAGTTCTTATTCTAGTCAGCCATTCAGAATATCCAAATAGATTATTAGACCAAATGTACTTAAAATTGTCTCAAGAGCTTATTTTCCAATGTTCGACGTTTCCTTTCCGGCCACCCGTCTAGCTCTGCGAAGTCACGCCTACTGGCAAGGTCCATCCCCTGGACCGCCACTGTCTCATCTCTCATCAAAATAAATCGCTTAATGTTGCAATACGGTCAATAATAGCTGATCTGATCCTGTCAGACAAAAGTATTTTGTTTTCTTTGTTGCATTTAAAATATATTCTAACATTTGAGCTTGATCTCACTTTCAGAATTGGTATTAAAATTTGAACTTCTATCACGCTAAGCTTACACTGAAAGAATCAATTTTAGTAGTAGCTGTCTAAAAATATATTTCTTATTTTTATGCATTTTCCTTAGATGAAGGTGATGTTACAAGAGGTGTTGAATGCCACGTGGACAACATCACAAATAATGTGCCCCATATTCCCCAGTTTAGTCCGGCCATTTGAGTTTCTGATTCGTCGTGGCGGAGATAGCCGACTCGGGGGAAATTGAGAAGAAATTGGTTCCGACTCTAGGATGAAAAGTGTCATATTTGTTCAACCTCAGATCTACTCCTAGCCCTTAGTCATGGATGCACCCTACCCATGTTACCAACGTAGCAAATCGGAGACAGGGTAGAGACGGTGGCGAGAGAGAGAGAGTGGTCGCGTTGTAGGTTAATTCATTATTCTAGAAGTGCAAGCGCCTTGAGTAAAGTTGAGGATATATTATAAAGCCAGGTGCTCAACTCCGGAGCTCTAAATGTTCCTGAAACCAATAAGAGGAAGATAGAAGCTGCAACCGTGGCAAACCACACGAACAAAATGTGAATGATCATTAAGCTTATAATGTAGTATTTTTTCTTTCTTTCTTTTATTATTGTTCGACCAAAAGGCCTTTCAAGAAGTTGAATACTATTTTATTACTATTCACAAGAAAGTTTTCCCACCATCGCTAATTGTTTACTCATTTATATATGGCTAATATTTGTAGTTTAAGATAGTTGTTTAATGTTAAAGAATTTTTATTTTAATAAAACTATATCTCTCGGTGTCAATAATAATACTAATAATAATTTAGTAGGACGCAACTTGTCTTTTAGAAATTTGAATTTGATTCTGCAGAGGATTACAACATGACGGCCTATATTACATTTTTGAGTTACATAAGAAAAGTTAAGTGAATAGAAAATCTTTTGAGATATTTTTAATGTAGAATTTTTAATTGACTTTACATGTAATTCCCTATGAATTAGGGAATTTGGTAGAAACCAAAGGGCTTTGAGTATCCATCAAAGGCATTTATTTTGTACAACTTTTAATTTATCTATTGTTGTAGCTGCAGTATTGATCCAAAATGTATTAAAAACCTCTTTAGTCTTTAAAGAGGTTTCAAAAATGCTATTAAAATTTCACGAATACTCTCGCCAGCATTATTATCAACTTCACTATCATGTTTGATCTTAACTTCATAATTATTAAGGGGTTCCAGAAGAGCAAAAATTCTTAATTTTCTAATTTTGGTTGCATATAAATATTTAAAATCTCCTTTTTAATTGTAATTGATGTAAAGTGTATGTATCTTTGCAGCTTCTCAAGTGTTCAGAATTGATTCTGAAAAGATGGAGTGTGGTCATCTTCGGGGATCTCCGGCAACTGACAGCAGTGACGTCTATATCAATGTGATTTGTTTCGATGTCCCATTCCGATGTTGTCGACAATTTTACGATCTTCATTTGTCTGTACAGTGTTGACATGTAATCCATGCTTCTTTGAGAGTATGTCTACATTGTTTTGTACTGTGCCTATATACCGCGCCTATGGTAGTAAGTATTTATTTTCCTCTTGAAGTGAAAAGTGTAGTGAACTCGAAGTTAAAGGTGAGATATAATTACGTTTATTACCTCCCTTTACAATATGATTAAAAGCGTTTTACCATATTTTTTAAGAAGAGAAAGAACATCGGTAAATTCAAAATTCAATTGATAGCTGAAACTCCTCCTTCACTAAGAAGTGAAGAAATTTTCAGGAAGTTTAGTATTTCTGGAAAGAAACTGTTGGTAAAGAGAGATTGAGAGCTTCAAATAAAGCCTTTAATGAAATAGAAGAAAAGACAAGGGAAATAAGTAGTCCCAAGTTATGGTGTCCTGATTATCCAAGTTATGGTGCTAGAATACTTACTACTAGATACTTTCACTTGTTTTTTCCATCCATTTTCTTTTTAAATCAATGTTTTTTCTTTTTCTCCACATCCACTGGACAGAATTGAATGACATTTTTACAGATTTTTCAAATGTTCTCTTCTCCACACTTTAACGCGGGGATTTTCCAATAACTTGTGAAGGTAAAGATGTATAAATAGGCAAATGTATAAACATTTGCAAAAAAAGACGGAATTATTAATTTTTTCTAGAAAACCAATTACTTTTAAAAGTACCTGTGTTAAAATCTGAACATGAGCCTAAAGTTTTACTCGGATTTTTTAATGATGTTATATTAAAAGGTTCTGAGAACAGGAAAAACGAAATCTGCTAGGGGCCTTTCGGTGCCCCTTAAGAAATAAAGTTTGAATATTTGACATCAAACAATGATTCAGATACTAAACTGCGCTTTGGTATTGAATTTAAGATGCATTTTTATTTCCAGGTTGTTTGTTGTCTGGATTATATCGTTAAGCAATGGCATTACAACATCCTGAAAAGAAATTCCAAGAGATAGATGTGATAATATAATTAAATAGAGCTGACTGACAATTTCAAATAAATCGACAGAATATTTTCTCACATTGTTACTTTTTTAGCAAAGAATAAATGAAATCTAATTAATAGAATAAGTTAAAAAAATATAATACACAAAACATGGTATTTTATATCGTTAGACATACAGATCGTGTTTGCTAGACTGATACCAAAGCATAGGCTGCCCGCCATGACAAAATGTGCTTTGGAGACACAAGAATAGAAAGATTTAATGGTAAAAATGTAAAAAACAAAAACAAATGAATTAACATCTTGGATATGAAGTAGCACTGTAAACGAAATACTTATTACTTCGAGTGGAGCCTGACGAATGTTAAGAAACATAGCACGCGACTCTTATTTTGAGTTACAATACCTACGTGAATTTTGACGGGAAATAAAAGAACAAGTATCAACGATTTTTGTTCTTTTATCAAATATCAACGATCAGGTTGTTGAACATGTTTAACATATTCACGAAAACGAAGTCAGAAAATAAGAATGCGAAAAAAACCAAAAGTACATCTGATTCTCAGAAGTCAATAATAAAATGGAAGAAGCAAGTCCATCCTCTGAGCAATCCCTCTGAAATCCAACTTCAAGGAATGATCTCTTCACTAAGTTCATCGGGATCTAGCCATCAATTATCAAAAGAGAAGCTGCTTTTTGAAGCAAAAAACTTCCAACGCAAATCAACGATTCTTGAGAATATATTTCCGACACTTAAGTCTCTACATCGTTCCAAAATTGAAACACAGCTACCAGATGACCTCCATTCTAAAATTTCAAAAAAGTCGTCGAAAAAGAAAAGAGTGAAAATAACATTACCTAAAAATGACGTCAGAAGCAGGCGTGTTGGAATATATAAAGAGCTATGTCTCTGTGAATTGGAATCTACGGCTGTTCTTATCGTTTTGGATAAAGTTACAGATCAACTGGCAATTCTTAAGTATTTGCTTCCAACTATTTCCTCAGAAGAGGAAGATCAAGGATACAAATCACTCGAAGAGAGGCAAGTATTTTAACCGATTTTTATTGACAGTTATAATAAGAGACAAGTGCGTATATTAGGAGAACTTTCATAGAAAGTTTACAATAAACTACCTGATTGCTATTTTACATGAATTTGGCATAAATAGTGGCTCAGATACACATATATAACATGAAATTGTCATAATTTATAAATTAACCTTTCAATGCACTTAGCGGGACTCAGAGGCCAGGCAGTGTATCTTAATGCTGTAAATAGTTTTCGTTAAAATTACAGGTGTGTGATACGTTCTGTTGTTATGTTTCTTTTCTCATGGCAAAGAATGGTCCAATGATCTACGAAATTTTTCAATACTTTTCAACTTTTCTGCAGATAGTCGTGCTTTCCACTATGTGGGCAGTAGTGGTTTCTAAGAGTTTTTAGCGATAACATTTTTACGTGCATATTCCTGGGTGAATTTCTAATGGAGAAGAAACTAACATTACGAGCTAACACACAGGAAATACCATTTGAACTGTCAGATTATAACGTTATATAATTACGATCCAAAATTAGACATTTTTTTTGTATCTCACAAGTTCAAATATCAAAATTATGTATCTTCTTAGCACAATACTTTGGGACTAAGACCAGGTAATAACGAACAATAAATATTAAGAATTTTCATTACGAACGTTAAATATTATTTTCTATTTGAAAAGAAAGATTAGAGATAACCTCACGGATCAAAAAGTTGACAGTTACACATCATGAAGGCATACTCGTCAATGCCCAATGAGATTATTTTATGACATGTTTTACGTTGGTGCTTTGAATGCGTACGTAATCTTCAAAACTAGTAGTGCTACAGAATGGCACAGACTTTACCGTATTAGTTTTTTTATTTTCTTTGGTCTCAGCTAGCTATTCGGACTTGACACATACTCTTGCCAGCTGCCATCTATCGCCACCCAGATTTCGTTTCTTAACATTTTCTTAATTTTTCTGTTTCTTAATAGTAGAACAGAAATATTATTTTAAGAATATTATAGAACAGCGAAAACTCCTCCTAAGTGGAAATTTTCTATGAAAAATTGGGAGCGGTTTTTAAGACAATGCGATTTAAGCGCTACTGTAAATGCGAAATTTGAAGCTCTTTTTCACAGGAATTTTCTGTTTTCTAAAACCTTTATTTGAAGTAATTTAAAGCATTTCAAATCACAAATCCAATAGTGTTTACAAATAATAGGAAAAGTGGATATTAATGGTGTCAGCAATCTTTAAAAAAATTACAATTGTGTAATTTTTGAAAAAAAAACAAACAAACATAAATATTCCACTATGAAATTTACGTCATATTAATGAGTGCAATTAGCATTATTGGAGCTATTTATGAAAATAGCAAAATTGGAGCTATCTATCACAAAGTAGCGTTTGAGCGTTTCTTAAAATGCTGAATTTTGAGCTAGTTTTCACAAAATGGTTGAGTTTCCGAGAAATTTTACTTGACATTATTTAAAGCACATGTGCTCATAAGTAAAGTATTGTGAACAAATTGATACTAATGTAAATATTAATGACGTGAGAGATAAGTGAAAAAATTATATTTTTGTAATTTTTGAAAAAATAAAAGAATAGAGCAGTATGACGTTTATGTCATCTCATAGAGTACATTAAACACAATTCCTACCAAATGTGAAAAGGAAAATATTGGAGCCATTTTTGAGAAAATCTTGTTTTTCTTATTTTTTTAAATTCGACTTTTTTCACGCAATGTTGCGCGAAAACTATTAAAATTTTGAAAAAAATGTACATGACCTTAAAGAAAGAACTCAGAGAACAAATTTTATATGGATGAAAAATCTTTATCTACTTTTTTTAGTTGGAGGAAGATTCCGAAAAAAAATTTGAAATTTTTGAAAATTCAGAGTTAACCGTGAAAATCAGACATAAGCCACCTTTATCAGTGTACTTTACTCTATTCATACAAGAAATTTAAAGAAAAACATTTTGAGCCGTTTTCGAGAATTTTGAAAATCTCCGGGGAGCTTTATGTAAATTACCCTCAAATTTTGAAGAAAGTTCTTCGAAATCTCAAAGCTTTGACTAGAGCCAGATAGACAGAAGTTTCTTCAATTTTGAATAAATCCTACGAGTGGTCTAAAACGCTAGTGGTGTTCACAGACGGACATACAGACTGACGTTTTGTTTTCAATTGGTTTCTCGGTATCAAGGACCCACAAAAAAGGGATTCTGGTTAAACCACGAGTTATAGGATTTTTTGCCCTTAATTTAGTAACTGGTTTTATCCACTTTTTCGTTATCTAGGCCCGTCAATGAGTTTTTTCTGCCGAAGATTCGCTGTTTTTTCGCGCATCATTACATAACTTTCCTTATACTATACGTATATTATCCCTATATAAAAACAGGATGTTAGTATGTATATAAGAGCATAACTCCCACACAGTTGGACCGATCTCCATGAAAGTTGGCACTTCTACGTCTATTTTCACCGAGAAGGTTAATGTGTTGTTAGTTCTGTTGTAACTCCTCTACATGACGCTACATATTCATTACATATCCACTACATATTCACGTCAAATGCAACCTGCACTCGGCAGCATTTCGAATCTATATCTTTAAATAACTCCTAAACGAGGCATTCTAGGTCCTAAAAACTAAAATTTTGAGTTTCTCACACCGTAATCTACAGAATGAACTCTTCTTGAACATTCTATTACATTTTTTCTGGTCCGGCGCTTCCCGATATTACATTACATGTTCAGAGACGTGCAACATTTTCAAGTAAATATGAATGAGAGTGACATAGAGTGGCAGAGACAGCAACACACAGAGACAGACAGACAGGGACAGAGTGAGGGACGAAGGGAGACAGTGAAAAAGGGAAATGGGGTTTTTTGCCGGGATTTCCTAGTTCCGTATATGCGTAGTAAAAATGATTTAAGACTAATGTCAGCAGAAGCATTTTCTCGTGCTAATATGAAAACATGAGTGAGAAGTCTTAATATCCTCAAAAGAACCCTAAATAGTCTTCAAATTTTTGGGATTTATAGGATCATATGTTTCGAAGTACTATAGATAATTTTCGAAGAAAATAAATAGGTAAGGGGCATATATACATATTACACTAACAAGTATAATAATCTTTACAAATTTCTGATAACGTGCATATTAAAGATGTGAGAGATCTTTCAAAAACATTACGTTTCTGTAATTTTTGAAAAAACAAAAAAAATAACTCAAAATAAACTTTACGTCGTATTAAAGAGTGTAATTAGCACAATCTATTACAAAAGTTTGAAGAAAAAATTTGGAGCCATATATGAGAAAACGGCGTTTGAGCGTTTCTGAAAATGCGGAATTTTAAGCTAGTTTTCGCAGAAAACGCTTGTGTTTTCGAGAAACTTTACTTGACATTATTTAAAGCACATGTACTCCCTAATATAATGAAAAAAATCGCCTCTAATGTAAATATTAACGACGTGAGAGACAAGTCAAAAAAATTACATATCTCTGATATTTGAAAAAACAAAAGAATAGAGCAATATGGCGTTTCGTCATCTCATAAAATACATTAGGCACTATTCCTACCAAAAGTTTAAAGAAAAGATTTGGAGCAGTTTTTGAGAAAATCTGTTTTTGTAATTTTTTAAAATTGCACATATTGCACGCAATATTGCGCAAAAACTACGAAACTTAAAAAAAACATGGCCTTAATGAAAGAACTCACTTTGGACAACAAATATTATTGGAAATAAAAATCTCTATCTTCAATTTTGTAGTTCCAGAGTGACGCCGAAAAAATTTTTAACTTTTCCAATTTTCGAAAATTCAGAGTTATCCGCGAAAATCGGACCTATGCCACCTTAATAAGTGTATTTTACTCTATTCTTACAAGAAATTTAAAGAAAATATTTGGAGCCGTTTTTGAGAAACTTTTGATAATCCCGGGGGGCCTCATGTAAAGTACTCCCAAATTTTACAGAATCTTTTTCAAAATCTCAAAGCTTCGACGAGAACCAGATTGACCGGGGAACATCCATTTTGGAAGAAATCTTACGTTTGGTTATAACTGGTTTAGGCGCTAGCAGTGTTCACAGACGTTCATGGACGTTTTCCTTTCAATTGGTTTTTCGGTATCAAGGACCCACAAAAGAGAAGTTCTGGCTACACCACGTGTTAGGGGATTATTTTCTTAATTTATCAACTGGTTTTATCCACATGTTTGTTATCACGGCCCAGCAATTAATTTTTTTTCGCCGAAAATTGGCCTTTTTTTCACGCAGCATTACATAACTTTCCCTATACTTCGTATATCACTCCGTGTATACTTACGTTTACGGGAAAGTAATAAAATGTGTAAAATGCCTTATTATGCCTTAAAATTTAAAATACATATTTATTGAATAATAAATATCATTGCATTCATTACTTCATTCCCACCTCCAATTAGTGTTTTGTTCCGACGGGGCTTCTGAGGCCCACCAAGAGGAAAGTCGCAAAATTCGATGTGCGTGCATCGAAGGGTCAAATTATTATTTGACTACCAGGTGCGCGTTTTTCGTATTCAATGGATAACGTGGGCCTCTGAGCTATATAGTTATTATTATTGTAGCCTACGATTACTTTTATTCGTGAGATTGTAAGTAAAAATCATCACATATGTGATGTATTTCTAATTTTCTTTAGTAAATATTAATTTAAAAAATCATGAAAAAATGTTTTGTTCGGTAATGATGTTGGAAAATTTTTAAATGAATAACATTCATATAGGTCAGGATGAATTTCCTTCCTGCGCAGTCCGAGTCTAGTCCTGTAACATCAATAATAATAATTCAACCTCGGGTGGGTTTGAAGCTTCATGGAAAGATGATGATGTGCAGTGACGGATATTATTGATATTATGTATCGAAACGGATCCTTAATTCCTCTTTTTTATAAACAAAAATGTATTAACACATTGCAGACCTGTTTAAGAAATGTATTTGGGTCTTGAGAGCGCAAGCCCCCCCTCCTGCCGAGGAAACGGGTGCTTATTATGGACTGTTAGAATTTTATACGTAATTTGACCTTCATTCCCAATTTAGTAAAACACAAAAAAGTATTTTCAAACAATTATTGTCAGCGCCAATGCTGATGCAATCTAATTTATTGGCAAGAAGAATTTACCTGGCGTTGTTGCCGCCTTTCCTGGCTAGTACACAGAAACACATATGCATATACCCTTGAAATAAAAACAGAAATATTTACACAACACTTACGCTTAACATCTTCAAAAAGACTCATTCACATTAGCGCGCATTCGCTTTACTAATGGTCATGTCATTATGAATTTGAAAATGCTTTCCCTTAAAAATACAAGTCTTGGACTTCTCACAATGTCGGATAGGAAGAAAAATAAATGATCACTTCCCTTTGGGATGCCTTCCGTAACTGGCTGACACGTATCCATTATTATTCCCAATTCCATGTTATCCTTTTCACATTCCAACCATTTTGAGTTCATTCCATATTTATACTGCAACGTCCATCTACGTTAATTACAGTACCACACTGAAACATGACTTCCTTCCTGCCATCCTATCTCGACCAAGTCCACAATTCTCTTCATCGTTTCCCCCGACTTCCCTAAAGTGTTCGAGAAAACAACTGCAACTTTGCTACTTCATTTGTTGCTTGCACATCTCCATAAAATTACGTTTTTCACTCTAGTTTTTCCTTGCACTTAAATATACTCTATACATAAATAAACTACGTATTTTCCCCGTAATTCACATATATTCCAATGTCTTTTTAAATAGTAAAGTAAATTTAAAGTAAATTTATTAAAATTGACATATTTACTTACATGTGGTTTGGTACGTTTGCTGGTTTGAACTTGCAATTTAAGTTATAATTTGTATTGAATTTATTTTGCAAAAAATAAAACATTTGTTTGTTGTCATTCTAAAATTGGTCTTATTTCTTTATATAAACAGGTTTGATTAGATTTCATTGGTTCTTCAATTCTGGCGTAATAAATAAATAAATGTCACTACGCTCAGGAATAGTCATTTATATCTGCAATTATGAAGTATTTTCCTTATTAAAAACTATATCGAAATTGGTGGTTTTGTAACGTATCTGGACGGTCACTGTACATACGTGTCAACAAAACCGACATTAAATCATGTTTTAAAGATTCAGATTCTAAAAATTAATGGTTTCCCTTTTCCCTCTAACTGCAAAGATAGCGCATCGACATTTTGCAAATGGTGCGGGGATGCAAGTGGGTTTTTGGAGGGTAGCTTAGCGAGAGACAAATTGAGCCAACGGTGTTTGAACGCTCTGCCGCCTTCGCTGCCGTCCCACACACCCGAAAGCGAAAGAAAGCCACGTTAAGCACCGAACGTCAATTCTCTCCCGAGGATATATGGTGGGGCACGACCGAAACGGATTGTTTTTTTTTGTAGGTATGTAAAATGGAACGGGGTCAAAACCATCTTTTTCAGCACTCATGCATGGAAACTGGTACTTATCTTCATTGTTTACTGAATTTTACTTTCCGGTATACATGTGGAAAAAGAGGTTTAGCCTTTAGGCGAGCCGTAGAGAACACTGGGGTAACATGAATCAACATGGCTGCCACATCGCCTATAAGGAATATTCCCACGAGATACACTCTGTAGACTGGAAAGTACTGATTTCAGTACTTTTGTTTGCTGAATGATTAATATGAACGAATGTTCGTAATCCATAATGCTCCTGTTGTCGCCTTGTCCGTCACCATTTCATTCGTCCTTAAAAATATCACTTTGTGTACTAGTAACTTAATAACTACGGTGACATATTTTTGTAGTTTGTAGTTATGTCCGAAGTCAAACTCTCAAAAAAAGGGACAAGTCTCAAGAAATTGTTAGCAGTAACATGTTTGCCATTAAACATGATAAAAGTTTGCCACCGATCAGAGTAGAAACTAGAAAGATGTTCTTGTTGTCTTGAAAGACGTTCTTCTGACAGTTGATAACAGTAGAAAACAGTTGCTAACAGCAGAAAATTAAAATTAATTTAATACTAAAAGGGGAAAAGTTTACATACGTCTGTCTATAATTCATCTTGAGACTGCATTTCTTCAAGTTAAAATCAAACAATATATGATCGATAAACATGTTTATTATTTGTTTACACATACATGTTAAAATCATTGTAAACTGCCTTAATGTCAACATCATTGCTAAAAAGTGAATAATTGAGGACATGAAAATCACTTGTTTAATATTGATCTGATCTCGATATTCTGTTGTCTTTCAGTTAAAATCATTCTTAAATTTTACAACACACATTGCTATTCATTACTCATTAAATAGACTCCTAACACTTCAAACAAAGTGAATAATATCTTCCAATATATCCGTAGAATATATAAAAGAAATTACATGGACATCCAGATCCGTAGCTACTAACCACGTTCCGAAAAATGGGGTACCCAACTAAGGGTTAAGAGGTGACGAAATTCGTCTTCCAATTGTAAGACTTTATAAATACATCGTTTCACAGAGTCCGGTTTTCTTAGAACAATTGTCCTCGAGTCAGGCGTAGTGTGTCATATGCCATGACATTTCAATAATCTTTAGATTGACAATTGCGTTCATGTAAACATGTTTAGATTTCGGAGGCAAGTAGTACTCATTCTCTTCTTCCATTTCACTTACCCCATATCACTATCATCCAGATCTACTCTTGCTATTCCCACACACAAATATTCAAGGGATGAATGTTGATTTTTCGCTCTCAGCTCATTCTGCTAGTCGATGTGGAAAACCTCTGTGGTTCTCAGCGTAAAAACACTAAGAAAGGTATTTTGTGAGCAGAAAGAACTTATTGTACATTTCAGAATTGTATAGTTTTAGATTCTCTACATATTCACAAAACATTTTATCATTACTTTTAACACACTATAAACACCTATAAAATAAGTTCGTTTAATCTTATGGATTTCCGCAAAACAAGTCCCTTCGAGGAATAAATACAGCCAAAGCCCACAAATTAGCAATTTATTAGAGAATTATATATTAGCTATCATAAAATCATGTTGTGTGTGCAAATCGCTTCAGGGGTTCACTGTAAAAATACGCAACCATAAAGTTAGCCAAGCTAAAAACTCTTAATTATTGTGCAGGTTTGGCACTCCTGCTCCAGTGCATCTCGCTCTTCGTCCTGTTACCGAACCAATGAAACAACTGACATATCTACAGAAACAGAGGTAATATAGAGTTTACGATTACAATGTTTCAGAAATATTCATGCAATTATTGCTATTTTCCAACACTAAAAATATGGGGTGAATAGAAATAACTTATTGACAAAACACTGGCACTAGTATTTTCATAACATAGTAGGTTTTCCAATTGCAGACATTTACCTTATTCCTACCATTGTAGATATTTTATATTTTAACATTTCTGCACAGCTTTATTTCACTTGTTTTCCCTGTGGGAAAATATATTGTTTTCATTATAACAAATAGTGTACAATACATTACGAAGAGTTAGATCAACGAAAATGAGACTAACAGGACTAATGACCAAAGCAGTTGGTGTGTCCGGAAACGTCAATCAATCGAGTTCAGAAAGAGTTTCACACACGGCGTGTTAAAAAATAGTATACGCAACAAATGCGTATGATAATACGCGCACTTGTTACGTAACTTCCTTATTCTGATGGTAGTCCTTTTCAAGGCATATCTAATGGCAAACTAATTAATGTATTTTAGGAAGATTCTCGACTGGAGTTGCAAAGTTTAGCTATATTAAATTCTGGGTAAGCATTATTGTAAGCAATCATTCTATCTTAAAGAGAAACTAGGTGCTGCAACAGCACATACTTTCTCTCATTATTTTTAACTGCTATGGGATATTATACTACTACATGAACCTGCAAAAGTGTTTTCAACTAGTAACATGGTTTTGCATTCCAAGACCCAATCTCAGGTCCTCCCAGGTAACTCGCCATGCGTCTTACCTTTACTCCAAGCCAACCTGTCTGACTCCTCAACTCGGCCGACGCTTAAAAATCTAATTGTCACAACCCAATATTTCCTACAAGCAATTTTTGAACATTCAAAGGGCTCAACGAAAATGAGACCTCCACAATTTTGTAAGCGTGTAATTTAATAATTTTCCTTGTTTTATGCAATTTTCGAAAATACAGAGTTCGCCGGGATTGAGACTAGAACTACCTTTTTTTTACTGCCCTTTGATACATACGAGGAGGAAATACAAAGAAAAAATTTACTTTTATATCATCAAAAGACCTTCCTAAATATAAATTTTGAATCAAGCTAGTCACAATTATAATCACATTGACAAATCGAGATATTAGCATTTGAAAATAGCAGGAAACTTCTTGTGATATATTAAATTTCTGCCACACGCCCTTCTATTCTTGAAACGTGAATTCTCTTCCTACAAAAAAATATAACTAACAAGCAGTTTTCTTAGATAGTTTAATGTGATTATTTTACTTTACTAAATAACAAAACACACACTACTGACACGCAGGACATACTTTCAAGATATTTTGGAGCACACTCAATTCACATTGGAGCTTGCCAATAACTACTGGCCCTTACGTGAAGCAGTAGACCTCAGCAAGAAAAAGTTAGCCGACGAGAAGAAGTTGGTGAGTACAAATTGAATTTATTTGGAATGATACTAATACGATCTGATAAAACATTCTAGAAAAAGTGCTCGGGGAGAGAGAGAGAGAGAAGAAAAGGAGTGCATTCTTCAGAGTGGATATTCGAATCAGAGTGAATGCACTCGTTAGAAGGACTTTTCTCGTAAGAATGAATGTACTCAAGAAAATGTTCGAATGAATGTACTCAAGAAAGCGTGTTCATCAGAGTGCTTTCGTGAGTTCGTCAATGTGTTCTTCAGCGTTACTGAGCTGGTTAAAATAAGTATGCGTAAGTAAATGTCAGTAAATAAGTATAAGCAAGTAAGAGTCAGAGTGAACGTGCTCGTCAAAGTGAATGTACTCGTCATTGTGAATGTGTTCGTCAGAGGAATGCTCTTCTCAGAGTGAATTTGATTGTCAGAGTGAATATGCTGGTTAGAGTGAATATGTCTCTTCAGACAGCTAGTCAAACTGAGTGTGCCCGCCGTGCTCAAATGTGATCTTCAAAATAAATGTGCCCATTAGAGTATGCTCTTCAGATTGAATGGACTCTTCAGAACGAGTATGCCAGTCAAAATCAGTATCCTCGAAAAGAGTGCTCGTCGAAACATGTATGCTCAACAAAGGGGTGTGCTCTTCAGAGAAAACGAGCGTGTTAGCCATAACACTCGCTAGAGTCAGAGCGCTCGTGACCCAGAGCGTGCGCGACAAAGATCGCGACAGTCAGAGCGCTCGCGAGAACAAGGGCGTCCGAGAGAGCCAGAACTTTGTTGGATTTTTAGGACGTGCGTAGCCAGATGCTGTCGGCGCGCATTTTAAGGCTGAAAGCGCTTCTGAAGGCAGAAGCGGACCGTCAGGAACGCACAAACCCCAACTACGTTCGTTATCTTACAGTAAGTCTCCAGTTATGAGTTTTTTGAAAGCCTTCGAAGGGTGAGTAATTAGAGGATTGAGATACCCTAAACCAAATGTTCGTAAGGTGACAATTTTCTGAAATATTGGGAAAATGGACAATTAATATGACTTGATCGGCAAAATACAAAAAAAATATATTTAGGGGAGCAGTTTTGGTATCCTTGTCACTTAAAACGTCCGAAACATGACAAAATGTAGATTCTTAATACAGACCTTAAAAAAATAATTCAGAATCCTTCTTCCGAGGGAAAATAACTGTACATTCTTCAGTGGAGATTGCTGTTATTCACAAGTTGATGTTTACGACATGAGCAATGTAGGAGCGAGTGTCGTAATTTTTACGACACATTAATTGTCATTATGCTTGAGTTGAAGACTGAACTTTCCCAACAATCTTGATATTTCAAGATAAATTTCATCACTGAATTTGTAATTTAGAGTAAGCTTCTAATCTTATTTCATTGTGTTGCACAATGCGCTTCTTAACATCGAGTAAAATTTTCATAAACTACAGAGTTTTTGCTATTACAGTCTCGTAAAACATGGTGACAATACTTTCTACCTAAAATAATTTACCCTAATAGTCCTTATCCATGTCATAATTACGAATATACTAGTTTATGGTTCGATTTTACTTCCTCGGTTTTTCTGGCAATAATTGTAGAGCTGTCAAATTCGTTGATTCCATCATTTCATGTAGCTCACATATTTCATTATCGCGGTCTGTTGTTAAAAGATTGTTTTTTGTTAAATAAACAGTATGAAATGAGAAATATGATTCGTATTTTACGCAAATGATACTGCAAAACTTTCACTTGACTGAAGGGTGAATAAAAGGAACTATTTCAACAAATATTGAAAGATTTTAAAAATAAATATCAGATTACGTAACACTAAACTATGACCCCCTACCCTCATGTAACGCAGCGTAACGCTGCTTTAAACCTCCTCCCCCCTCTTCAGTGTCACGTACGAGATTTATGGACAACCCCCAAAAGCATACACGGTAACCGCTGCATAGGACTCCGCGTTCGTCACGGCGGTCGTGCTGAGCGCAGAGCACCGCTACATCATGCGCTGGGAAGCCGCGCGCGGTGCGCAGAACACACTGCGCGCGCAGCGAGGGGAGGCGGAGCTGTTGCGACGCATGGAACAAGTGCGTGCGGACATCGAACTCGAGGCCACCGCTTGCGGAAAGGTTCGGTGCTCACGTCTCCCCATCAGACACGCTAAACTTAAGACTTGCAACATACCATCGTTCACCGCGCGTGCTGGCAGCGTTTTGAGCGCTCTCTGACTAGAGATGCGTGAAAAATCTGCCGGAAGTGATGTTAGTCATTGAGAGGGCAGGTGCTCCTCAGGGTCATATTTTGTGTCATTTACATTTTTTTGGAAATTTTAGTAGTCTTCAATCAATATTGCATGCAATATTTGCAGTTTTAAAAAATTACAAAAACATGATTTTCTCAAAAAGACACCAAATTTTTTCTTCAAATTTTAGGTAAGGATAGTGCCTAATGTGCTCTGAGATAACGTAATTGCCATATTGCTCTATTCTTTTGTTTTTTCAAAAATTACAAAAATGTAATTTTTTGACTTGCCTCTCACATCGTTAATAGTTAGTTTAGTGGCGATTTTGTCACATTATTATCATTATGAGTACATGTGCTTCAAAAAATATCCAGTAACATTTCTCGAAAACTCAACCGTTTTCTGTGAAAACTAGCTCAAAATTGCGTATTTCCAGAAACGCTTAAACGCCATTTTCTCAAAAATGGCTCCAATTTGTTTCAAACTTTTCGAACTGATAGCACTAATTGCACTCTTTAATATGACGTAAAGTTCTATTTGGAGAATTTGTTTTTCAAAAATCACACTAATATATATATATATATATATATATATATATATATATATATATAAGATCACATTCTCACATCGTTAATGTGGTATACTAAAAAGAGAAAACTAACAACTTTGCTTAGTACAACAATTTATTATTCCAAATTCCAAAATCTCAATCCGAATACAAGCCAAGTCCCGTTCTCCAATAGGCGTAGACCTCCAGTCGTCGCAGCGTAGTCCTCCGAAATTCCGATGCTCCAATCCTGATGCGTAGCGTGTTCGTCGTATACTCGTGGGCAGGCTTCTTCCGGCGGTGATGACTCAGACTCCAACTCGCACTCCGGCTCGAACTCCAACTCGAACTGCCGCTGTGGCGCGGCGCCCCGTTTATATAGCGCCGCCGGGGAGGGGAGAGCGCCACCGGCCCCTCCTTTGCTCCGCAGGGGTAGTCCCGCCGTTTGCTGTGTGCGGTCAGGCGTATCCCGGCCGCTTATCGCTGGCGGCAACCGGCGTCGCTTCCAGCGCCCCTTGTAGCGTCGCGCCGATCTACCGGCGTGGCAGGCAGCGCACGAAGTGTTTCATGGCATCGGCCACAGATGCCAAAGTTAATTTTCACATTTCCAGCAATTTTCCAATACTATTGTATTTCTGAGTAAGAGCTTCAAATTACTTGTAATGAAGTTTTTCGAAACCGCAAAAGTTTTCTATGAAAAACGCCTTCAATTTTCACATTTACAGTAGCGATTAAACGCCATTTTCTTAAAAGCGTCTCTAAAGCTTTCAATGAAAATTGCCGTAAAGGACGAAATTTTACAGTTCTTTAATATTATTAAAATAATATTTCCGTTCTACTATTAAGAAACCGAAAAATGAAAAAAATATCAAAAAAGATAGTTTGGTGGCGGTGGACGGCAGTTGACAAGAGTTTGTGTGAAGTCTGAATAGCTAGCCGAGACCAAAGGAAATAGAAAACTAATACGAGAAAGTCTGTGTAATTCTGTAGCACTAGTTTTGTTATTTAATGCCGCATTAACATCTAGGTCATTAGGGACCACTATTGGGTTTAACGTTATGACATCTGTGAAGATGACTTGATATGGTGATGATTAGAGACCGGATTTTTATGTAATTCAATATTTTTGTCTTTCTATTTACAGATCTCAAAATTGTAATCTTGGCGAATCATAGCCCTCCTAACACATTATCGAATTTTTTCGTTACATATTTTAACATATTTAGTACTGTATTACATATTTTACACATTTTTCTGTTTTCACAATATATTTTCTTATTTTATTAATTTTCAATTTAATTCCATATTTTTTATCAAAAGATGTATTTTTTAATCATTTTCTTACATTTCTTACATTGGAATCTAGGCGTCCAAAATATCTTTGACACCGCGTTTTGTGTTCAGTAATCTTAATTTCCGAGAAATATTTGCGATCGCCGACGTGTAACTCTTGATGAAGATGCTACAGTTTACTGGTCGTAGATCTGACCAGTTTGTGCGATGGCTTCTATTGCGATTAGTCCGGCTGCTAAACTATTGTCCTGGATTACAATAGATGAAGCTTTTACTACTGACGAGAAAGTTGTATTACGTAAAGTAAGCAGTTTTTCTAAATGTAATTTCTTGCTAAGTAAATAATTTTTAATTAGAGAATTTTAATATTACATATTGTATCGGATTTTACATAGTTATTACATATTCTTACTGTTTTTATTACATATTTATGTACATATTTTGACGTTTAATACTATATATTTTTCCGGTCTCTAGTGATAACAGGGGATGAAAGGTCGAACACAAATACAACTAAGCTCGAGGAGGGACTCGATACTTCGGTCCGAGATCGCTACGCTGCTGTCTTAGCGATATCGGCCACCGAGGATCGGCGGAGCACGATTGTAGCCCGCGCGAGTCGAACTTTCATAGGAGATAGAAAGGCAATTAACCGCGCGGGCAATTCGAAAACGAATTGGACCAAAGGTAGAGTCATATACTATTGCCATGTTTTATAGTAATGTAAGTTGGTCACGAAAACTTAATGACTTTTGATTATTATCAATGGAGAAATTAAACCTTACTCATTTAAAAAATAATATGCGATAACAATGAGTATAAATAAAAATATAATAGTTGATTTTGTCAAATAATTCGATGTAGTTTCGCATAAACCACCTATTGAGAGCCTTTTGATGTCAATAATAAGATTTTCATGTAGTAGATACACGGATTAATGCGTGATTCTCTTGTAGTAGATACATGGGTTAAAGGATACTTTTGTGACTGGAAACATTTCGAGTAACAGTTTTCAATTATCGACGATGTTATGTAAGAGGTTCCACAAGGAAGTGCATAGCAGGGTCTTTCAATTTCAAAGCTTTTCTTTCACTCAGATAACATACGTTCAAAAATACGATTATTTGCAGACGTTTGCTTGTTATACCGACTAGTTGAATCAAAGAACGATGAAAATTTATTTTGCAACAGAATTTAGAACACGTGCGGTATTGGGCTAAAATAAATGGCATGGAAATTAACAGATCGAAAAGCAAAGGTATTACATTTGTCCGGGATCATAAATACGCTCTGGCTGAATGCTATTTGAGTAACGACTTCATTCTGTATCATCGTGCTACCGTGTCATCTTGCTTTTCTGTTAGTACGTTTTGCTGAGAGAATCAAATAAGCCAAATAACGAGAAAAATGCTTTCGTTGTGTAATGCGAACATTCAAGAAATGTATGATGAACGTGAAAGAATGAACATCGTGTATACATATCTTGTCATAGAATATGGAGTGACTTGCTGGGATCCATATTACTAACAAAGCAAAGCTAGAAAAAATAAAAAGCTTATAAGTGTACGTGCGACGAAGTGTTGGAATGACTTCAAGTAAACGTTCAGATTCAAAATATATTTGTTTTTCCATGAGCGTTGTAACAAAATTGCGGCTATTTTTTGTTTAAAAACACAACACTTGCAGAATAATTCGGTACAAGTTACCTTCAATGTGATCCGACGCTTTTCTAAAGAGACGAACAAGCATGAACAATGGATTGTCTGAAGTGCGTTTTACTCTTGCACTTATGCTTGTTCTGAAGAACGTCTATTTTCTGATGGTGGCAGTGGTGTGTAGATCAAAATGCTGCTGCGGGACGAGCACGAGGAGGTGGTGGCCAAGATGGCGGAGTGGGAACGCAAGCGCGTGGCAGACGTGGAGAAGATGGACGCCGACATCATCCACATGAAGATAAACCTTGAGGTGGCGCAGGAAGAGTGTGAGCAAGTTCGGCGCACGGTAAGCAAATGCCCTCAGCGTTCTTCACGGACCATTCATCATCCATAGCTCTTTCTTCTTGGCTCATCACGCCTGGTTAGCTCACTGTTTCTCACAATCATACAAATCCTCTCGTCACATAAATCATAATTACCGATCATACTTCACTAACCGCTCATCAATCAAATCTCGCCTCTCTTTACCCATCACTTAACTGCCCAGCACTCACTGCCCATTATACTTCATCCATTATTTCCTACTTATCATCCAGCACTAATCAGCCGTGGCTCACCCCTCTACACCAATTGCTTTTCGTTCAGTACTGCACACTCAGCGATCACCGTCCAGCACTTACCACTCGTCATCCATCCCTAACAACTCTCTATCCAATCTTCACTCACCGTCCAACATACAGCACTCATCGCTCAACACTCAGCACTCGTCGCTCAACACCCAGCACTCGTCGCTCAACACCCAGCACTCGTCGCTCAACACCCAGCACTCGTCGCTCAACACCCAGCACTCGTCGCTCAACACCCAGCACTCGTCGCTCAACACCCAGCACTCGTCGCTCAACACCCAGCACTCGTCGCTCACCACCCAGCACTCGTCGCTCAACACCCAGCACTCATCGCTCAACACCCAGCGCTCATCGCTCAACACCCAGCACTCATCGCTCAACACTCATCGGTCACCCAGGAGTCATTGCTCACGTATCATTAACCTGTCAGACCCCAGCACTCACCATCACTCATGAGACACCTATCAGAACCATCTTTCTGCCTCCTACTTTCATTCTCCCTGCTCTCATCACTCACCACTCACTTTTTCTCACTCGTACAGAGAACAGGACAAATTCAAGCGACTGGTAGCACGGTTAACGTTATTTTTCTACTCCTATTGTATAATGCTGTCGCTGTCATTTGATGGCTGCAACCAGTTGCTGAATGATAGTCATTTCGATACAGTTTTCATTATTATAAAAGTTCTTGACCAGTCAAAGAGAAGTTTAGAAACGAAGTGTTGACAAATAATCATTAAGAATCGTTTTAGCAAATATTTCGTTCGACTGTGTAAATTAAAATTGTATTTGATGTTATATTATGCCAATAGTTTTAATTGTTTTATTATTAGTATTTTTCGTGGTATATTATTTAAAATAAAGTGGATCGTAATTTCATTTTGATCCTATTTGACTAGCGCAAGCTAGTCAGAACCAAGCAGAAGGACAGGTAACCACAACCACCTGCGGCAGCATGCCAGGGTAGATTTAGGTAGCTGTCCTCTAGGTGGCCTTGGCTGAATCAACTGCCACGAAACGACATTGTAAAAGTTTAACAGATAAAACTCGTAGAAAAATTACCGTATGAAACTCGACGTAATGGGTATTAATACACTCGTGAGAAGTTTAAGATACTCGTTCTTTCTTCGCTCGTATCGTAATATCAAACTCGTGTATTAACCCTGGAGAGGTGGCGGTTACTGGAGTAACGTTAGAGGTGGCGCGGGGTCATTTCTGACCCCTTTAAGTTATTTCTTTATAAAATTATATTTAGCAAGAAATAAGAGCGAAATTAGTCTTTTTAAGAATCAATAATTTATACGGTCGTATTAACTTATTACAAACAAACATGCAAATGGGGAATTGAAACAAA
Organism: Acheta domesticus; assembly: GCA_031308135.1. Classification (NCBI taxonomy): domain Eukaryota; kingdom Metazoa; phylum Arthropoda; class Insecta; order Orthoptera; family Gryllidae; genus Acheta; species Acheta domesticus. The sequence goes on along the minus strand of JAHLJT010002406.1, from coordinate 25,572,665 downwards.
TATACGGGCAAAATTATAATTTCTTTCATTTTAAGTAGCGACTCCATTTACATTTTCCTGAATATTTCTACGACAAAGGTATCAGAAAATTCTGTAAATTTTGTATTTTCTAATGTTGTCTCACATAAAAACAAACAATTTATTGAAAATGCTTGAAAGCCAATCAATAGAAATTAGAAAAAGTACGAAATTTAAGATGTCTGTATTGGTTTCACAAATATTTATAGGTTAATTATTACATATAAAATTTTGAAAATCTTTCAGACAGAAGAAAAAGAATGTGGTGGAAGGTATGTGAAATGTAAAGCTTCTGACTCGCAAACTTAGGCAACTGCAGCTAAGCAAAAATACGTGGGGTGACAAGGGACCCCGCACCACCTCTCTCGGGTTAATACCCATCATTGTTTCGTAACGTACGCGATGCCGTCGGTGGCGGCGGCGGACCACGCGGGTGCTGGAGGCCGTGCAGGTGGAGGGATGGGTTTAGTATTTTAGGCGATCAGCTTTAAGGTGGTTGAAAATTTTGGCAGAAATCTCTAAAATGGTTGATTATATTTGGCAGAATTCATTAGATTGGTTGATCTTTTTTGGCAGAATTCTTTAGATTCGTTGATAATTTTTGGCAGAAATATTCCGGCAATAATCTTTAGATTGGTTGGTAATTTTTAACAGAAAAGATCTGATTACTATTCCCCGCCCGCGATGCCGTCGGCGCTTGCAGCTGCGGTGGCGCGCGCGCGCGAGGGCGGAGTGGCGCGCGGCGCGCGTGGCGGCCGCCCGGCACGCGGCGGCGGCGCTGCGCGTGCAGGCGTGGTGGCGCGGCGTGCGGTACGCGCGCGCCGTGCGCGTGGCGGCGGAGGCGGCGGCGGAGGAGCGCGCGGCGCTGGCCGCGTACAAGGCCGCGGGCGACGCCTTCGAGCGCGACCAGCGGCGGCGCGCGGCGCTCAAGGCGCGGGCGCGCGCGCGGAAGCTGCGCAGGCACAGGCGCCAGCAGAGGAAGAAGCTCGTGACCACGCGGGTGATGGAGGCCGTGCAGGTGAAGGGATGGATGGGTTCAGTATTTTAGGCAATCAGCTTTAAGGTGGTTGAAAATTTTGGCAGAAATCTTTAAAATGGTTGATTATATTTGGCAGAATTCATTAGATTGATCATTTTTGGTAGAATTCTTTAGATTTGTTGATAATTTTTGGCAGAAATATTTAGGCAATAATCTTTAGATTGGTTGGTTATTTTTAGCAGAAAATATCTTATTAGTTAGTTATTTTTGGCAGAAATTATTATATTGGTTGATTGTTTTTTGCAGAAATTATTAGATTGCTTGATTTTTTTGCAGAAATTATTACATTGGTTGATTGTTTTTGGCAGAAATTATTAGATTGCTTGATTTTTTGCATAAACTATTGGCTGATTATTTTGGCGGAAATCACTTGACCTCTTTATTATTTTAGGCAGAAATCTTTAGTTGGGTTATTTTAGGTGATAATCTTTAGATTGGTTGTTTATTTTATTTCCACAGGCGTTAATGGCCTGTGTAGGTGTAGGTAGTCTCAAATGGGTAGTGTATATTATTTCCCGAAAGGTGGCATGTGGCCGACGTGGATCCTCAAAGCATAAATGGGATTCTCGTGTTTCAGAATGATCCTATTAAAACAAATAAACCTAGGAATTCCTCGTACTCTGCTCATTTTCGTTTTACGCTTTTCCAATTTTCGGTGTCTATGCACTCTCTTCCCTTCCCCTCAATGAGACTGTTTAAACCAGAGGCTGTCATCAGATATCTAATAGACACTATCTGCCACGTCAAGGCCGTGGTACGCGCCGTAAGTCTGTGCAGCATGCATCTAGTCTACTTTCCGCTGACAACTTTTCGGAGAAGTCAAAGAAATATAAGGAATGGATTTAGGCCCATGGATAAAATATCGTGTTCATGCACACCATACCACAACAGAAAACGTTTATGCCTTACGCAGGATTTAAATCTACAACCTGAATGGAACGCAATTGGTTGCAAACGTCCAAAGGCCCTGCGCCATTGACACTAGCTTGGAATCGAAGCGGATGAAAAGTAATAAAATGCTGTTACTGGAACCAACTCACCATGCCACAATGCACCCAACAATGCATCAATTCTGGAGGCGGAATTAAAAAACTCAATTCTTTGATCCGAGCCTGATAACGTGCATCTCCTTTGGCGATCTCAACCTACCTCTCGAGCCACTCTAGTTGCCCGCAGATAAGCCCTGGGCCACGGCACGCCAAATGGAACGCGCACTTAAGGGGACACGGAACTCCCTATCCTGTTGTTAATGCAATGCAATGTTAGTTATGCAATTTTAAGGCTAATTCTCAGGAGCTATTAATGGTTAGCTTATTAAATTTTACAGGTGACATATATGACATAATAACACTATACAGCGGTTTTAAAAAAGTTTGCTATTTTTGTAGATACAAATATTTTGTCACAATGCAATTTTTTACCGTGTTTTATAGTAAATATAATTTTGTAGAATGAATAACACTAAGGTAAGCTGAAAAAATTGTTTCAATATAATAAGGATATCTTTATTAACAACTCCTGAAAATTTCAATTTCCTATTACAAGTGTAAGTGAAAAAAAAATTTAGTAATAAAAATACCAACTATCGGGGAATGGGCTTTAGAGATGCAATCCTCCGAATACACCAGCTTTTCTCAACAGAATACAAATTTTCAAGTAACTACTTCCTTTTCAGACTTTTTTTATATTGGTTAGGTTTACAACATAGTTTTTAATTTCCTTTCTGCGTGTCTAAGTCTCTCAGTATTTATGCGCTGCGTTGTGTAACTATCTGAAAGTATTGGAGGCAGCAGATAAGCCCAATGAAAGGTCTTCACATGTAATAAAAGTGAATACTTGGAAGTGTGATATCAACATTATTCAAACGCCAAATTTAAAGAGAAAATTATGAAGATTTCTAAAAAATAAAAAAATAAAAAAATTATTTTTGACTGAAAATCAATTCTGTATCCCTTTGAAAAGCCCTGTTCTAGGCAAACGTTCCGCGTCATTTCAGAATCGTTTTAGCCAACGCATGGGGGGGGGGGATTGTCTGTGAAGGAGCTGCTGCGCGACGCGTGCGAACGGCGGGCACAGCAGGAGGAGGAGGCAGAGGCGGCGAGGCGGGCGGCCAGGGAGGCAGCGGCAGATGCGAAGCAGGTGGGAACGACTCTTTAATTATTTCGTCATTCAGCCGTTACAGACAACGATTAGAAAATAAGGCTATTCACACACATTTCCTCTCATCTTCAATCTTTCAATCATCCTTAATCTTCTTTCGAACGTTCTCCTGGGTTTGGAACATCCATTGCAATCGTTTTACTCTCTCGGAACTCGTCCCTTCCTACAATCTCCGCCCCTCCCACAGACCCCGTCCCAACTCAGAGACTCGTCCCTTACAACACACCCCGTCCCTTCCCACAAACCCTGTCGTCTATCAAAGCAGTCTCTTCCCATAGAGACTGCCCACTCAAACGGACCCCGATCATACCCACACCCACAAGGAAGGAGATGGACAAGAAAGGGAAAGACGATTATTATTAAGAATAAAAGTTTTTCGACGTATCCCGGCGTGTGTTCGGTATTCACTGAACTAATTTTGTTTTTCAGATTTTTATTTTTCGTCTCTGTAGCCCTAGTTCAGCCAAATCCCGGTAGGCATTTTGAAATCCATTGGAATGATGGGCAAAGCAATTAAGACGTGTGTCTTTCCCTGCAACTCCTCTTCCTTCAGCCTTCCTTCTCCTTCCATCTCATCTCCTCCATCCTCTTCCAATCCTCCTCCGTTCTCCTCAATCCTCCCTCTCCCTGCCCAACTCTTCCGTCCTCCCCAACTCCTACACCCTCTCCCTTCCTCTCCAACTCCTCCATCATCTTCCCTTCCTCCCCAAATCCCCCACCCTCTCCCCCTCTCCCTTCCTCCCCAACTCTTCCATCCTCCCCCTTCCTCCCTAACTCTTCCATCCTCCCCCTTCCTCCCTAAACTCTTCCATCCTCCCCCTTCCTCCCTAAACTCCTCCATCTTCTCGCTTACTCCCAACTCTCCATCCTCTCCCATCCTCTCCATCTCCTCCATCCTCCCCTTCCTCCATCTCCTCCATCCTCCCCTTCCTCCATCTCCTCCATCCTCCCCTTCTCCTCCATCCTCCCCTTCTCCTCCATCCTCCCCTTCTCCTCCATCCTCGCCTTTCCTCTGGCGCAGGCGTATTTGCTGGCGCAGCGCATGCGGGAGGCCGCCCTGCGCCAGTCGGCGCTCGCCGCGCTCTCTGGTGGCGCGGCGCGGCGGACGCCCTCCCCATCGTGGGGCACCGCCCCGCTCTCCGTGCGCCGCGCCACGCTCACCTCGCCCACCTCGCCCACCGGCAGCACGGGCCTCCAGTCGCCGCGGAGGCGCTCTCACGCCTCGGAGAGAGCGAAATGAAAGGATTCCTAGGTGACACTGCGATTTGTTTGTAAAAGTGTTGTAGCAAAGGTGGCTCCAGGAATATTTGATTCAGAGCCATTTTATGACGTTAAATAATAGCATCGCTTTACATTGAATTTACTTATAGTAATAACGAACTTTTGATATATTTCGTGTAGTTTGTACTGAGTAACTTGATCATTTACTGATATTATAATACTGTTTTCATACTCAAAAAGTACAAATAAAAGCATATTTTAACAAACAAAAAATGTCAATAACTATGTTACGATTATGCAATATCCTTAATAGTTTCAAAATATATTTTGATTTGATGTTTTTTGATCCAATGACTGTTTAAATATCGGATCGTGAAATCCAATTTTTATTTTAATGGTCGTTAAAATAAGTGACAAAATTAGTATTCCTTGTAATCATTATGTTATGTAGAATGTAAATCATATATAAAATATATATCACATTACATACTTAACATAATTATTTCTGTTAATGTTTAAGAAAGACTTACCCCTCTGGCTACCTGTTGGAACAGCTCCTACTTGAGGTGATGTGAAACGCATCTTTTCTTAGTGAAAGTGGCTCTCAGATTCACCTGAAATTAGTGCCATACATGTAATCCAGGAGCACAACAAACGTTTCAAATAGAAATGATACAATAAGTTAGATCGATACAATAAAATTGTGAAAGCAGCCTCATATTAGACGATGAAGAACGGGAAGTTCAAAAGAAGAAAGAGAAGGAAAAAAGCACGAAGAAAAAAGAAACACGAAGAAAAAAGAAACACGAAGAAAAAAGAAACACGAAGAAAAAAGAAACACGAAGAAAAAAGAAACACGAAGAAAAAAGAAACACGAAGAAAAAAGAAACACGAAGAAAAAAGAAACACGAAGAAAAAAGAAACACGAAGAAAAAAGAAACACGAAGAAAAAAGAAACACGAAGAAAAAAGAAACACGAAGAAAAAAATAAACACTAAGAAAAAAGAAACACGAAGGAAAATGAAACACGAAGAAAAGAGAATCACTAAAGGTAAGTGGAATCGGAACTGTATTGTTGAACGGGAACGGAAAGAGCGATACCGCTCAGCAGAGAGTAAGGGACGTGGAGAAGCGTGACGGGGAGGGGCAGAAAGATCGACGAAGCCGTCCGGGTGCGGGAGAACGACCAAGTCGTAGAGAGGAGCGTGGCGGGGTAGATGGCAGCCAATACAATGTCGATTAGCGTCATCCATCTCCCGGAGGGTCTCTGCCCCCGCGCCGCGCGCGGCTCGCCTGTCAATAAGGCCTTCCACCGCCCTTGGAGCAACGCGTGGCCGCAATCTAGAACGTTCCGACCCCGGCGAAGCCCTTGCGCTCGCCGCGTCTTCATCGTTGGCGGCGAAGATTCGCTCACAGAACAGATAGTACACAGAAGGGAAACTTTCCGGCATTCGGTCCGTCCAATTCATACTGTCTTCACTTTGAAATTCACATCAAATACACTGCTGACTCGACACCACTTAGAACACCGTACCCTAGGCAGCGATCTCTTATCCCCACCGTTGCTGTTTCCGCTGCTCTGGATTTTGTTTTAAGGCATGTACTTTTTATAAAATTTGGTTTACGAATTGCGTTTGCCTGTCATTACCGCTTGTTGCCAATTACTAAATATATTTTGTTGTGCATACTAAATTTATAAATGTTTTATAGTATATGAGTGTTAATAAATAATTGTCACCATTCCTGTCACCTTGTTGGAAAAATCTTCTTTGAACAAATTTAATTATTAAGTGTTAATAAATGCACATATGTCACTTTTCTTTTTACTGCGTACATTTATTACTTTATTTGGTTATTATTTTCCTCATTAAATATGTTTGCTTCCTTTCACTACAATGAGTTACAATTTTTAAAATACTTGTTGTTTGAAGAATAGTTTCTTACAACTTCAAAAGTGAAACAAGTTCCATGAAGGTAGAGATTCCTGTATCTATAACTACATAGATGTATCGTGATTACTCGGTTTCAACATGGCGACCGGCGCAACCTAGCTGCTTATCAAAGAGCAAAGCAACTGCTCTTAAGTTTCCTTCATATATACTTTCTAATCTGTATATCCGGTATGCTATTACTGGAAATCTCCATATTCTGTTCGCACACAGGTGATTCCTTAGCTTTTTGTGACGTCTTTTTACGGTTATATTTTTCTAGACTGCCAACCCTCCCGACTGCTAAAGATGACTTTATCTCCAGGTATGTCACCATGGTACTTACCATATCCCCCCTTTCCATTGATGTATGACCCTAATGTCCTTTTATCTGGCATTTTATTGCGGTACTTAGCAATCGTAGCCTGTATGCCCCGGGAGGTAGAGAATATGGGGAGGCCTAGGTAGCGCCAGCGGTGATCCGATGGCCCGTAATGATCGCAATCTGGAGACCTTCGCTCCCCACCCTCCGTTCTAATGATTTAATAAGTAACTGGCAAGAAATTAGTTTTAGAAAATATGATATACATGAAGTCCTCCAAAGTTTCAATGCTTTTTTTGTTTTCCATCAATAGGGCACCTCCGAAAAAAATTTCTAAGTTTTTCATTATCGCCAGCCAGGACCCCTAAACACCTCTTCATTGGTTCCTCGTCATCATCCAATTCTATATCTCACTACAACATACTAAAAGACAATTCCAGAGATTCAAATGGCAACCATTTTTAGTATGCTTTTTTTCATTTCTTTCGTTTCTTAATATTTTCATTAACACTGTATATTTTTAGCATGTGTCGTTCTTCCTTACTAATATCTAAAGGCAATGGAATAGTGATCTATGTGAGAGCTTACATTAGCTATGGTTGAAGTTGACAGGTTGCAAATGAATGATATTGTACTGTGTCATTTTAAATTTTTAAATCTCAAAATTAATTAATTTATTGCACAAGTAATTTATAACTAAAAGTACAGTAGTACACATTATAATAGCATACATTTTGATTTTTTAAGTACCATTTTGATACCAAAAATTGCAACTGTTTCAACTGTTTTAATTTTGTAAAAAGGCCTGTACATTCATCTACTTTTCATCATCTTCTAAATTCCATCGTTATAGCAATGTGCCACCTGATGTGCCAAACAGTGCAGCACGGCCATTTTGACTTAATCAAGGTCATCGTATTGTTAACCAACTATATGCTATTTCAATTGAAGGAAAAAGTAATCACTAGCGCCCAAGGTGTTCATATCTCAGTCAAATAGATAGATAGATATTTATTATTTCCGCAAGTAGGTTTATACAACCTGGTGGTGGAACACTAAAATTTACATATTATGTCTACATATTATAATTATGAATTAAATACAATGTAACTTAAAATTATTTTAAGACAATAATAATAATCATAATAATAATAATCATAATAAGATAACAATGTTAACAAAAAATGCATTAATAACAATACCCGCATTAATTCTATTAATTATGGTGGTCCTGTACAGATACTTTATACTAACATCTACGACTTCTCCACTCCACCCCACCCCACCCCACCCCACCCCACCCCACCCCACCCCACCCCACCCCACTCCACCCCACTCCACCCCACTCCACCCCACTCCACTCCACCCCACTCCACCCCACTCCACCCCACTCCACCCCACTCCACCCCACTCCACCCCACTCCACCCCACTCCACCCCACTCCACCCCACTCCACCCCACTCCACCCCACTCCACCCACCCACTTTCTAGTTCTATATAGCACCACACTTCACAACACGTCACCACACGTCAATACGAATACTATAAACCAATGCATCTAATAATTATCACAATACTCATAATGGTAACAATAATTACTAATAATAAACAATTCTAATGAACACAATTTACTTACTAATAAAATTTACAATTATCATTAGTTAATTTACTTTTAAATCTCTGAAGACCTAGAGGAAAGGGTTCCAAGGCTGTCACAGGCAACTTATTCCAGTCCGTTATAGTTCTATTTGTAAAGGAAAATTTTCCAACATCTGTTCTCTGTGGCCTGAACTGCATTTTGTGCTTGTGATCCCCTCTACTAAAGTACGTGGGTCTACTGAGCCGGGTGTGGATATCTTTCCAAGCTGGATAACCGACATACGCTTTGTACAAACACAGAGTCTTGCCTTAACCCTCCTGGTTTCTAATGACTCCCACTCTACTTTCTTCCTATTGTTTCGGAAAATAAATTTACATGCTCTTCTCTGTACTCTATTCAAATATTCCTTTTGTGATATTCTATAAGGGTCCCAACAAACCGTCCCGTACTCCATTAATGGGCGAACTAGAGATATATAAGCTAATTCTCTTGCTTTCGCAGTACTCTTTTTTAGTATTCGCATAGTAAAATGCAAAGATTTCCACGCTTTCCCTACGACAAAGTTTACCTGACTTTCCCAACTCAATTTGCTATCCAAAATTATTCCCAGATACTTACAAGACACGACTCTTGGAATATTTTCGTTGCCTAAACGGTATTGAGTTTCAGGATACTTGCGGCCCCTACCAAACGTGATGGTTTTGCTTTTCGAACTATTTATTGTCATGCTATTTTTTTCCGCCCAGAGATGTAATCTATTTAGATCCTGCAAAATATCCTCATGTACTTTTGAATGAATAACTCGATATAATATACAGTCATCTGCAAATAGTCGTACCTTTGAAATTAAATTGTCTGGCAGGTCATTCACAAAAGCTAGAAAGAGGAGAGGTCCAATAACGCTTCCTTGGGGAATCCCTGAAGTTACCTTTGCTAGATTTGAAAATTGGTGTCCAACTCGGACTTTCTGTTTTCTATCTCGAAGAAGCTCATCAATCCACGCGACAACTCTGGTGTCAATACCTGACTGCAGTAATTTATGAACCAGTTTGTCGTGAGGCACAGCATCAAATGCCTTCGCAAAATCTACTATTACGGCGTCCACCCTCCCACTATCATCAACTTCATCTGCTATATCCTGAAACAATGATACTATCTGACTCTCACAAGAGAAACCATTCCTGAAACCATGCTGTCCTTGAAAGAGCCGTTCTTTTTGTTCCCATTCTTGTCTAATATAGTTAGTTATCAAATGTTCCATTAATTTACATACAACTGACGTAAGACTTACTGGTCTATGATTGGCTAAAACAGTTCTGTCCCCACTCTTAAAAATCGGAACAACAGTAGCTAGCTTCCAATTGTAGCGTCGCGAGGTGGCGCACGTGCCGTTTCGCTGGAAAGCCCGGTCTTAAGCCGGATGGGGGATGGGGGTTGGAATGCGGCGGCGCCTCGCCGGCGCGCGCCGGGCAGGAAAATCCCAGCCTCAAAATAACCTGGACAACAGGGCGTGCCTGAGCGCGAGTCCATTCATGACGGTTGCTCTCTGCTGAGGGCTGGCTTGCGAGCCGAATGAGGCCCGCCGCTGGTAGAGTGGGGGACGAGCCGTGGGGTATTTATTGCGGCGCCGACATGCGCTCGCGGGATACGCTAGTGAGTCGAAAGACGTGAGGTATCTCCGTGCAACCTTGCACGTTTTGGCATCCTGCCATGTAACATTCTAGTTACGGGGACTTTATGTCCGACAGCTCGCACTTCGCGCAGCTTCTCATGCTCTCGAGCAGAGGCACTGGGCTAAGCCTAGGGACGGTCGCGGGGTTTCGCGGCTTAGAGAATAGAAAGGTTGCCTAAGGTTTTCAATTTTGTAACATTATCTTGTAATTTATTATTGTAAATATACTGTACATACTATTCAGAATCTGTCGTCTGTGCTTTTCATGTCCAGTACGTCACACAATCATCAGGCACGCTTGAATTGTTGATTGAAACATGAAATAATCTGGTTAAATACGGTAAAATTGCCTCTCCTCCGAGTTTAATTATATCAGTTGAAATGGCATCTGGTCCTCGCGACTTTCTGTTTTTCATAGATTTAATTCGTTTTCGTAACGTATTTATGTCTATAACAAACTGATTTGGTACAGCCTCCCTCGAAATCTGAGTGTGGTGCGATTTAGTTTTAAAAACGGAACTGAAGTATGCATTAAACGCATTTGCTTTTTCCCGATCATCTATTAGCAACGTGTTGTTGGTATCTTTAACGATAGGAATTTCTTCATTTCCTCTTCTTCTGCGAACGTATTTGTAAAACGCCGACCAATTATTTCCCTCCCCGTCGAGAATGTGCTTTAAAAATATCTCCTGCGCTATTTTCTTTTCCCGCTCTAATTCTCTTGAACAATTACGAAAGTGTATCCTGATACAATGAGATTGGGTTTGACGAGTCATTTTGAATATTATTCTTTAGAATAGTACATTATGATAACAGAGAAAATTAGATGAAGGCAATACATGCGCCATAATGAGATTATGAGAGCTTGAATTCATATTGATGAAATCTTTGTTTTAGAAAATGTTTTTTAGACAGAATGAATTCAAACATTGTAATATTTTAATTATAAGCTACGAAATATCTTTTTAACCATTTTTGTTGAGAGAAATAAGATGTAAATAAACAAATGAAATAGAAAACAAGCAAACATAGATTGCTGTAAAGAAACATTATCTGCATTAGTTTCTTCAGCACATTCGCTGCCTGTAGCATCTACGGGCGCCGACAGGCCACCTTAAATTACGACGCCGTTATAATCTACGCGCGCGCGATTCGTACTGTATATCTTCTTTTATTATGCCATTTTTCCGTTCCCTGACTATTCTACATCAATATGGTACATAAAAAGGTTTCAAGATCAATATGGTACATAAAAGCACCTCTATACTTCGTTTTCTGCCATTTATGTGGTATAAATATCTTTGGAATACAAGAATACCTTTGGAATATTTGTTTGAAAAAATAGTTTAAACTATTAATGTAAACATAAAATTTGGAACTTCATATAAAAGTACAAGATTGTTTCTTCAAAATAAAAAAAATCTTGCTTCTATGTTTAATAGATAGGTATGAATCCTGGAAATATACCTCAAAACATTACGTACTGGGGAGGAAAAAAGTCGTTCTGTTTCTTTACTTAAGATAGGCACGTGCATCCAGTAAAACACGCCGTCGAAGCTTGAATATTTTTCATCATAATAATTAATCCATTTTTAATTTTATTATGAATTTTTATTTGCCATTTATTCTTCTAAGACACATATATTTTTGCAAATAGTAAAAAAATATTTTACTTGTCATAACAAACTACAATGTTGTTTGTTTAAGACACAAATTAGATTAGATCATATCACGATGATGTCACTTGTTTGATCTTGTTCTTTTTTTTCATTTATAAATAGCTGCGGATATTTGCCTACTTGCCTATTTTTAACTCTCAGTTAGAAACGCAGTATTTTAGATTACTTATTCATTTTGAGGCATTAGGTGGATTAAAATATAATATGACAAGAAAAGATGAAAAATTATTTATGCTTTCCATTCTAAAAACTGAAAAGTGTTGAGATAGTTGTTCCAAAATTAATAAATTATACTTAATTAAAGGTCTCAGCTTATTAGCTCATTTTGACTGAGCTCAATTTACCCCGATGCTTGTTTTGTATTGCTTGCCTTAGTTTTGTTAATGTTTCGCAGTTCCTGTGAGTTAATTGTTGCGATGAATTTCAATTTGTGCAAGTCTTCTTGTCAGTCAAAACCTAACTACTGATCGCACCTCACAACTCGCGGAATTTTCTATTGAAGCGCACTGTTCAATAATTTGCAAAGAACAAGGTAGTAAAAACACAATCCACACACTACAACAGATTGACACGTACGAAGTGTAAAAACGTTTTGGCGCCAAGATGGCGGTTCTATCTCTACCCATTTCTACGTTAGGCATAAACGTAAGTTCATTACTGAATTTCCCATGTATTTGGAAGGTGCAACACAGAGTGCTTTGCGCGCTTTCTCGTGGGAGAGCGAATGGTGATTCTGCTTCAGGTATAAACCTGTCTCCCTACGAGTGATTTTTTGTAAACGGGCGATTTCAACAGCTGTTCTGTGATGCGACAGCGTCATACCACAGCAACAAATTTCCATATCCTCGCTCGAGTCTCTGGGATAAACGAGGCGAGCTGGGAAATTACTGCTAAGTCCTCTCTAATGTATGCGAGACTGACTAACTGTGGTGTGCTCCAAGCTGAGGCTCATAGCTCACTACTACCTTCGTGGTTTGCAGACAGTATGTTAAGAGGTATTTAGGACTGTTCAAAGGCCATAATGATAAGGATATCAACCCCTCGTTGTGAAAAGCCGTTGCACAAACGTTTCTACTAACAGTGATTTTCATGTTAATTTTAATGTTATCCAATCATCTCACTCCGCTGTTACATCAGGGCAAACGCCGTAGACCAGACATAGTTTCTATTATTTTGGCAAGTATATATATTTTCCATTAGAAACATTTTTAAAAGAGCGTATTTAAACTTAAAGTTTTTACTTAACGATTTTTTCAACAAAAAAATTAAAATTACTGACAATTACGTCAAGAACTTGATTATTGAATCCAAATTGGGTAATAAAATTACGACAAAACAAATGTTTTTGTTTAATGTTTACGTCGTGTGTGAGAAATTGTATACTAAACTATTGAACAAATTTTGTTATCTGGTAATTCAATAAAATTTTACCGTTTCATATCTAAATTAATTATTTTATAATAACGATTCAATTACAAATTACCTAAATTTAAAAATGTAAATCCAGAATAGTAAAAGAATTGAGTAGTTAAAATTGTAGCAAATATATTAATCTAATCAAATTAAAAGAGATTAATCAGTTTGCTATAATTGTTTAATTTTATTTAATGATAATTTAAAATAAAAATAACAGAATATACATTAAATTAAAATGAGTTAAATATTAAAAAAACTGTTTCCTTTGCCTTCAGGCTCTAAAAATTGTATACCGTCCATGTCTGTCTACGAGCCTAGAAGAAAATACAATGTATCTGAACATACACAGAAACTAGTGTTCAAAGATTAATTACTTGTTCGTGTGCTGTATTTTCTTTAATGAGATGTTTCTGAGGATTAATAAAAGAAATATGTCTCGAACTTCGTGTCTAATATACGACCAAGGATCTGGATGGAATGGGGGAAATTATCCATTCATCAGTTATATAAGAAAAATATATGTTACAGGCTTGATATGGAAATGGACAAATAAGGAAGAGGGTGGGGTGTAGCATGCGAGAGTTTTCGCATGGGAACGCTATCAAATTTTATTTGCCTGAAGCTGTGGATCTCAAGGAGCCTAGCCTTCAATGACGGACGGACACGCCTACCATACATAGAATTAAAGTTTCCTCAGCCTATTTCAGTAATATATTATATAATGAATTTATATCAATGATTCCGCTCGCCTTTCGCATAAACATCAACTTTAACTTTATTAAACGATTTAAAGTTATAAGGATTCTTTAACTCAGATTATATATTTCTTCCAACTACAAAATTCATTCAATTAACAACACACAACTTTTGCAATAAATACCAAAGATTTATTACAATTCTTTAGAATTGTAATAAATCCTTGAATTCTTTTACATTTATTACAATTCTTTTTTATTAGATAAACCCTGAAAAGGAGATTGCATTCCAATCCAATATTGGAATGTAAAATTATTTTCACGTGAAATTCCGATCCGGAACGTTTTAACAGTTGGTGCACCAGTATTATTAAAGAGAATGTAACATTCGTTGATGACAAACGCAAAAAATTACCTTCAGTGTCAGTTCAGATTATCATTCATTTTAAACGGGACTGTGTTGTAATAGCTTTCGTGAAATACAACGGGAATGAAATAATGGCTTTTTCCCAATTTTGAAGAGGTCATATTAGTTTAATAACTATTAGTTAATTGTAAGTGTTGGAAGTGACAGTGCGTGTGTGCGAGATTTCCGTGCCTCACGGCTAGACCAATTCCCGTGCACCAATTGAAACATATGAGGTGTCATTGAACACGTCTTGGTCCCCTGTTGGGGAACTAACTTTCGATCCGACCATCAGATTTAAAGAAATAGTAAAAATACGTGTTTTTTCGGGTTTTAGATGTACAATCCTTGTGGGTTTGACGGGAATTAAACCAACGCCACCTAAATAGACCTATACAGATGACGTTGATTAAACCCCATGGCATTGATTAAACCCCATGGCGTTGATTAAACCCCTATTTGCAGTCCTCGACACTATCCTTTTGTTTCACGAGGATGGCAACACTGATTTTTGACAAAAGAGAAAAGACTAAATTAATATCGCTCTGCAGAATGTGTGGTAAATTCTGAAGTATTTTAGTTATAGTGACGTGTGAAGTGTTTCATGTGTATTTTGTATAAAGAACTTGCAACGTGCATGAACATTACATTTGAAGAACGTGAAGTGAATACGAACGAAACAAGAACTGTAAATACTAAACAATACATTTCGTAAGCGTGCAAAAATCGATTTTCAATTTAATGTGACTTTCAACTTATAGCACATAAACATACCAAATAGTATCCTCTTAATGCTTTTATATATTCGCCTTCAGAACAAAAATCAGACCGAGTTTGTGGAGATTTAAAATCTTAAAAATAGGGGACAAAATATGAAGTGTTAAGCAACTCAGGGGAAGAAGAAGTAGTTGTAGAAGATTTTGCGTCAGAATTTTTCGAACTAATGAAGAATGAGCATTAGAGAATAACGCAGAATAACATCTTACAGGTGATCATTTATGTTCATATTAGAAAACAAAAACGTAAGAAATATAGCTGTGGTGTCGCCACATGCATATACCTGTAAGTATTTACAGCGATTATAATTTTGAAATTGCAGTATTACCAGTTCACATCCCGTTTTGAGTTTGTATATAAGGCCATTGAATGTTGGGAATTTTTGCACTGGAGTATAAAATTAACAGATACTACGATTCATCGGTAAGCCCAATGCCAGATACTCTAAGAACATATTTCAACAAAGCTACGCATGAAAGAAATGAAGTACAAAATAAATTTTTAAAACATGAATACATTTTTAAAATGGTTTCCAGCGTCGGTGACGCCACATTCAATTAATTATTATCGCAATTCTAGTCATTATGAAAAAAATTAATATCCCTTCCTGCACACATACACATAATAAAGGAAAATACAATAAGCTTAATATTACTCCGATGAATAAGATGATATACGAAAACATAATTTCGCGCAGAAAACAAAGGGATGAGATGAATATACCGTTGTTAATTAAAATTAGTACAACCCAAAGGGCTCAAGATCCCACTCGTAATCTTATAGGGCACAGAAAGTGGGCAACCGAGAGTAAATGCCTAAAATATTAGCGTGGTTTCTGCATACTAATCAGTTTTTGAACTAACGCAAACGTCGTAAAGTTGGGAGGTCTTATTGCGATAACGTGCGGATGCGTGACATGAGGGGAAGCGAAAAAATTAAAAGTTGCTCGGTAGGTGCCATGTTTACATATATGGTATGTTTCACATATCATGAGTGATTGTTTATTAGTAAAATAAACTTAATATTTCAATTGGGTTTCTAATGTTTCTATAAGAAAGTTAGGTTCATATTTAGAAGAAACTATCAGCAATCCATGCCATCCATTTATACATTTTCTTCTTGATGTTTCTACTGTATTCTATTGTCTTGAATCAGAGTGTTTTTATTAAAAATCTAAAGAAGTAGGTTTGCGTATGTCAATGATGAATGGCTGAAGAATTAAGTCAAATAATCCCAGTACTTTCGGCAACGTTGCTGCCAACATGAAAAATTGTGGTGTCGGACACATTGTGTCCGTTCCAGCATACTAGTGAGTGAAATATTCGGTTGTGTCTTCGCCAAAAGCGAATTCGATGGAACCCTGGGTTCACTCCGACCATACCTAAGGGTATGGACATACCGAAGATGCCTCGCCGCTTGCGGCGGAGATCGATATTCAGGATACGTTCTCAACGGATGTAGCGGAGATCATATCGAGGTGGTCGAGGTCTCAGTCTTGTGAGGGAAACAGAGGTTTGAGTCCAGCAAATCTCCCAATAATATGCAAGGTAACGGGATGGCCATCAGTAGTCAAGTTTAAAATAACAGAAATTTGTTAAAAATAACAGAAAAATGCAGGTCACAGGCGGGGCGAGGAGTAGTGACATGACATATTCCTAGGCATTAACAAATAATAAGTAAACTCAAATTAGAGGAAAATATATATTTAAAAGTGACGGATTTTAATCAAGGCTACTGGAAAATATAATTTACCATCCATTATTTTAATAGTACTACTTACTTCGACGGCGTTTCATAGCGAGAAATGTGACAAGACTCTTGTCACGGTGAATACTGATTTCAGATAAAAAAGGATCTTGTCATTTTCTAGGGAAGATCGCAGCCCCCCCTCCTACAATAAAACTTGCACTACACTTACGGACCCAATGACTTAAGCAGTTGACTCTTCCGGAAACATGAATCTGTCAATTAACCAAACTACCCCAAACGAGGGGAAAACTCCAAGGATGATATTTCGTCTCCATTTCCCCACGCAATCGTCAAATAACTCAGCAGACACTATGGAGGTATGAGGCAACCATCCCTACGTCATTTGATGACGTAGGATGGCATCCGATCCTGCAAATTGAGTAGCTGTTGCCGAAACCATGGAGGCAGGCAGCCACAGTTCCGTTGCGATAGAGCAACGGTGTCGTTTGAAGACCTGGCCAAAGGCGGAAGTGAGTGTAATTCTGCGCCATGAATGGGCACGTAGACATGTGCGGAAATCCACAGCGTCGCGTGGAAGTGTACGTCATGTCAACGCAAATGGTCCGGCGATGGCGCCAGCAGCGAGAGGCGTAAGTTTGTGTTGGACACAGCGCGGCCTTGTCAGGCATGAACAGCCACCGACGAGGCTATCATTAGGCGAGCGGATGAAATAATTAGAGAAAAATACCAATATTCGCTTTATCCCTTTGTATTTTGGACAACAATTTGTGACGTGGCACATACACTATTGAAAATTTTCCTAACGTCAATAGAGGATGTCATTCAAACACTTAAAAGTTACTACAGGCTTCGTTTACTTTAATTTAAGCTGCATTTAGTGTGTGTTCTACTTAGGCGACTGTCAATGAATCACACACGGCAGCAAAAATGACGTGCTGCGAACCACATGAGTGTGTTCCATTCATCTCCCACTTGTGTGCACGAGCGATATATTCTTGAGATTCTTAACTTGCCAGGAAACTTAATTTGCAAATGATATTTAGGATTTCCGGTAAGATTCATTCCAATCAGTGATTTAAAGCAGTCCCATTTTGCTTAAATGATTTCTTTTATGGTTTGACTTCTGATTTCTGATTTGTTTAATCACTTTAGTTGTTTAATATCACCAAATTCGTGCGTGTTTTGCAAACTTCCTTTCAGATATCCCATTTTCATTAATCAAAATTCATTTTACATTATCTTTTACTATTTCATGTAAGAAAGAAATAAAATATGAAATAACATATAACTTATTTAAAATCACATAACTCATTTCAATTTTGTTGCTAAATTGCCGTTGCCGTTCGGAAATTTCATTTTCAATTACACCGTACTCATAAAATGGGAAATGATAATTTTAACTCTCAGGTATAAAACCAATAGTTACAAACCGGAGAGGACCAAACAAATAAAGATCGTGGATATTATATATGTAATAAAATTGAATTTTATTTTCAGTATTATTCATTTACGGACGGAAATGTTAATATATTCTCGTACGAAAACCACATTGATAAATCCGCATTATTATTCATATGTTTCACAAGAGAATCACAACTGTCAAAACCCTTTTCTAATACCCACCGGGATATTATTCGAGATGGAAATTTTGATGCTGGCAGGCGCCCTCCACATCCAGCACAATAGGGGGGCGGCAATTCAAATCCCGCACTGACGAAACAGCAGTAAAACCAAACTACGCGCCCGCCGCAGCATAATGCACAGGCATTGTGAATCAGCGACAGGTCGATGGGGTAATGACGGCCCGCACGGGCCCCGAACGACTGCCGGCGAACGGGCGAGGGCGTGGGAGGTTGAGGGAAGGGGAAGCTGGGGGTGAGTGCGAGCGCTTCACGACGGGACACGGAGGGAAACGCTGTGGGAATGAGGACTGGACAAGTGAGGACGGGGAATGTCTGAGTGGGATGAGAGCGGGTGATTTATGGATATTTCCGGCCACGTCACCTGTTATGGTCATTTGTCCTGGTAGTGTAGGGCAGTGGTGACAAGGTACTGGTGGCTGAGGAACGCGTCGTGGCACCTTAGCGTGCCACGAGCTTCTATGCGCAACTAGCGTTGGGAAAGGTTACTATTACGAGTAGTAGTAATCCCGCCGTTTCGACCGTGTCGACCTGGACAACACTGGTATAGGGGATCTTTATACATGGGAGATGACGGTGTTGCTCCTCCGCTATTGCGCGAGATCTGGCGCTGATCTACACGTGGCTAGCGTGGAATTTTCTCCTCCAGGTATTTCTCCCCAGAGAATGTCGCCCTACCCCAGACAGGCTGTACGCTCCTCACTGATCTCCAGGCGTATGTGATAGTGTAGTGCAAGGGTGTATGTGTATGTGTGTGTGTGTGTGTGTGTGTGTGTGAGAGAGAGAGAGAGAGAGAGAGAGAGAGAGAGGAGAGAGGATAGCCCAAGGAAGAGATAGGAAAGGTAGCGAGTGGTCCGTTTGTTACATAAATGTTTCGGCATTCACCTGGAATTGACAAAAACGACGGAAAGCTGCCAATAACATTTTGTCGCTAGAATTATCTTGTTCCCAACGTTTGAATTTGAGGGGGTTGTGTAACTAGTGTCAAATATCTCGCTATTAAAATTCAAACCATAAAAACATCCCAGAGTCGCTGTACTCACGGTGAGGAACGACATGGTCCAGTACTAGGGATAAGCGGGGAATGTCACGAATGTGTGAGTTATTGTGTGAAGAGCGGTGGATGCGTGAAGGTCGGGAGATGTATGAAGGGAAAGTTATAGAACTGGAGAGAGCCTTTCAGGAAGTGTGGGTATTTGGAAGGGTGTTCAGGAGTGGGGAAGGCGGGGTAGGAAGAGGAGGACGGAGTATAGTGGAGTGATGTGAATAGGGGGGAGAGGGGAGAGAAGGGAGAGTCATAGTTGGCGAAGGGGACGACGAGTTGAGGAGCGGGGAGACAGGAGGTGGAGTTGGATGGAAGATGAAATACAACAGAGTAAGTGAATAGAAGTTGAGGACATGTGAGGAGCTGTGACTCGAGGGTGTCCGAGCTACGGTTAGCGTCAGGTGATTAATGGCGAGAGAGGGCGAGCGAGAGTGCGAGGTGGATTGGGGGGCTATGAGAGGGGAAGTCAAGAGAGGGGGTGAAAGGCGAGCTGGGGGAAGAGAGAACGGGGGAAGAGAGAACGAGGGAAGCGAATGCTGGGAGGAAAAGGAGAAAGATGATAGTACAGGTAATGCACTGCTCGCGAGAGAGAATGCGGTTGATGCAGTCTCCAGTGGCCTCAGAGTCCGAGGGTGAGTATTTTTTACTAACAGCTAAAGCATGTGAGTAAATGAAACATGTGTAATCAGCATATATAATTAAGCAGACATACTTTAGTAGCGGTATGAGAAAGGAAGGGAGGGAGAATTCAAGGGCGAAGACAGGTGGGAGAGCACAAAAGATGCCTGGATAATTGAAAAAAAGAGATAAAAGTTACCAGATGGGATTTAGCGGAGTCTGCAGAGCGGTTAATAATGGGTGACAGATAAAATGTAGTGCATGTACGTGTGAGAAAAAATGGAGATGTCCGGTGGATGAGGACGGGGAAGGTGGGAGTGGGGATGAAGGGGAAAGTGTGTGTAGTGGAATGAAAGAGCAGGGGGACAGTGAGGGGGAGATACAGAGGGAAATGGAAACGGCTGAGGAAAAGTGAGATTCGAGGGTAATAGGAGGAGTGGAGCGGGAGGAGAGTGGGGCTGGGCTAGAGCAGTGGTGTCAAGGTCTTCTACTGGCGGCTGTGGCACACATCGTCGCACCGGAGCATATCACGAGCTTCCCTGCGCAACTAGCTTCGGGAAAGGAAACTATTAGTAACCCCACCGTTTTACAATAGGGATGGTGATGTCTCTGGTGGCGGAGGGATGAACTGCGTGGAGGGGCGATTTCGTCGTGGCACTCGTGCTCCACTCATGGCATCGACCTTGACAACACTGGGCTAGAGTGAAGTTCGCCGGGAGGTGCAGAGAGCAGGCAAAGCGCGCGAGGGTGAGTGAGAGGTGTGCGTGGCTGTGATTGGGCAGTGGCGTCCGCGCTGCGGTTAGCCGCCGGCGCGCGACCGCGGCCGACTCGTCGCTGTTTTTACCTGCGCTCCCCAATGCGTCGTTTGCATTACAGATGCATGGCGACGGCCCAGCGGAATTCAACTTCCCGCCCTCCGCCGCTCGCCCCAACACACCATCCCCACCCCGGGCCTCGCGTTCCCACCCTGTCTCCAGGTTATTCGTCCCTCACCATCCCCAGAACGTTGCGGGAAACCCCGCTAGTCGACGGTAGGTTGGCGCCGGATCTCGCCATCCAGCGAGGAAAGATTTCTGTCACCTCCCGACAGTAATACTCGTACGGGACTATTGACCTATGTAGTTGACGAGCCCGGAATTACGAACAATCAATCAATCAAAACCTGTTGCTAATGAAACGTCTCTGTCAGGGAGATCCAAGTGCTTGGGTTGTCTAGGCTATCCGGGACATCCGGGACGACCCGCGTCTGTCGTGGGGCCTGGCTCACACCACCCCTCCCCCGGCCAACCACCAATCCGTAATTCTGATGATTGATTGTTAATTATTCCGGGCGTCAATTAACGAGGCCATTAGTCCCGTAAGTGTAGTAAATGTTTATCGGGAGGTGGCTGCGATCTTCCCCCGGTGGTCGACGAGATCCGACGACGACCAACCGTCGACTAGCGGAGTTTTCCGCAAACATGTTTCTCCCACCAGCGGGGCACCGCCCCAGCCGGGACAAGCTCTAAGCTCCCAACCGGTCCTTCGGCATGTGTAGTAGTATAGTGCATGTTAGTGTAAGTGTGGGTAAGGGAAAATGATAGGACAAGGACGAGGTAGGAAAGATCGTGCGCGGTCCGAGGCCCGTTTATTAGGGTACTGCTCCAGCATTCGTCTGGTATTGATCGGACAAACCACGGAAAACTATCGATCAGAGCAGCCGGCCGCTAACTGACAAGGCAGTGTCGATAATCCTGCCACCGTGGCGCGGCGCGCCGTCGGGACTCGAACCTAGGACCTAGGCACTGCAGTGACATCAGTTGATGTACTGAGCAATCTCTCCCGGTCCCATAAGTCCGTCACTTCTCTGTTCTAGGAGATATAGAATGCTTTTAGGCCCTTCTGACTAAATCCCAATCCCATACTTGCATCTCTGCTGTCATTGGCATCCGGTCCCGCTCTGTTCAGCCCCCCCCCCGACCTCTGCTCACCCAGCACGTGAGTGCTTTATGACAATGGCGAAAGAAGGTAGATGAATGTAATGTATAGAAATTGCGTTGTACAAAGTGTGGTGATTCAATTGTAGTGGAACATAAGGTAGTTGGGTAAATCAGCGAATCAATCTATGATTTGATACGGCCAATTTTAACGTTCACTGCCGATTAGCTCACGAATTTACAAGTCAACGGCTAGGCTGTTGATTCTGACCTTCGCGACGGATATTCTAGATTTACTTCAGGAAGCTTACTTTACTTCAGAAAATTACTAATTTGACACAAAAATGAAAATAAGTCAGTTTTTGTCTCACTTCTTCTGCTTAACCACTACTAACGTACTTCTACGTAATTATATACATATATGTCAATATTTACACGTATTACACATATGACTTAACTGTTAGTCACAAAAATTCACTCCCCACTATCACGCCGCCGAAACCCACGCCTACATAATCTGAGCCGCAACATCTCCCATCCCACAGCGCCTCGACCCCTTCCCCGCCCCCACCCCCGGCCCCACGCCCTCAAACCTCACCCCACCCTGCAATTCCACACTCTCCACGTTGCGCAATTGCAACACACTATCCGTTCATGCAGTCCAAATACTCTATGTGACCTGCTATACAAAAGTCGAAATTAGCTTGTGTTAAACACAAAAATTAATGTTAAATATATTACCATACACACGTTACTTTTAGAGTACAAGTAGTAATAAAAGTTATTTTCTGTTTCAAGTAGTTTTGAATTAATTTCAATGTGTTTCAATTCTTAAAAAGCTAGTGACGCTAGATCACATAATTTCTTACATTATTTCGAACTTTTGAAATTTTCGAAAATTTAGAGAGTTAAACGAAAATGAGACCTGCGCCACATACGAATACTTTCCTGGCTTTTGAACAGCCCTTCCCTTACCATTTGCTCTTCCTAACTCATTCCTACCGTTCCCCCTCTCACATTTTCTTCTCCACCCCAAACCACTCTGACTTAATTCTTCCACTCGTTTCTCCACTTCCCCTCCCACTGTTTTCCCTCCGACTCTTAACACACCCCTTCTCCAACCTCTCCATCACCAAAGGTGTCTCAGGGCATCAACTGATGTAAATGCAGTGCCTCTGACCGGGACGTTATAGGATTCGAATTTCGTTGGAGGCAGAATTTTTGACACTAGTTTGTCAGCTAGGTGGAATTCAGCCGCTCGCTGTCTGGAGGAGAACTCTAGCGGCCGGCTGCTCTGATCGGTAGTTTTCCGTGGTTTCTCCTTTGAATACCAAGCAATTGCCGAAGCAAAACCCTAACAAACGCATCGTGGATCGCGCGCGATCATTCCTTCCTCTTCGTTGTCTTATCCTCACCCTCTACTTAGAAACACACATGCACTTCATTCCCCCGGTTGTCGAGAGAACCGTCCGTTCCGGCAGGGCCGGTGGTTGGTTTTAAGTCCGAGTGGGTAGCTGACCCGGATGGGCCTCCCCCTTCTCGCTCCATCTCCCAACTAAAACGTATATGAAGGGAAAAATACAAAACAATTTTTTCAAATTGTCATGTTTATCATTATATTGTCATCAAATTGTTATCACAGTTATTTGTCTTTATGTTTATTTTTTTAACTTCGGCAGTTTATTTTTGCATTACAAAATTATCGCAATGCTTTGCATTTTTTAAACTCATTTAATAATACTTAAAAACAAATTTTGTCAGTCATGCCACAATAATATATAGTCATACCGCTATAACATCATAACATATAAAATCACATTACTGTTGAGTCGATCTTACAACACAGTTGATCGCATGTACGTTTTGAGTCGACGCACCGCCGTGAAACTTCGTTCATTTCCGCAATTTTATTTATGAAATATATCTCTTACCCCAAATTCCGAGTGGGTATTGTACCACTTGGGAATTTATCGTGTGCGTATAGCTACCCACCATACCCACATTATCCGCCGGGCCTGCGTTCCGGATGGTTCCCCACTGGTGGGAGATACCTGGTTGAGGGAAATCCCCGCAATCCGACGTTTGTCGGGGCCGGATCTCGCCATCCACTGAGGGAAAATCGCCGCCCTCGATAAAACATGCACTACCCTTCCGAGACTAACGACTTCAGAAGTTAACTCGCCAGGAATCACTAATTAATCAATCAATTCTCGCCTTCCTTTCCTTTGCATTTTCTCTTATCCAATCCCATTCCTTCTCTTCCCCTCCCTTTCCATGCCCTGCCCTTTCCCTGACTCCCCCTACCCGCCGCGCGCCGTGCAACGCTGATGAGCTCGTAGAGCAGGATGGCCCGCTAATAAAAGTGGTCGTCTGTCGCGCACAAATTCTCGCTACTTCGGATGATGCAATGCGCGCCGTGCGAACATCCATGTACGCTGCATTCGCCAGTGAATTACATTTTTTTGACAGATTTCGCGCCATCGAGTCCCGTTAACTGTGAAATGCGTTTGCGTCGATGGGAGATATCCTTCATCGCTCGGTTACGGACACATGGTAGCTAATTGCTGTTAGACGACTCTCTATGATTTTATTTCTGTTTTATTTGAGTGTGATGAACATTTACATGCCCTGAAAGTTATAAAAATAACCGTACAACCAAGCACTAAAAAGCTTAATATATTTTCAAAAAAAAGTAATATGAAATCGTCCATTTCACAACGTATTTTGAAATACCCACGTAAAGAAATTTTACTTCAACGTCAATATGTCCCACAGGTCGGTATTTTAAAACTTGCATTTGAACAAAAAAGAAAAGGGAAATATATAAGGAATATTTTAACCGTAATTACCGGCTTATTTGGCTCCGGGCATTTTTTGCTAATTACTACTTATATTTGTATGAATATAAATTTCTTATCGATTAGGTAAATAAAGGATGTCTGGGGAGAAATGTTTGAAAAGTTTGAAATAAACTGCTAAGTTAACACTATGAGGACGGCACCCGTCATTTTGACGGGTGAGCTACTTTTTATCTTAAATTTTCAACAAAATATTTGGTTTGTGAATTCAGCGCTTTGTAACTTTTGATATTTACTTACATTCTAAACACTGAAAGAAAAATAGTTATTTATACCGAAATTTAACTACGATATTTTGAAATACTACTAAAAGGACGAAGACCCGTAATGTTGACGGGTGTTACGTTTTTGTCTATCACCTTTGACATCCTGTAACAGAAAAGTAAAAACAGCTATAAAAACTTCGAAAAACTACAATTTTATAACGAAACAAATTGTGCTGTTGACATACTTGATCAAATGGTGTTAGCACATTTTGGTCGGCGCGGACACAGTTCCTGCGACTTCCGCCCACCTGGGCACTCTTTGTGGTACTCCCGCCAAATTATGGGAGTTCCATGCTACACCAGTGTGTTATGGGGGCGCCAACTCCAAAGTTCGCGCGTCTCACTTAAAAAAATTAATTAATTAATTAAGAATTAAGACATTAATTATTGTTCCCCCGCGCCTCTACGCATGGGGCGCTTTCTTCCGCCGCCGACACCGATGACGTCACGTCGACATCACCACCGTCACCGCCGCCGCCGTCGACGTTGCCGGCCCCGCTACCACCACCACCACCGTCGCCGTCCGCATCTCCCCCCGCCTCCGTCCGCCCCTCCTCCGGCTGGCCGGCTAACCGCCCTCTGCGATCCGCCCGGTGTCAAACTCGGGGCGGTGTCAGAGCTGGGTGGTTGGCGGGAGTGAATGCTGGTGGAGTTGGGCCACGGCGGAACGGGGAAGTGCGCTGGACTTGGGCGTGAAGCATTCCCCGTCGGCGAAAGGCATTTTTTCCTATCTGCATTGAGACCCTCTACTAGACAGCTGTGTAAATAGGAGCTGTGGTACTATGAAGTAGTCTGGTTTAAAAATTCTAGGCATGTGTGCGTCGTAACCTTCAATACATTCTGCAATGTTTACATTTATTTAATTTTTCTTACTGTATTAGTCAGGTAGCATCGCTTAGTCAGCTTTCATTTTGTGTTTTCATAGCATTGCAAGAGTTTTGTGAAATTGTTAAAGTTTTTTTTTGTATTCTTTGACAAATGGCGCGCATGTAAATGCAAGAACAAGACCAGGATCTGCATACACTGCAACAAATATGTATGTGGGTCGTGTGTTGGAAACACCTTTTATACTTGTTCCCGCTGCATTGAAGGTTTGGAGGGTTTGATTAATAAAAATTTACTGATGATCAAAAACCTCACAAGATAAAAATGAAAACCTTTTTATGTTAAATAGTAATGTTATCTCTTGTTGTAGGCATCCCTTGTTACATATGTAAGAAATATCTAGCACAACAATAATTTTTTTAACAATTCAGAAGTTGGAGTTCAAATACGAACAATTGTACGCAATAAACATTTGTAAAAATTCGGAGCCATTTATGAGAAAATGGCGGTTGAGCGTTTCTGGAAATGCGGAATTGTGAGCTAGTTTTCAAAGAAAACTGTTTAGTTCTCGAGAAACTTTACTTAACATTATTTAAAGCACATGAACTCGGAAAATATAATAATGTAAACACATTGCTGCAAATGTAAATATTAGTGATGTTAGAGACAAGTAAAAATATTGTAATTTAAAAAAATAATATAGTAATATGGCGTTTATATCAACTCATAGAGTGCATTTAGCACTACCTCCAAACAAATGTATAGAAAAGATTTGGCGCCGGTTTTGCGAAAATCCTATTTTTCTATTTTTTTAAATTGCAAATTTTTCGTGCAATATTGTCAGAAAATTAATATATTTAAAAAATGCACATGACCTTGAAGGAAGAAATCACTATGAAGAACACATTTTACTTAAATTTTACTTAAAAATCAAACTATTGCAATTTTCGAAACTTCAATGTTAACCGGATCTATGCCTCCTTAATAAGTGTATTTTACTCTATTCTTACAAGGAATTTAAAGAAAAAATTCGGTGCCGTCTTTAAGAAAAATTTTTAAATGTCCGGAGGTTCATGTAGAGTACCAAATTTTCCAAAATCACGGCGTCTCGAGTGGAAACAGATCGGCCGGGAGTATTCATTTTTGGAGAAATCGTACTTATGGTTTCGGCGTTCATGACGGACTGATGGACAGACGGACTGATGGACAGACGGACTGATGGACAGACGGACTGATGGACAGACGGACTGATGGACAGACGGACTGATGGACAGACGGACTGATGGACAGACGGACTGATGGACAGACGGACTGATGGACAGACGGACTGATGGACAGACGGACTGATGGACAGACGGACTGATGGACAGACGGACTGATGGACAGACGGACTGATGGACAGACGGACTGATGGACAGACGGACTGATGGACAGACGGACTGATGGACAGACGGACTGATGGACAGACGGACTGATGGACAGACGGACTGATGGACAGACGGACTGATGGACAGACGGACTGATGGACAGACGGACTGATGGACAGACGGACTGATGGACAGACGGACTGATGGACAGACGGACTGATGGACAGACGGACTGATGGACAGACGGACTAATAACGGACGGACTAATAACGGACGGACTAATAAAGGACGGACTAATAAAGGACGGACTAATAACGGACGGACTAATAAAGGACGGACTAATTACGGACGGACTAATTACGGACGGACTAATTACGGACGGACTAATTACGGACGGACTAATTACGGACGGACTAATACGGACGGACTAATACGGACGGACTAATTACGGACGGACTAATTACGGACGGACTAATTACGGACGGACTAATTACGGACGGACTAATTACGGACGGACTAATTACGGACGGACTGATGGAAGAATGGACGGACGTTTTGAAAATACCAACTTTTTCGACATCAGGGGACACCAAAACGAGTATTTCCGTTGAAATCTCGAAATCGATATTCCGCAGCATTACATAACTTTCCCTATACCACATACATTACTCTGTATATATAATGTACGTATAAGGGAAAGTAAAAATTAACCCCGAAATAAAAATATGCAGTTGAATTGTGTAAACTGTGAGCTTTTTATTTCTGGGTTAATTTTTCTTTCTGAACAAATATATCCAATTCTTTTATAAATAATTAACATTTTTTGGAGTGTTTGTGTGCTTCTGCAATGCAAATTTGTGCCTAGAAAGCATTTTTTTCAAATCAACTTTTGAGTGCTGTATCCGGATTAGCAATTCAGAATACCTTAGTAGTTTATTAGACAAAATACGTTTAAAATTGTCTTTAGAGCTTTTTTAAATTTTTTTCACGTTTCTTCCCCGGACTCCCTGTATAATACACATCGTTAATTACCTTTAACTCCTGTTCAGTGTTTTGAAAGATATAAAAGCTTGGCTTAATTTTTCAATAATTTTATGCTATGACAATGCCAGACGTACAAATGAAAATCTGACGCATGTACCCTTTATTCATCTAATGATCGGTATAGACAGTTTTAAACAAAGAATTTAATTTTAATTAAACTTTGATACTTATTTAATCACTGCTCCTCTGAACAGAATAAGGGCGAAAGAAACAGAATGAGACTATTTAAACATAGTCTCTCTAGGTGGTGAATTTTTATGAATTTTTAAAACAATGATGAAAGGTGAATTTTTATGTTTTGCCGTTGGTTATATTATGGCTGGAACGATACATAGTTGAAATACTAAGTACCTGCGTAAAGTTTTGAAACACGCGATGATTCATGAACGATGAACATGATGAACATGATGAATTAACGATTGTAGTACACCGTGTAATTAATGATCTTACGAGCAATTGCACATGAGACGAAAGTCAAAGACGAACGTATTCTCACAGGTACAATTTTTCACTTTATATCATGCTATATTTGAAGAGAAAGCTAAGGTAGATGCTTCGTTAGAGTGTTAATGATATTGCAGAGTCCTCCCCAAGGAGAAAAGATTCACAACGCAAGGTGTCTACGCCCTCCAGCAGCGCCGCCAGCGGCACCAGCTCAGTCATCACGACCTCTCCAATACTCATCCCCAACGCGCCACCAGCCTTGGCACCATCGCCACCCCCCACTGTCACATTGCTGCCGCCGCAGTCGCCGCCATCACCACCGCTAGCACAGTCACCACCACCGTCACCACCATTACCACCTCTCATGGCCTGAACTGCCGCAGAAGCTCCCGTTGCCGCCGCCAACGCAAATGCTGCCACCAACACCATCACCAACGTCGCCTCCGCCGCCACTACCACCATCCCCATCACCAGCTCTACCGCTGCCACCATCACCGATGCCGAAGTGAGCGTGAAAAATCATCCCAAGTCCCCAGAGAACGCACTGAACCGTGCCGCCGGCGCAGGTGTGCGGCGAGCAAACAGCCAAAGGGACAGAAGAGAACGGTGCTGGTAATGGTGGCGTTGCTATGAAGAGAGACATATTGAGCGACTGATAAACACGTGAAAGGGTGACACGGATGTAGTATGGTGTACGAAGAGATAGATGAGAGGAAGAAGACGACGATTCCAGAGAAGAGAAATACACAGATGGGAGGGGCAGATTTGAGAGGAAAGGGTAGATGGCAATAAGTGAAAATCAAGAGGAAGAGGAGGTGGAGATATAAGCCAACGTTTGAGAGTTCAAGGAAGAGGAGGTTCAGGAAGAGTAGAAAGTGAGGCCAGAGTAGTCTGTGGACGAAAACGGCTGCAGAGACAGAGGAGAATATTTGTAAACGGTAATTGGCAAAGAAGGAAAGAAAAGACGGATGTAAACAAGAAAGAAAGAAAGACGAGAAGAAAAATCAGTATTAGCAAGTGCTGGGGCAACACCCAGTCAAAGGAAGAAGAGATAAGGGTGATGAATCGTTGGAAAGTAGATACTTGAAAAAACGAAATTTTAGACGAGAATGTAGAAAAGGATGAATAAATGTCGGCCGGGAAGGACGCGAAGGTAATAAAATTTCGGAAAGAAAAACGGCGCGGAGAAAGAAATGTTGGAAAGGAAAGTTATGGGAGACTTCACCTCCATAACTTTCTTCTCTGTCTTCCTTTCGCTATTTCATTTTACTCCATTACTTTTCCCCTACAACAAATTTATTGAATTCCAAACGCCCAGTCCTAGTGATGTTGAAAACACCAAATCTTCAAACCGACATACCAAATGTAACTTCTTTCCTTTAAATTTATTGATTAGCCGTTCGGCCAAAACCTTTTGAGAATTTTAAGTTTATATACAAAACATAAGTTATTGGAACACCTTCAGGCAATTGTGGTAAGGCATATCCTCAACTGTTAAATCGTACGTGAGGTATGGTTCGTAAGGCATATCCTTCAACTGTAAAATCTGGTTTAATATTAGAATGGTCTGCGTCAAGATGTGGGGACCTGCGTGATAGTAGATGAAGATGGAAGTCTATATTTCTATGGTAGGTCGAAGAGGTCCTTTGATAAACGTAATCAAATACAAAGTTGAAGGTCCAGGAGAAACATAGGTTTTGCTAGGGCAGAAAGAAAATATGGAATTTTTAGGAGATATTGGATATATATTCGGACATTGATAGGACTTGAGGATCCTGGTGGATTTGTGAATTTAGTTTATGGAGCTTTAAGTTTATACTTTAAAACTTCATTTTATACCAGTTAAAGCTTTTACAAATTAAATGGTGCTATTTTGTGCCAAGCCGAACATCTATAAGTCATATTACGTCTTATTATAGAACCATATATTAATAGTGCTGAATTCGCCGTGAAAAATTTCTGTTAATGGGAGGGAAGAGCTTAGATACTTCTAGGATTGGTTGGTTGATTGATTGATTGATTAGCGATTCTGGGCGCGCCATCTTCTAAGGTCACTAGTTCCGTAAGTAACGGGCAGGTGCCGACCTACCGTTGGCTAGCGGGTTTTTCGCCAACCAGGCATCTCCCACCAGCGAGACACCACCCCAGCCGGGGCAAGCTCAAAGCCCCCACCGGTCTTCCGGCATGTGTAGTAGTGAATTGCATGTGTGTGTGTAAGTAAGAAGTAGGCAAGGAGAAGGGATGGAAAGGAAAGATCGCGCGCGGTCCTTGGCCTCTGTACTGCTGCGGCATTCGCCTACTCCTCAAATCTCAGAACTCTTGGCGACCACTTGATGGCCACTTATCAGTGCCGAGGAGAGAAGTACTTATCAGTACCGAGCCACTTATCATATTGGGCTGTGTATCTCTAGAAGTACGTCCCGTCGCGGGTCGCGCCTGTTCACTGGTACGGGGCTCGAGAGCAACAGCCACTATGCTGCTCCCCACGGCTGCTTCGGGTACCCGTTCTAATGGTGGTGCTTGCTGCGTCTCTCAGTCGTATCCGGGTGGCGATTCTTTTCTTTCCGACATTTCATCATTTCATCCTCCACCACTCTTCCATGATTGCGGTTGCGGCTGAGGCAGATGAGAAGAGGAGTATCAGTGAAGAATGCGGAAAATGGTAACGAAAAGTGAGAGGAGGAAACGATAGGAAAGATGGAGGTGGAGTATATAATTGCGGAGCGTAAAATTATTTTTTTAAATTATTTTCTTCGCAACAACAATTATTGTAGTTGGAAATTATTGTTGGTGTTGAAAATTATTTTCAAAGCGCTATCTCAAAGATATTTCTAGCAATGCAGTATTCCGAGCCCCAAAATCTAATCCGATTTTACACACTTTTCCCTCTTTAAAACATTGTTATGTATGACCAAGTACCTCCAAATCTTCTATGTGCGAGTCAATTTGGGATATTGAGTCATCTTAGAGCTGCCGAACGCTAAAATTTCTTTCAGACCGCGTCTATAATTGACTGAGCTATACATTGTCGAAAAGTCACCTTCCGGACATACGCCCGAACCCTAGACCTCCCGCTCAGAATAGCTGCAGAGATGGCGTCAATGCTGGCTCTGAGCTACACTTAGTTCGGTTTAAATACAAAGACCAAACAGCGCAAAACATTCCTTACGGATATCAGGAGTGACCATGAATGAACTGAAGGATTAAAAAATGTTTCATGGACGCGATTCGTCGGAAAATTCTCTCATAATTCGACGAAAAATTACAGGTTTTCTTTATTTATTTAAGGTCACATCAACTACTAGGTCATTAGCGACCACTATCGGATGTAACGTTATGGTATGGTGAGGATAGGGGTGAAAGGATAAACACATACAACCATGCCCGAGGTGGGACTCAAACCCGTGACCCCACGGTCCAATATCACTGCGACACTACTGCTTTAGCGATCTCGGTCACGGGACCGACTCAGTTTCCTTTGTTTGAATAGAAAGACACATTGTTTTAATTATCTCAGAATAAATTTTACAAACGACTTGGACATGTAGGTGGAGTTGAAGATGCTAACTTCCTTGCCATTAAAAATTAAGTGGATAAATTTGAATACCGAAGTTACACGTGTGACAAATATTCGTGGTTGCTAGGCTACTCCATTATGTATTGCGGTTTGACGAGAACACGAAATAACTTTGGCTGTGTCCGAGCGTGACCCGCACAACGTTAAGGCATGATGGGTTGCCTACCAAACGAGAGCAATGTCATACCGTATTTGAATCGGTGATTTTAAAAGGGAAATAAGTTCACTTGTTTTGTAGAACGATCCACAAAGAACTTTTTCAGATGTACATTTTCTTTGTTATTCTTTAATCTATAGATCAGTGTAAAAATTAACCTTGTTTAGCTTAAAGTAAGTGTTCTGTTGCTAATTAAAAATTATAGTGTCTGGAAAAGAGAATGAAGTACAAGATCAGTTTCTGATTCTCACACAGACGTTTGGTTATCTCATGGCATGTGAGTACATATATTGAAGGGCATATCAAGTACTCAATGTTGACAAAAGGCATGGCACGTCGAGATTTGCTTTGCAAGAAAGTGTATGTCAGATCTCTTCTTCCAATCAACGGAAAGAAAATAATCCCTATTAAAAAAAGGGTAAAATATTTCCCACATGAAAATCTTGAGAGGAAATCAATGATGAGTAGGTGCTGATATTATTACTTTAGTGAGAGTATTTTTATGACAATGTTGCACAATATGTAATTCACATTTTTATATATTTATTCCATGGTTATATTGTTTCACAAGTCAAAAAATAAAGACATTTTTAAAACTTTAAAAATATTTCCTAATTATTTTATAAAGGAAATAAATCCAAGTTATAAAAACGGTTCTGAATATCACATAAAAGCCAATTTGTAGTTGCAGAGTAGTCCAAGCAATCAATATCGACTAGTTCTACAAGTTTTGTGTAGAACAAACACAGTACGCCACAGATGCCAACTGTGGATATTATTTAGTTGCTTTTTTCCCAGAACTTTGGAATAATAACTTATTTCCCGTTAAAATCACCTATACAACTTAAGGTACTTAAAATTTTCCACATGATTCATGGGGAAAAGTTATAAATCGTTAGTGTCCTTACCTGCAGCAGACGATTCCACATTAATTCTTAGACATCCTTTTTCTGTACAGAACACACATCAGAAAACATAATCAGTTCCCAATCACTTTTCAGTGTTCTCGTAAAATGAGTGATATAATTAATTTATGTCATCAATTACCTATATTGGATATTGTACTCGATATCCTATTGGTACTAAACAAGGAGAACAACGAAGAACTAATAGAATTAAAGCTCTCAGTAATTACGAGACGTCCAGGAACTCGGAACCGGTTATAGATTATATAGCACCAAGATAGGGAAGGGCCCACGCGGGTCATATTCCGAGGAAAGTAGATTATTGGGAGACCTCGCGATTCCCTACAACTTCCCTTCGGTCTTCGATAATCCCTCGTCTCCCCCTCTGCCCCGTCCTTTCTTGCAAGCGAGCGAGCACCGTTGGAAGCCGCGAGAAAAGTTTCTGCAAGTTGCCTAATCCCAAGGTGCGGAGCGGAACCGGCGCGGTGGCGCGGGCGGAGCGAGGCTCCGACGCGAGCAGAGGAAGAGGAGAGCACGTCGTCGTGAGACGCGGTATGGCGATGCGTCGGGGCGGGGGTGGAAGGGGGTGGGCGTATATGAGGCAATACTCGTGCGTGAGGTGAGGCGAGGCAGGTTGCCAAATAGCATGTTGAGGAGGAAGAGAAGAGTCGTGTGGAGGCGGTTTGCGTTGGACGTGAAGAGTAGAGCGAGGTGTGGAGCAAAACCTGGGATGTGGAGTGGGTGGGTCGCGAAGTGGGGTCGCGAAGTGGGGTCGCGAAGTGGGGTCGCGAAGTGGGGTCGCGAAGTGGGGTCGCGGAGAGGAGTCGCGGAGAGGAGTCGCGGAGAGGAGTCGCGGAGAGGAGTCGCGGAGAGGAGTCGCGGAGAGGAGTCGCGGAGAGGAGTCGCGGAGAGGAGTCGCGGAGAGGAGTCGCGGAGAGGAGTCGCGGAGAGGAGTCGCGGAGAGGAGTCGCGGAGAGGAGTCGCGAGAGGAGTCGCGGAGAGGAGTCGCGGAGAGGAGTCGCGGAGAGGAGTCGCGGAGAGGAGTCGCGGAGAGGAGTCGCGGAGAGGAGTCGCGGAGAGGAGTCGCGGAGAGGAGTCGCGGAGAGGAGTCGCGGAGAGGAGTCGCGGAGAGGAGTCGCGGAGAGGAGTCGCGGAGAGGAGTCACGGAGAGGAGTCACGGAGAGGAGTCGCGAAGTGGGGTCATGGAGGGAGGTCACGGAAGGGGGTCGCGGAGAGGAGTCGCGGAGGGAGATCGCGGAGTGGTATCGCGGTGAGGGTCGTATAGTGGGGTCGTGAAGTGGGGTCGTGAAGTGGGGTCGTGAAGTAGGGTCGTGGAGTGAGGTCGTGAAGTGGGGTCGTGAAGTGGGGTCGTGAAGTGGGGTCGTGAAGTGGGGTCGTGAAGTGGGGTCGTGAAGTGGGGTCGTGAAGTGGGGTCGTGAAGTGGGGTCGTGGAGTGGGGTCGTGGAGTGGGGTCGTGGAGTGGGGTCGTGGAGCTGGGGTCGTGGAGTAGGGTCGTGGAGTGGCGTCGTAGAATGGGGTCGTGGAGGCCTCAAAGAAACGTTTCTCATACCGTAATCTGCAGGATGAGGCCTTCATTTTATTACATTTTGGCTGATCCGGCACTCCTCGATATTACCTCACCTGATCAGAGACGTGCATAATCTGCGACTAATGAGGGGCAGACAGAGGCACACAGAAACAGACAGGAACAGAGAGAAACGGAGAGACAAAGACATAGGGAGGGGGAGACAGAGAAAAAGGGAGATGAAAGGTGAAAGAGGGATATGAAGGATAGAACAACGTCTGCCGGGTTCCACTAGAATGGTATAATAGTAATTATCATGAAGTAAGAGTAATTATAAATATGGATGAAATAACTTTCAGAAGATTCATGATGGTGTACGCAAGCAAACAACGCAAAATCACCTTATGAAAACACTCATGCTTTACGTCCAAACGAACCGCGAATAAGCAGGACGAACCATTGCGACATCGAGGTAGGTCGCAATACTAGAATGCATTAACAACGTGTAGTAACATGCACGCTAGCAAAGAAAACAATGACGATTGCAGTATAATGAACATACAATTTGCATTCGATGAATCACTTGCAGGTTTTGATTAGTTTACTTTAAGCTGGAACATCTATTTTAAATTACTAATACGTAATGCGAGAATACAGCAAATCTAGTTCGCAATGTTTATTGCTCGAATATCGGAGCAGTGTACTCCGATTAGTTTGTGAATATCAAATTGTATAGAAGTTCTTATATAAATATCGTATTTAAGAATAAAAGAGAAATTCAATGGAGATTACAGTTTCCCAGCTTTCTCAGTAGAGATTTTATTTATTTATGTTTTCTAGAAGGAGGCACGTTAGCTCTGTGGTAAGGCACTGGCTTCCTGCCCTGAAGGACCCAGTTTCGAATCCCGGTTGGGATTTTTATCTGGTGCTTTCCATTCAGGGCGGCTCTGAGGTTGACTCAGCCTCCTCTCCAAGTGAGTAACAGGATCCTCTCCTGGGGGTAAAAGCGACCGGAGCGTTATGTTCGCCACACAACATCCTCCTTGTGCCGACGGCGATGAGTAAGTGGAGCCCTACTTTCACTTCCTCAGTGAGCCACAATCGGTTTGTGTACAATTGCATAACAATACCTTTACCTTTATGTTTTCTTGAAAGTTCACACACTTCAAAATTTCATCAGAAATAAAGCGTCTGCAGTTTATGATTCAACAAATGACATTTTGGAACAGAACTCTGCAAGTAATGATTATGCTGTAATGGCTGGGAGTTCCTTGCGACACAACAGTTTGCATTAAGCCCTAAAATCATGATTTTGCCCACATTTCAAACAAAAGAATATTTTTACAGTATAGTTAAGAATAATTTCGCACATTAAATGTTTTACAACGAATATCACATTTCTTAAATTCTACACGGATTAATTCGAAAAAATGTCTCTAGCGATTAAACGAATGTCATATACATGTTTGAACTTTAATTAGGATATACGCACATGTTTTTTCAATCTATAAATTTCGTAGCGTGGCCACAGCGTAGTACTTCTGTTCTTATCTAATCTCTACCAGCCATCGTGTGTCATTAAAATTCGAAATTAAAATGCGCATCATAATTGTGATTGAAACGATAATTCCTCAGCATTAACATTAATTACGACTGTAGAATTAATTCATATGATGTGCCTACACCTAGCCAGCGAAATGTTAATTGCCACATGATGTGGGTTGCTGTGTTTAAGAGTAGTTGAACTATACAATGAAATCCAGAAATGTAATATACCTTTGAAATTATTAAATATAACTTACTGAACTATGACTAAAAGCGAGTTTAAATGTAAGAACGTTTTGTTTTCAGTTCTCTAATATCTTTGTCTTACTTATCCTTTGGAAGGGCTGAGTTGCAATGGACTAAAGTAATATTAACGCAATCAAAGGCACCGTTTTAAAAATGATGCATAATCGCTATCTCTACTGTATTAATTACTTTATGTGCCCAGTTGATTTCCGTATCGCGAAGGTATTTCGCTTTTCATTACTGTGAATATAATATATACTCTCTTAAACATTTACGTTAAGCTGGAAAGGCAATTAATGCACAATGTTTCAGCATTATACGTATATGCCTTAAAACACTCCCAATGAAGTTTTCTATAGAGTTCTTCCAGAATTATCCGGAAATTACTGTCTTGAAGAAGATCCAATCTATTCTTGTTGAGAACAATAGAATATGATCATCTACGTTGGTGACTCTGTGGCAAGTTGCCTCTGCTGTCTTTGCTCTCCCTCTTCTGAACTCCACTGGTAACGTTTGCAAAGACGATTGACTTCCGCTGCTCCTCTGGAAAAGTGGTGTATTGTCTTTCGAGCTCAAGGTTCTACCCTCCATAAATTTGCTGTTGCGATTAGGCCTGACGCGAAGCAATTCTTATCTTTTCATATCTATTTACTATAATTAAATTATAACTGGTGACTGAAATACTAATAATAAAGATTCAAATTTCACAATTAGCTATTTCATGTTTGTGACAATTTTGTCAGGAAATTTGAATTCATGAAATCATGAAAATGTAGCTCGCGCCATTTTTAGCTGCATGTAACTGTTTGAACATAAAATAGAATTTCCCTCTGTCGAGGTCCAGCCGTTATGCGTGCCCGACATATTAATGCGGTTACTCGGCAAATTTTAATTTTGCCTCTATGACATTTAATGTCACAGTTTCCAACTTTACAATATATTGCATAATAGTAATGTGCACGGAGAGTGTCTTGATACAAATTTAACATCAGCCAAAGAATATCTATGGAATGTTAGCCTCCTGTATTGTGATGTCACCGCCAACCTTTTTTCTCTCACAGCACACCAGCAAGGCGGTCTTTTAATCTGAAACCTTAAAACTCATATTTGAAAAATTATGAGGATTAAATTTATGTAAACGCGTTTTGCTATGATTCTTGCCACAAGCAGGAATTTTATCATGGTTGTTCAAACCGGCATCGTTTTTGCTTTGTTTCATGTATCCTTCTCTGGCAGTTCCCAGCTCACATCTCGCCTGTTTTTGACCACGCAAGACTTCCATGAAATCATTACATTTATTTCCACGAATGCCTACAGATGCGCGCGTTACAGCTGTCACTACCACGCTACTTTGAACAGAAGACTGATACTAGTAATCAAACTTCAGTTCCAGATACGTCGTCATAACTTCGCGTGCGTATTCAAATTTCTCCGAAACGTACTTTACATCTTTATTAATTCAATTGGATCGCATGCGTAGTTTGCGGATGGCAGGAAGTAACCGCCTGAAACATAACATTGAACATCAGTCGTTTACAAGGTTCCATTAAAATCTTTTGCACACTTTACACGCTGTACGAGCCGATGTTCAATCAAGGTTGTCAGGTTGGGAAATTTTGTCTCTAAAATGGGGAATACTTTTGGTTGTGGGGAAAAATGAGAGTTCCTAAACGTGAGTTCCTTTCCTTCCTCGGAAAGAACTTAAAAAAAGAGCGTTTTGCCGATCTAGGTGGCCGAGATCGCTAAACCAGTAGTGTCGTAGCGATCTCGGATACAAGGATCGCGAGTTCGAGTCCCGCCTCGGGCATGGTTGTATTTGTGTTTGTTCTTTCACCCCCTAATCATCACTAGGGGTCGCTAATGACCATGATGTTGATGCAAACCTAAATAACAAAAAATGTGCGTTTTGACCAGCTGTAATTGTTATTTAGCAACTACAATTTATGTAAACTTTTGTTGCTAACAATCCTATTCAGTTTAACACGCGTGAGCTAATCCATGATAAATGTTAATTTATTCAAGCAAAAGTGATGTTCCTTACGTTTCATTTGCTTTACTTTTCTCTTGTTGGCCCTGGTTCAATGTACCCACATTTCACATTCAACTTTCGTCTTTAATTTAGGATAGAGATTTGGTTTAGGATAGAGACCACAGAATTATGAAAACGTGCACAAAATTCACTTCTCCCCATAGCTCGTCATACGCAGTTTTTAACTGTTTTTTGACGTAAATAAATATAAATAAAAATAAATAAAAAATAAAAAAATTTTAAATGGCAACAAAGTCGTTTAACAATAATATGTCCTCCAACATAATATATTTTTTATCATTCATAAATTGTATTTACTAACTGAAGAAAAGCGAGATCCAATGAAATTTTAAACGTGCCGTTGACTCTGATTATGTAATTATATTTTAATAAATTGTTGTGAAGCTCTTAAATAAGTATGACCAATTTCCAAGATTTTAGAGCAAAATTCAACATATTGTCAAGGATAAAAATTGTCAAATTTGCTTCATTACTTTTGTAACGTATGCATTTACATAACGAAAATAAATTTATGATTTTTTATGCGAATGAGTGACTTTTCCTTTTCTAACATTATTTTGTCATATTTATCAGAAAAAATCTTAAATGACAATTCCATTACTTCGTTTGTAGGTAAAATCATGCCACAAAAAAAATCAGAATTCCAGTATTTGGACATTCTGAATCGAGTTACAATTTCCAGTTTCGAGTATGTTATTATTAGTTTTTATTTCTAGTAGAGAACTTTATTCAATGTTCTATTTTGAATTAAGGAAATCTGAAATTGGAAAATTTACACTAGATATTCTGGAAACAAAGCTGCTGAAGATCTGATTTTACTACGCATAGCCCACGAAAGCAACACAGAACAAATCAGAAGCCGTAAGTTTTATTTCCGTGACGTATTTCATCAACTGAGAATAGAAAGCTAAATCCAGACATTTAGATTGCACAGAGTAGATAAAATAAATTACTATCTAAAAACACTACGTTCAAGCAGAGTAATTTAATATCCCAAGTCATAATTTTTTCTCAGCAGTAAGTTCTTACAACAACACTTTTTCCTCTCGCACAAAGGCAAGAACACGTAAAGTTCGTTGTGGTGCTTCAGTTTTCAATGAAGATGTTAGTATTTAATCGTGACCAACCCATTCACTTTTGTTCACATTCACGTCATTATTGCCTTGACACATTTGAATTATAAAATTACTTCATACAAACTTCAAAAATAATATATATTCTCTAATGTACGACAATATTCAAGCAAAAAAAACAATCAGCGCCTGCAATTTAAAAGAAATAATGCAGTGCAGATACACTATAATTTCTAGAATATTATTTGCGAGTTTTAATATTAGATTGATTGATTGATTGAATAGGGTTTAGAGGGCGCTTCGACTGCTGTGGTCATTTGCGCCCATGCCAGAGTATTTGGAGAAAAGAATATTCAGTGTTGCATATGTAACTTACTCACTGTTTAAAAGCATGTACATTGGCTATAAAGGAGGCTCGGATTCTGCATCAAGTATACATGCAGAAATGGCAGAAGGAAAATAGAAGAAGGGCGCGTAAAATTTATCTTAAAACGTAAAATTGGCTGTAAAGGGGCCAGAAAACAACATAAAACACTGTTCTTTCAAATAAAATTATATATTCTGCTTTCTCTCAAAAAACAAAAAAGTTTTGAGAGCGCAGAACCGTCATCCCCGAGCACCACTTGTAGCGAGTTGCCCAGGTCATGTCTTCGTCGACTGCCAACAAATTCCCTACAGTACAGCAGGACGTGTTCCACGGAAAGAACAGTCTTGCACGAGTCACAGATGGGGGGAGTTTCATTTCGAAGAATGAAACCGTGAGAGAAATGGCAGTGTCCGATACGAAGCCGGGTTAAAATAACTTCCTCGCGCCTACAGGACCGTGATGAGGAGCGCCAGGGATACACAGAATTCTTTATCGCACTTAGTTTGAAAGTGCTATTGTGCCACTCTGTTTGCCACGCTCTAAGCACGGATCGTTTCAAGAAAGCCTGAACATCGGACAATGGCACAGAAGGGATGTCGATACGAGTTTTACGAGTCGCTGATTTCGCCGCCTGATCGGCCAGTTCGTTCCCTCTGATACTCACGTGGCCTGGGACCCAACTAAGTACCAGGTCATAGCGGCGGGACAGAAGACGATGAATCAGGCTTTGAACGGATAAAGTCAGGTAGTCTGACGAAGGACGGGAGACAGCTTGAAGAGAGCTGAGAGAATCGGAACAGAAAACTACTCGCCGCAACGTCGCTGATTCAATGTATTTTAGGGCCTCAAATATTGCATACATTTCGGCAGTGAAAATACTGCATTTGGAGTGAAGCCGAAATGATTTGGTGGCCCTGATACAGTAAAAACCACATGCCACCGCGTCGCTGCACGATGAACCATCCGTGTATAAGAATAAATGATCCGGATAGGATTCTCTCATATCCAGAAACTGCTTCTGGTAAACCAGAGGACTAGTAGTTTGTTTGGGCAGATGGGAGAGTCTGAAGTCAATACTGGGAAGGAGGAGTTTCCAAGGGGGGATCCGGTCACTTGTGGGTTTCACAGGGGTGGGAAGTTCGACATTTAATTCCCGGAGAAGGTTTCGTAATCTAATACCTGGGGGATGGGGTAACTATGTTCGAAGAATGTACGAGGACTCATACTTTGGGTGGATGATTATACGACGACAAGGGTGGTCAACCAGTCCCGACACTTTAGCCCCATAAGAGGCTAATAAAATATCTCGCCTTCGGCTCAGAGATGGTTCTCCAGCTTCGGCCAAGAGGCATTCGATGCGACTCGTGCAGTAGGTGCCTGTACTAAGTCTTATACCGGCGTTGTGAATGGTATTTAATGGCCGGAGGGTTGATGGTGACGCTGACCCATATACAATACATCCATAATCCAAAATAGAGCGGATGAGGGTTCTATACAAACGCAAGAGAGACACACGGTCTGCTCCCCAAGAGGGTGCGGTAAGGGTGCGGAGGAGGTTCAGAGGTGAGACACATCGGCTTTTCAGTTCACGTATATG
Source organism: Acheta domesticus (assembly GCA_031308135.1). NCBI lineage: Eukaryota > Metazoa > Arthropoda > Insecta > Orthoptera > Gryllidae > Acheta > Acheta domesticus. The sequence goes on along the minus strand of JAHLJT010002406.1, from coordinate 25,530,957 downwards.
ATTTCGCCAAGTTAGGCTCTTATCGAAAGTAAGCCCAAGGAAAGTTGCAGAGTCCACAAAAGGTAGAAGATGGCTTCCAAGAAAAAGATCGGGGTGGTTATGAAGATGATAAATCCTGCAGAAGTGCATACAGTTAATTTTGATGCGGAGAATTTGAAACCTGTCCATTCCTGCAATTTGTTGAGGACAAGTTGTAATTGTCTCTCTATCACTTGAATACTCTTGGAAGAGCAGAAAATGGCAAAGTCGTCAACGAAGAGCGATGCTTTCACCGGCTCGCGGATTATCGACGCTATACTATTGATAGCGATGGCAAACAGAGTGACACTCAGAATTCAGCCCTGAGGGACTCCGTTTTCTAAATGGTGGCTGGCGGATACCCTGTCACCAAGGCGAACGCGGAAGTATCTTGAGGAAAGAAAGGCTACTAAAAAAAGGGGGAGCCGGCCCCTAAGACCCCAAGAATGGATGGTGCGAAGAATGCCGTACCTCCAGGTAGTATCATAAGCTTTCTCTATATCGAAGAAAATTGCTACCAGGTGTTGACGTAGCACGAAAGCAATGGAGATCTGTGTGGTAAGGGTGACAAGGTGGTCCATGGTTGACCTGTTCTTCCTGAAACCACATTGGATGGGGGTAAGTCGGTTTCTCTGTTCCAGGTGCCAGACCAAACGCATATTCACCATTCGCTCCAGAAGTTTGCATATACAGCTTGTGAGCGAGATTGGACGGTAGGTTGACGGCTTTGTCCTGTCCTTTCCTTTTTTAGGAATAGGAATAATAATCGCTTCGCGCCAGGTTCTAGGGAAGGTATGTTCCATCCAAATCTCGTTGAAGATACTGAGGAGAAAGATACGTGCCTCTTCCGGCAGGTGTTTTAACATTTGGTTGTGTATCTGGTCTGGTCCTGGAGCAGAATCTTTCCCACGGGTGAGCGCACAGGAAAATTCATCCATGGAGAAAGGGGCGTTATAATCTTCCTCCAGGCAGGTTGAGAAGTCCAATCTGCATTTCTCCATTCTACTCTTCGTTTTCAAGAAGCTAGGGGAGTAGTGTAAGGAACTGGAGGTATTTTCATAATGACAGGCCAATTCCTCAACTACTTTTTCTGGAGAAGTAATAAGATTTCCATTAATAAGAAGTCCTGGGACAGATGGTGGGGAAAATCTTCCTCCGATCTGTCGGATCTTTCGCCATACTACTTTAGGCGGGGTATGGCAAGAAAGAGAAGAAATAAAGGCTCTCCAGGAAGCGGTCTTACTTTCCCGTATTACTAAACTGGCTCTGGTCCGCTTTCTTTTGAAATCGATCAGGTTTGATGCGGTGGGGAACCTATTGAGCCTTGCAATGCTTGCTTTCGGTCACGCACCGCGGTGGCTCAGTCAGCATTCCACCAAGGCACAGGGACGCGTCGTGTCCGACACGTAGACGTCGGGATTGCAATGGTGGCTGCGCGAAGAAGGGCGTCGGTGAATTGGGCCATCAAAGGTATCGATATTATTTGAAAAGTGGTCTGGCATTATAATTTTCTCGCTGAATGTATCCCAGTCGGCTCGATGGAATAGCCAGCGAGGAGGGTGGATGCCGTCTAAATTAGGGATATTAAAGTGGACCAAAGTGGGAAAATGGTCACTCCCATGTAGATCATCGAGTACAGTCCACTCTACCATGGTAGATAGGGATGGACTGCAGAGTGCCAGATCGATTGACGAGAAGGAGTTTGACGCCATGGAGAAATGAGTGTGATTCCCGGAATTCAGAAGAATTAAGTTTTGCTGGTCAATAATATTTTCGAGGATAGAACCTCTCGGGCAGGTCCTCGTGCCACCCCAAAGGGGATTGTGGGCATTAAAATCCCCCGCAATAAGAAAAGGGGCGGGCAACTGAGAAAAATCTTGGAGTTCCTCTTGTGACACGACTTGGCCAGGGGGAATGTATATACTACACACCGTAAAAGAGAACGATGGTAGGTGTACCCGAACGCAAACTGTTTGGAGGTCGATTCGAACGTTGTGTTCCTCCGAGAACAGGGAGTCGCGGATGAGTACCGCGACGCCGCCGTGAGCACGAAGTCCGTCGTCTTGATCGAACCGATAGATATTAAATCCGCGAAGAGACAGGGGATGATGAGGGAGAAGATGAGTTTCCTGAAGACAGACTATAAATGGTTTGTAGCGAGAAATTATTAATTTTAATTCTTCTGAGTGAGCACGAAGACCATTTAAGTTCCATGAGAGATCCATTATGAGAAATTATTTCTTTGGTTGCTTTTTTTCTTTCTCACCTTCTGAATGGTTGTAGAGAAACTCTCGTGGGGTTCCTCATCAACAGCAGAGTCATCCTGACTGCTGCTGGATATGGTCGGGGGGGTTTCCCGACTTTTGGCCACGGGTGACCGAGATCTACAGGGGCTGGAGGATCGTCCGATGTGATTCTCAGAGACAGAAAGAGGTGGACGGGATTTGGGTGACGTATTTTTCCTGGGAGGCGGTGTCTGTTTAAGATCGATTTCAGTAGAAGTCTCAGTGGTGGATTTCTGGTGGAGTTTTTGCACAGGTTTTTTGTACTTTGTTGGAATTATAATTTTCCCACCTTGGATACATGCCGAATCTTCAGGGAAGTCTGTCGGCGACACCTGACAACTAAAGTGCGAAACTACCGCTGGGGTACAGTGAGTTTGACAACTCGCTGTTACCCCCGGGGACTTAGGTTTTACAGCACTTGGAAAAGATCGAGATAGGTCCACTGGATTCCTGATTTGGAACCTACGCTTCGCCTCAGGGAAGGAAACCTTTTCGGTTACCCTTATTTTTTGGATTTCCCTTTCCTGGAGAAACGTGGGACACTGGTTGTCGTTGGCTGGGTGATCGCCTTCACAATTCACACAGTGCGGTGGTTTGTCGCAGGGTTGTGGGTCGTGAAATGATGATCCGCACTTCCCGCAAACCGCGTTTACGGACATACATCGCTGTTGGGTATGCCCAAACCTTTGACACTTGAAACAGCGCAAAGGGTTCGGCACATACTGCCGCACACGGAGGTTGTAGAAAGCGGTAACGATCCTTTCCGGGAGGGATGGTCGGTCAAAAGTAAGGATCAGGGTAAAAGTAGGGATCACTTTCCCCTGCTCCTTCCTTCCGATCCCGTACACCTCAGTCACGCCAAAAGTCTTAAAAAAGTTTAGAAGATCTTCCTCCGTTTCTGTAGCAAAGTCCTCGTGGTTTACTACGCCTTTGCTCAGGTTCAAGGTGGGATGAACCGTGACTACTACCTGGAGGCCGGCAATCTGCTTCGTATTTTGAATTTTTACAATCTGCTCGTCGGTACGCGCTTCAAAAAGAATGGTTCCATTCCTTTGTCGCACGACCGCTTGGAGCTTCCCGTAGGCTTCTTCGATGGCTCGCGCCAGACGGACAGCACTCACAGTTTTAAAAGTCTTACCTTCCTCGGCACATGCCAGGAGGAGGAAACGAGGCTTCTTGGGTCGATCTTCTTGTTTAGAAAAAAAACTATTCAAGTCAATAGTTCTCTCTGCACATCTCCTCTCCCTTGCGGAAGAGGGCTGGGGGAAAGGTGAAGTATCCATATAGATGGAATAGGTTCATCCTCGTGGTCCCCACCCACCACGGAGCCCAACAAGGGGACACTCCATCGGAGTGCCAGGGTCGCCACGAGGATATAGTGGGGGAATAACACAGCGCTGCACCGCCGTGGATTCCCCCGCTCACCCTGGAGTTCAGTACAAGACCTAGTCCGAGCCGATTGATCGGGAGTGGGTTAGCTCCTGACCGCCCGTCTAGAAGAGTCCGGGGCCAAAGCGAGTGTGTTGGAACCTACAGGGAATGTTCCCCAAAATACGTAATCAACGTACTCCTTAGTGCAACGCGACCTGTAGCACTAGGACTAGATAGGGAAACAAACAGGTCCCTCAACTGCCAGGACACACATTCCCTCCGACACGGGTCGCCATGCACGGCAAACACATGGGTGGGCGTTCAGCATACAGAGAAGGCCAGTGAGGAAGAAAAAGGAGTGAAAAGAACGTACATGACATGAAATGAGAAGCAAGAAGATGAAAAAAATGGAGAAAGGAACACTTGAGAGCCTTCTCTGCATCACCCCGTCAGGACGTGGACCAACCCACCTCGACGGGTTAATATTAGAATAAAGAATGTTTCGGAGTCCAAACTAAATTAAGAAGAACAAACGTTCCAGTGCCTTAAATCCTTTTATCACCTTACTGTATGTAAAGGGACTACTAGTTTACATGCACAGAACATAGCAAATCCATGAAACGGATGTGTATTAGAAATCGTTCCGTCCGAACTGCAAAGGAAAATTTTCCTCCTATTCATCGCACCGCATAACTTATCTTTGGATCGTTGAACTTACATTATATTCACGGTCTGCCGAGGAATAAAACGAGATAAATTCTCTTACTAAATTCCATGGCACGAAGTAGGTGATCTCAATTCTTCCTTTTGAGCACGGTTTCTACAGCAAGTTCCGAACTATTGGAATATCTCGAAGAAAAAGATTCCTTTTCTATAGAAAGAGCGTTTAAATTCAGATAAGACGATGGTCGCATGAGATCAATAAAATACACAAAAATGGTGTATTTTTGCGTATCAGTATTTATAAACTGCTAACAGTTTCTTGCAAAATTCCATAAGTAAGGAATTTGTTTTTTCAAAAACCATTATATGAATTTTTAGAATTGGAGCATTAATTACAAGCTTTGACATTTTTATAAAGGGTAAAATACGGTTAACAATCTACTCTCATATTTTTAGTATCCAAAACTACAGCTGGATGCTTACAATCTTAATTATTACATGTAATTAATATTTTGTTTTTAAACCAAGTGAAACTGTATCAATTGTTACTCCAAGAGCTAAGATTGTTTAGTAGGAAATTATAATGATTTCAATTGGTTCCAATTCAGGGTTCCCCTTCAATTCCGTACACAAAGATTTAAATACAGTACGCGCCATGAAAGCGTCTCCGCACCAAGCTGAAACAGGGGCTCCTATTATAAATTGCATTGATGTTTGTAGCAACCATGTCACTGGAAAGCAATAGAAGGGGACAACACATTCAGCATGTTATGATTGTAGTGTTCACTGATGCCACTGCGGAAAGACTTTACTGGAGCACTAAATATGATTAAACGATAGGGTGTTCTGTTTCTTAATAATTATAAAGCACTGAGAATTTAAAATAGTAAAATGGGCATACGAAAGTTTTCGCACAATCAACATTTTCACGAAACTCGTGTTCCTATATTGTCCAAATTCGTTAAGTCCGCCATTGAGATAACAAAATGCGTCTGGACCGCCGCCACTGTGTGTGAACGGACACGAATACCCCACGAGCCTGTCGCGGCTTCGTAGACGGCAATCGTTCATCGAAACCACGAGGGGCTTGTCCGCCAAAGCCCGTGGCGCATTTTGTGTTCCGACACGAGCTGGGCTCGCGCGTCCGCCGGCGCCTCCGCATGACGTATGGAAGGGCGGAGGCGGCGCTTCAAAAAGAGACACGCCCCGCGGCGTTGGGTGGCGTCAATGCGTGTTGGGCTGACAAGGGAATGTTCAAAGCGAAGCGGCAGGCATTTCAAAAAAGGCGCATATACCGCGCAGAAACACATCCGATTGTTGGAAAATGATATGGATTACGCGGGTAAAAATTCAAGAGGATAGGTTCGGGAGAGGGTGATATAGCGTGGCGTTACGAGTCCGAGATTCGAAAGCCCTAAGTTCAATGTCTCCAACCAGAAGGTTCTAAGTTTCGATTTTCCGCGATTTTATGGCGAATTTTCCATACTCGACAGTTTGCTAGGAGGTGAATTTTAGAGGCCTGCTGCATTGATCACTTGGTTTTTGTTGTTTCTCTGATCAACATGAGGTGAATTCCGGAGCTGTAATTGAACTATCGGAACACGGAGCGCTCGCGATCTTTTCTTCTTTATCTTTCATCCAATAGTACGAAGGGTTTCCGACAATTGTTAGGTACCTAGGAGGTGAATTCTTACGGCCCGTTTTTCTGATAGTCGGTTTCGTAGTTTCTTCAATAAGTATGAAGGGAATGCCAGAGCTGTCATTTAAAAAAAGGACTACGAACAACGCGCGATCTATCCTTCCTCCCCCTTATTCCTTCTCTCTCCGTACATTTTCAGGCCCTCATTTCTACAAATGTCAGAGAGCAGACCAGACTAGCTTAAAGCTTCTCCTCGCTGGGGCAAAATATATATCTGGAGAAGGAAAACTCCGAAAACTGACGCGCGGATTGCTTCCTTTCTTGCGTTCTAGGGAGAAGCAACACCGTAATTTCCCGGACCAAAAGCATTCACAAGCCTTGTGGGACTAATGACCGCAGCAGTTTGTCCACCCGCAAACACAAAAATCAATTCTGATAGAAGAGGACAGTCGACATGACGTAACTGGGTGGCTCAAAAACGTTACCGCTCTGTTTAGTCGTTCGTATCGTTTCCTCCAATAAGTTCATGCGGGTGCTGGAGCAGTTTCTTAACTAGTCGTGCTACAGAATGGCACAGACTTTCCCGTATTATTTTTCTATTTCCTTGGGCCTTCGCTACCTATTCGAAATTGCCACATACTCTTTCTTGCCAGCTATCATCTACCACCACCAAAAGTACATTTTTTTGTCATTTTCTTAATTTTTCAATTTCATATTGGTAGAATGAAAATATTAATTTAAAAATATTAAAGAACACAAAAACCTAGCGCTAAAAAGCAATTTTCTTTTAAAAATTATGTGCCGTTTTACAGAAAATTGCATTTAAGCACTACTAAAAATACGGAATTTGAAGCTCATTTTCACAGAAAATTTTTGAGTTTCAAAATACTTTATTTGAAGTTATTTCAAGCACATACATTCACAAAAATAATAATGTCTACAAATTGCTGGTAATGTGAATATTAAAGATGCGAGAGATCCTTTAAAAAAAATACATATATGTAATTTTTGAAAAAACAAAAAAAATCCTCAAAATAAACTTTATGTCATTTTAAAGAGTGCAATTAGTACTATCCGTTCGAAAAGTTTGAAGAAAAAATGTGTAGCCATTTATGAGAAAATGACGTTTAAACGTTTCTGAAAATGCGAAAATTTGAGCTAGTTTTCAAAGAAAACGGTTCTGTTTTCGATAAACTTTACTTGACATTATTTAAAGCACATGTACTCATAAATATAATAATATAATCAATTCGCCGCTAGTGTAAATATTAACGACGTGAGAGACAAGTCAAAAAAATTACATTTTTGCAATTTTTGAAAAAACAAAAGAATACAGCGATATGGTGTTTATGTCATCTCATAGGGTACATTTAGCACCAACCCTACCAAAAGTTTAAAGAAAACATTTGGAGCCGTTTTTGAGAAAATCTAGTTTTATTAATTTTTTTAAATTACACAAAATGCGCGCAATATTGTGCAAAAACTACTAAAATGTTCAAAACAATGTACATGATCTTAAACAAAGAACTCACTTTGGAAAACATTTTATTTGTAGGAAAAATCTCCATCATCGATTTTGTAGTTGGAGAAAGACGCCGAAAACATTTTGAACTTTTGCAATTTTCGAAAATTCAGAGTTATCCGTGAAAATCGGACCTAAACCATGTTAATAAGTGTATTTTACTCTAATCACACAAGAAATAAAAAAAATTGGAACCATTTTTGAGAAAATTTTAAAAATCCCCCAGGACCTTCATGTAAAGTACCACCAAATTTTGAAGAATCTTTTTCTAAATCTGAAGCTTTGACTAGAACCAGATCGACCGGGGAATATCCATTGTGGAAGAAATCGTACGTATGGTTTAAGCGCTAGCAGTGCTCACAGACGGACAGACGGACAGACGGACAGACGGACAGACGGACAGACGGACAGACGGACAGACGGACAGACGGACAGACGGACAGACGGACAGACGGACAGACGGACAGACGGACAGACGGACAGACGGACAGACGGACAGACGGACAGACGGACAGACGGACAGACGGACAGACGGACAGACGGACAGACGGACAGACGGACAGACGGACAGACGGACAGACGGACAGACGGACAGACGGACAGACGGACAGACGGACAGACGGACAGACGGACAGACGGACAGACGGACAGACGGACAGACGGACAGACGGACAGACGGACAGACGGACAGACGGACAGACGGACAGACGGACAGACGGACAGACGGACAGACGGACAGACGGACAGACGGACAGACGGACAGACGGACAGACGGACAGACGGACAGACGGACAGACGGACAGACGGACAGACGGACAGACGGACAGACGGACAGACGGACAGACGGACAGACGGACAGACGGACAGACGGACAGACGGACAGACGGACAGACGGACAGACGGACAGACGGACAGACGGACAGACGGACAGACGGACAGACGGACAGACGGACAGACGGACAGACGGACAGACGGACAGACGGACAGACGGACAGACGGACAGACGGACAGACGGACAGACGGACAGACGGACAGACGGACAGACGGACAGACGGACAGACGGACAGACGGACAGACGGACAGACGGACAGACGGACAGACGGACAGACGGACAGACGGACAGACGGACAGACGGACAGACGGACAGACGGACAGACGGACAGACGGACAGACGGACAGACGGACAGACGGACAGACGGACAGACGGACAGACGGACAGACGGACAGACGGACAGACGGACAGACGGACAGACGGACAGACGGACAGACGGACAGACGGACAGACGGACAGACGGACAGACGGACAGACGGACAGACGGACAGACGGACAGACGGACAGACGGACAGACGGACAGACGGACAGACGGACAGACGGACAGACGGACAGACGGACAGACGGACAGACGGACAGACGGACAGACGGACAGACGGACAGACGGACAGACGGACAGACGGACAGACGGACAGACGGACAGACGGACAGACGGACAGACGGACAGACGGACAGACGGACAGACGGACAGACGGACAGACGGACAGACGGACAGACGGACAGACGGACAGACGGACAGACGGACAGACGGACAGACGGACAGACGGACAGACGGACAGACGGACAGACGGACAGACGGACAGACGGACAGACGGACAGACGGACAGACGGACAGACGGACAGACGGACAGACGGACAGACGGACAGACGGACAGACGGACAGACGGACAGACGGACAGACGGACAGACGGACAGACGGACAGACGGACAGACGGACAGACGGACAGACGGACAGACGGACAGACGGACAGACGGACAGACGGACAGACGGACAGACGGACAGACGGACAGACGGACAGACGGACAGACGGACAGACGGACAGACGGACAGACGGACAGACGGACAGACGGACAGACGGACAGACGGACAGACGGACAGACGGACAGACGGACAGACGGACAGACGGACAGACGGACAGACGGACAGACGGACAGACGGACAGACGGACAGACGGACAGACGGACAGACGGACTCCTTTTCTAAATTTCGTTGAGTTGGTAAACTGACTACATAGTATCAGTTTGTGTTCATACTTTACGAAGAATATAAAATCGTGCAGTTATATGATTCAATGTTTTCGAGACATTGATATTTTAGTGCCGTCCTCATGTGAGGACGCTGGGACTTCATGGTATTCAATTTTGTGATGTGAAGAACTTGTAAGAGTGGAAATTGCGTTTCATGTTTTTTTCGAGGAATGTTCGTGCTGCTAGATGTCGCATAATTGATCAGCAACTGCTTGGTCATGCGACATCTACCGGCACGACCGTGAAAGACGCGATTTTTATAAAGCTGCATCTCCAGGCCCGTCTTCACGATGAAAACTATCGCGGCATTTCGCGTCTTTCTCGGTCGTGCAGCTAGATGTCTTATGATCGCGACCCTATTAAGTAGTGCTTGATCATGCAAAATCTAGCGGCACGACCGAGAAAGAAGCGAAATGCCGTGATAGTTTTCATCGTGAAGACGGGCCTTGAGAGGCAGCTTTTTAAACATCGCCCTATAAAAGTTCCAAGAATCTGCAAGAAAGAAAGTATCAGTTTTGTCTTCTCCAGCAAGTGTGCTGCCTAACATAAGATTCGACAGAAAAAGACTCATTATCACGAGGATTGCTTATGCACAATATCAGCAGCCATCATGGATAACCATGCCTCGCAAATATTGTGCTAAATGCAATATTACTCTCTGTGTGGAATGTTTTGGTCCATTCCACTTCAGAAAGTAAAGTAGATTTCTCTGAAATTACTTTTGTACTATAATCTTAGCTGAGTACAAGATCATGGGCGAAAATATGTTTGTAGTAGAAGTCTGTTCGCTTATTACCATCAAGTTCGTTTTTGAAAATATTCTTCTAGTGTAATCGTATATGCTCTGTTGATACATTACAATTACTTATGTAATTATGTTGTTTATTTAATTTGATTTTTGTTTTAAATTTAACTAGTGGTGCTACAGAATGGCACAGACTTTCCCGTATTAGTTTTCTATTTCTTAGATCTTCGCTAGCTATTCGGAATTGCCACATACTCTTTCTTGCCAGCTACCATCTATCATAGCCAAAAGTACATTTTTTTGTCATTTTCTTAATTTTTCGGTTTCCTATTGGTAGAACAGAAACATTAATTTTAGAATATTAAAGAACACAAAAACCTAGCCGTAAATGGCAATTTTCTTTTAAAAAATTATGTGTCGTTTAAGAGAAAATGGCGTTTTAGCACTACTAAAAATGCGAAATTTGAAGCTCATTTTCACAGACAATTTTTGAGTTTTCAAAATACTTTATTTGAAGTTATTTGAAGCACTTACACTCACAAATATAACAATCTTTACAAATTGCGGATAATATGCATATTAAAGATGTAAGAGATCTTTCAAAACCTTTACATTTATATAATTTTTGAAAAAACAAAAAATAACTCAAAATAAACTTTACGCTATACTAATGAGTGTAATTAGCACTATCCGTTACAAAACTTTCAAGAAAAAATTTGCCGCCATATATGAGAAAATGGCGTTTGAGCATTTCTGAAAATGCCGAAATTTGAGCTACTTTTCATAGAAAACGGTAGTGTTTTCGAGAAACTTTACTTGACATTATTTAAAGCATATATACTCAATTTAATAATGTGAAAAAATCGCCGATAATGTAAATATTAACTACGTGAGAGACAAGGGAAGAAGTTTAAATTTTTGTAATTTTTGAAAAAACCAACCGATAGACTAATATGGCTTTTATATCATCTGATAGAGTACATTTACCACTATCCCTACCAAAAGTTTAAAGAAAAATTTGGAGCCGTTTTTTGAGAAAATCTTGTATTTGTATTTTTTTAATGTGGCACATATTGTACGCAATATTGCACGAAAACTACTAAAATTTGAGAAACATTTACATGACCTTTATGAAAGAACTCAATATACAGAACAAATTTTATTTGTAAAGAAAATCTCTATCTTCAATTTTGTAGCTGGAGAAAGACGCCGAAAAAAAATTCAAACTTTCAAAATTTTCGAAAATTCAGAGTTATCCGTGAAAATTGGACCTATGCCATGTTAAAAAGTGTATTTTACTCTATTCATACAAGAAATGTAAAGAAAAAATTTGGAGCCGTTTTTGAGAAAGTTTGAAAATCCCCGTAGGGCTTCATATAAAGTACCCCCAAATTTTGAAGAATCTTTTTCAAAATCTCAAAGCTTCGACTAGAAGCAGAGCGACTGGGGAATATCCATTTTGGAAGAAATCGTACCGATGGTTCAGGCGCTAGCAGTGTTCACAGACGGACAGACGGACGGACGGGACAGACAGACAGACGGACGGACGTTTTCCTTTCAATTGAGTTTTTGCTATCAAGGACCTAGAAAACAGGGTTTCTGGCTACACCACGTGTTAGGGAATTTTTTTCTTAATTTAGCAACTGGTTTTATCCATTTTTTTGTTTTCACGGCCCGGCAATTAATTTTTTTTCCGCCGAAAATTGGCCATTTTTTCGCGCAGCATTACATAACTTTCCCTATACTACGTATAACACTCCGTGTATACGTACGTATACGGGAAAGTAAAAATGTAGTTACTAAAATTCGAATCCAGTGGGCATAAATATTTCTAATGAAGACTTATTTTTATTATTGCGGAAAACTTCATTCCAAGCGTCCTCATATGAGGACAGTCATCCACACCTAACCATATTAATAATTTGAATTAATTTCGATAAAATTAAATAACTAGCACTCAATTATGATATTTTTGAATTTCATTACAAAAACCTGCAATGAAAATAATTTAGGACTGGAAATAGCAACCCTTACGCCCACTTAAACCGTAATGAAACCGAGAAGGAATGAAATAAACCATTTCATTTATTAGCATGTAGTCCATGTGAATGGATCGTTATGCCAGCTCTCGTGGCTCAAAATATTGTGAAGTTTCTTCACCCAAGTAAGGCATGTTTCGTATGTGTTTTAATTTAATTTTGGAATTGTAATTTTTATCTCTCTCTCTCTCTCTCTCTCTCCATATATATATATATATATATATATATATATATATATATATATATACACACTGGATGCATTCTGCACGGTTTTGTGCGGATCCCAACAAATTGTTTCCCAATCCAATATCGGACGAACAAGTGATAATCAAGAAATTTTTTCGCGTTTGTCGGTACTCTTTTTAACACGCGCATTACAAAGTGAAGAGATCTCCAGGCTTTCCCTACAACAAAATCTACCTGTCGTTTCCAGCTTAAATTTATCATCGAAATGGATTCCTATGTACTTGCACGAGGAAACTCTCGGAATAATGTCGTTATTTAAACGATAATGTATTTCTTTGTAATTATGACTCCTGTCAAAAGTGATTGATTTGCTTTTAGAGCTATTTATGGACATTCCATTATTTTCCGCCCAATAATATACCGCATCGAGATCTCGTTGCAGTATTTCCTTCATCTTTTTTCGAATTCATCTTCTTTTCCATTCATGTTTGGTGAAAAAATTGCGGATGTAATGGAAGGACAGTTTCACTTATAGATAGTAATAAAAGTCAGCGTCTATTTTTAAAATTCGGATTGCTTCACATCTGTCATATTACGTTCGGCATTTGTTGCTTTTGTGATTCTGTTAGATCTCCGAGTGATTTTAATAATGGTTGAATATTGTCAATAAATTATTTCAATACACATAGAATTTAATTATGTTCATATCTCAGTCTATTTTATTTGTATAATTTTTCATTAATTTGAATGCAATTCGTACATTATACGCTGTTTTATTTTTTTTCGCAATGTTGATCAAAAGCGATCGCATTATTTCGGAAACGCTTCATCAGAAAAAAATTCAAAACAAAGGAATATCAATTTAACATCATATATAGGAAAAATATCAATAATTATCACACATGCCAATGGCCACGCTATTAACCGCTCTCAATTTTCCATTAGAGCGCTGTCATTTCATTCAGCCTAATGTAATTCACCACGAAAGAGCACTCGTAGTATTCGGTACTAACGGTAATTCCAAACGCGAGGGAAATTCCTTTTTTTCTCGTATACGGTAAGGGTGAGATTTATATGGGCTTGAGACAGATTTGTCAGCGTTTGCAGATTCCGATGTAAATATAATAATTTTTGCATTATTCTTTATGTTCTTTATAGAATTCTCAACAAGCCTTACTATTTCCTTCTTTTCCTCACACAGTATTTGCAATTTTGTATTTTTTGCGTAAATCTAAACAAGAACTTGGAAAATTATATATTTTACTTACGCTACTGTGAATCTCAGCTCTTTCGTAACCATGACTTTATACGCAAAAATAAATATCATATATGGCACATGAAATAAATTAATTCAACAGTAACTTTTTTTTAATCTGCAAGAGGGAAGTGTTACTTCGTGTTTACTGGAAAAGTGAATAGCAATTTCTTATATTCGTTTTGCTTTGAAGTATTTTGTGGCTTATCCTACCTTCTGCATCGTTAAAACTACTTAAAACCTCTCGAAACGTGTATCTAGCAAGTTGAAAACCAGAAAATGAACCTCAAATGTCGGGAGACTATTCGGGAGCTTAGAGCTTGTCCCGGCTGAGGCGGTGCCCTTTGAGTGGGACACTTCCGGTTGGGGAAGACCGCACTAGCCCACGGGTAGGTTGGCGCTGGATCTCGCCATTCAGCGAAAAATGATCACCGCCACTTCCCGCGATAATATATGCTCTACAATACACTACACACAAGGGACCTTAGCAGTTTACGCGCCCAGAACCACTGATAAGTCAAAAATATCAAAAAGTTTCAAATTACAAAACCAAACCACATGTCGCAATTCATCTACTGTTAGTGTACTGGGAAATGCAGGGTAGTAAAATAACAGTTCTTATTAATCAATTTCTTACCGCCGTCCAAAGAATAAACCAGATACAAGCCAGGGTACCAATTTGCCAGTAGATGTCCAAACACGTAGCCAGTCCAACCAAAATACCCGTAGAATAATGTCACGTCCACAACAGTCGTTTGCCACAACACCGCCGCCACAACACCCCAAAGCACTTCTTAGCAGGCTCGCACTCCAACCAGATCTCCCCGCTCCGAGCCGGCTCCCCCCTTATATAGCACCGGAGCCGGCGTGGCGAGTCTCGATCTTCCCGCTCATTCTGGCGGGACGGCGGGACCGCCACCCCTGGCCGCTGGCCCGTGACGCTTCTGGTTGCCGCCCGACCTGCCCCTGGTGGCACTCTCGGGAAGTAGCCATTCTTCACTTAGTAGGCAGCGCGTTCGGGCGTCGCCCCCGGGGCGGCACACAGTGGGCCGCAACCCACTCCCTTGGCCACAGTGGGTCCACTAGGCCCGCCTTGGCGGGCATAAATGCTGTATATACAGCATCTACCACATGCCGCAAAATGTATCTAGATAATCAAAACACTTCAAAGATATTTGCAAGATATAACAACCCAAAGTAGGTGGACCACTCTTGAGTTTACGAGTCAAGCGATAAAGACGTTTCTAAAGACAATCATTTGTTTAAAATGTTTATTTATTTAACAAGTAAATCAAATAGATTTAGAAGATTAACATTAATTACCGTTGCCGTTAGCAGAATTTATTGATTTTTTGAGTTACAAAATTAAATATTTAGAAAATAATTATTCTTAGAAGTAAAAGTCTCGGAACGATAGTTCACGCAACAGACGAGAAAGTCAGCAAAAACCAGTTTGCGTCCATTCAATGAAAACCGTTATCCTGAAGAGTAAATATTTTTAGACGCAATATTTCTGTTTTTTTCGACAATACATAATATTTTATAATTATTTTCAGTGAAAGATGAAAATATCCTTTTCAACACTTCAACGATTTCACTTACTCATTTCTCTACACTTCTCATTTTAGGTCAATGTTTCGATCACTTAGTCTATGGATTATTTTCATGTAATGTTTTGCAATTTTCTCGTTTACGTACGTATATACGGAATTATAATTCAACATTAAAACAGATATACAGGTTTTGAGGTAGTCGGAAACGGAGAAAGTGATGTTGTTGTTGTTTTCAAAACGTCTGTCCACCCCTTTGTTCGTCCGCGTCTCTGTTGCCTGAGAACAACACTAACGCCTAAATCATTTTTTCCGAACTGAATACTCCCCGGTTGATCTGGCCTCACTGGCAGTTCTACGACTTTAAGTAGCCAACTTTAATTTTTGTGGGTACTTCACTAGAAGCCGTGGGACATTTTCAAAATATTCTAAAATATGACTAAAAATGTGGCCTTCAAATTTGTTATAAGAAGAGAACAAGATATACTTATAAAGATGGCATATGTCTGATTTTCATTGTTAACTCTAAAATTTCGAAAATTAGAAAGTTTGATTTTTTCGGCGTCTACCAACAATTATAATATTACAGATATATTTTTCTTCTGTATTCTTAACAATTAGTTCTTTTATTAAGGTCATATTTTTTTGAAAATTACAGTAGTTTTTGCGCAATATCGAGAGAAATATGGTCAATATTAATAATATCCAAAATATGAAATTGTCAAAACCGGTTCCAAATTTTCTCTTTAAACTTTTGGTAGAGATAGTGGTAAATAAAATGTAAGAGATATTGATAAATGTAATGTAACTATCTCTCCTTACTAATTCATCAATTTTTTTTTCAGTTTCTTTATTGTAAGCAAACATTTTTAGAACACTTTTGTAGGGAGGAATTTAAAAACAATTTGTATTACTACTTTACAAGGGTAAGCCAATAAGTCAGTATTGTCAGTTTTTCTTTTAGTACTACGGTTGAATTAAGCGTGCATATTTTACAGGCAAATAACCACCCTAGTATGCCTGTCATAGAAGCTACAGGACTGTGATAGTCGCCGCTACAATCTGTCCGGGGTAACCAGTGCAAGATGGTGGGTATTCTGCAAGACTGTACACCAGTAGAACAGCGTGCGGTCATGCGTTTTGTGTGTGCCAAAGGAGTGTCCACAGAGGAAGTGCATCGCGAAACGCGTCTCGTTTATTGCGACATGTGTTTATCATAAGTAATATCACGAGAAGTGTTGTGCTATCCGGTAAATTCACGACTCGCGTAGCGAGGAGTGAATTTACCGGCTAGCACAGCACTTCGAGTGATATTTAGTGTAAATATTTCACGAATAAACACATTACATGATTTGAAAGGATAATTTAAATCACAGGAATTACGAAAAAGGGAAATATTACTCAAAATTACAACCGAAAAATGAAAACCTTTCATTCAGTTCCGACTTATCACTGCCTCCTGGAATAACTTACAATCAAGTAAAATTTGAATAACAGTTTAATGCAGAAAATTATTTCAAATATGTTTTAATTTTATGGTAATAAAACTTTCGGAAAACAATTATAACAAGGCTACTGATAAGAACATTCATTAAAATCACAATCATTAAAGTTGTAAGAAGTTGGTTTCCAAGTCTTGGTCTTTCCATAGAAGTATTTGAAATGCAAGAAGTACAAGATGAATTAGCAGCGGAATTCGTCAATTTCGAATGGATTGAACACACGTGTGTACTCGTTAAAATATTTTCCTGAATAATTTTGGTTGTAACGTTCCACATAGTTTTGATGGCATATTCTTTGTACTCTTCACAATCTAATCTTCGTATATTAATTGCCTAAAACATGTGTAATTTCTTCATTTGTAGTTTGTGCTGTCCATTTGTATTTTCTGTCTTGACAAAATTCTTGAAATTTCTTTTACACACTTTTTCTGTTCCTTTCGCTGTTTTTCGGCACTGAATCTTTAATAATGGATTCTATTTCAGAGTTTTAAACATTACCAAAACCACACATTTTAATATTATATTGATGCACAAGAGTTATTTTGGAGGTGAAACAATTGCTATCGTTATCTTAAAAAGGTAAACAAAGGTTTTACAGCGATAAAAAAAGGTAAACAAGCTGATGGCGATAAACATCTGGGATTGGTTTAATTTGAATATATCCTTGCTTACCATTGGCTACTTACGACGCGGACAGACATGAGTGAAATAGTCACGGAAAGCAAACGACATCGCCTCCTGACGAAGGAGGTGATTCTTGTGGATGACAGTGCCTACCCTTACACAACAAGACAAACGCAAAAGCTGTTACATATCTTTCATTGTGAACGCTTGGAACATCTGCCCTTATAATCAGACAAAGACGTCAGTGACTTACATCTGCTTGGTCCGATAAATCGTATTTGGTTGGTCGACGTTTTGAAAATAATACCACAAATTTGGAGTTACACGTTGACTTCGTCAGCAATCACAATATTTCTTTGCTGCCGGCTTTCAAGGACTAGTAAAGAGATGAGATAAGTGTCTTGAATGTACAGGGTGAATATGTAGAAAAGAGAAATAAATTTCAGAAAATTACGTTAATCCTTATTTGCTCTATCGCGTTTTGCGACTTATTTATTGTCTCGCTTACGTACAATGAGCGCAGATGTTGCAAGGAAAACTACACAGCCTCTGATCGGACAAGCAAGCTGTTCATCATTATCCATTTATTTACATATTCCCAACGCATTATGATTAAAGTATTAGTACAAATATTTTATTATGTATTTTATTCGTTATTATAAGACACGTTCGGCTCACGCGACTCGTGATTCCCAGAAAAGCTCATCCGGTAGCTACTTCGCCTGCTCGCGCTTCCAGGAAACGCCACCCAATCAGTTAAGAATCACCCAATCAGTTAAGAATCACCCAATCAGTTAAGAATCACCCAATCAGTTAAGAATCACCCAATCAGTTAAGAATCACCCAATCAGTTAAGAATCACCCAAACAGTTAAGAATCACCCAAACAGTTAAGAATGTTCTGGGCTATTTTGCGACCTCACAAGTTTAACTGCCTAATATGTCCCGTAAGTCTTGCAATTTAAAATGCCTTACTAAAATACATTTTTTTCAATCTGTTATTTGTAACTCACTTAAATTCAATTTAAGAATTCGTATTTACTCGCACGCTGATTGCTTCAGCGCCCCTGTAGGCGCAAACTATTTTCTCCCCAACCCCGATCATCAGCATGTAAGCTCAATCGATCTGGAGAATTTGTCGCGTACACGTACACGCGTAATGTACAAATGCAAGTTGCTGTCTTGTGAAGTGGTAACCTGCGCATGTGCAATGTGTGCAACAACTAGTCACTGTCATTTAATTGTTCTTCATAAACGTTTTCAACAACTCATACTTTCTACCAGCGACGGCAAGTATGACTTAATGATCGCTGCCTTTATATCACATATTTGCGCGATAGTTCATCACGTGCGTAAAACTGTGATTCCAATGTTAATTTGTTACGGCTGTGTGATATGATCGAACGGTCCCATTACAACCGGCATTTTCATCTTGCGCAATATGACGCAACTAGTGGTCGCTGCCTCCGCCACGCGAGAGCATCCTTGCTTGTGCGTGTGTATATAAGTGGTACCAACTGTGAACCACAAAACTGAGTTGGGCTCTTCCAGCTCTGCCTGCGTGTCCTCGCTGGTGGTAACACCTTCAACCTTGTAACCGGCCAGCCAGCGCTTCTGCGCTCTCGTTCTTCAAGTATTGTTTTTCGTCACCCAAGACATGCAATATCATAGAATGTAATGTATTTTCTATGTATTTTCTTAGATCTTTATCTTAATCTCCAATTTTATTCATATTCCTCTTTGTAATCATTTAGCAATTCAATTATACGTGTTAACGTCACACGTCTGTTGATTGCATTTTGAGTGATGATGGCAGCACCTGAGTAATTAATTTCAGGAACGCAAGACTGCCGACTTGCAAATATTAAACACATCGCCAGTGGTCCTCCAAGGTAAGTTGGACTTTCCAGAGGATGCAGAGTGGGGTGTAAATGGGTCACGCACTAATTAATTCACGATCCACTAATTACAAACGCACGTCTCTCCCTGACAGCTTCTGAACATGTGAGTGGTGTCAATGGCTTTGTGAGAAACTCAGGAACTCTGAAATCTCACAATGCAGGATAACATTTTCGATTTTGAATGAAAACAGGAAATGTTTGTTTGTGCTATTCCTCCTATTATCGTTCAACGCGTTTCGACTTAATTGAATTGAAGCCTTATTTGACCCAGAGAGTCTCAAGGCCATGAGGCCTGCTCTTCCGTCCGACCGCGCAAATTTTGCTACGCTCCTTTCACCAACTAGCACACAAGGTATTACTTGGGCGACGAAAGAGACGATGGGATTTTAGCTCAGAGGCTTAATTTAGGCTTGAGGATATTTTACATGCAGTAAATCTACTGACATGGGACAGCCGGCTTTACTTCCCCTACAAAGGAAGACGTACGAAGGATTTTTTCGCCCTTACAAATGCTCGGCTTCGATCGGGTTTGAATCCACGAACTTAGGTAAAACAATCCGATACGCTAACCGCTACGCCATCGACGCCGCTTAAACTCATCATTCCTACGGCGTCACTGCATATGACACAATGACGTCATGTTTCAAAAAGAGACCAAAAAAGAGGTTGCTCTCCATTAAATGTTTGCTATTCATCTCCCGCATTATAGAACAGTAACTCTTGATATTGATGGTGTGTAAACATCCTTTTGTATTAATACATACTAACCTCTGCTGTTGAAGAATTTTTCAATATTGTTTTTGTTAAAATATTTAATTTAGTTCAGTGTTATTTTAGGGTAATTATTTTTCTTCTTGAGCACTGTGAGTGCTACTTTTTCGGAAATCATTTTGTGTGATTATGTTCTGTAGCATTTTTCTTGCTGCAGACTGTTAGTAATAATATCATAATACAGACCTCCGTATACTAATTTCAATATGTCTATCTTCTCACGCGTTTCATTTATTATGCATATTCATCGTGCACCTATCATTAGGAATGCAGATAAATGCCACTCGCAGAACACGAAGAATTTGTAGATTGCAACCATGGAATTTCGGTTTCCATCACATGGCATTGGTTAGGTTCATTGCGTATTCCGCAAAAAGTTTATCGATATTATTCCCAGTAAAATGGAATATTACTTTCAGTAAAATTCTCTAATTAATATTCGAGCAATTTGTGTGACAATCGAAAATTTGTTCAATATCGTACGGACAATAATATCTCCCCCGAATTTCGTTGAAACTAAATAAGAAATCAATTCTGGTTCTTGGAAGTTTTTGAAGAATGAATCTGATATTGTATTTGTATTATATCTGATATTGAAGAATGAACACTGTAAGACTGTAATTTAATAAAGGTATTCTCAAGCAAATTATTGAATCTCAATGGCAATTATTATATAATTAAAATGACTTGAGCCGGTACGAGAATGTTTAATAATTTATATTTTAAACATGTAGGAGAGTAGTGCCCTTTTTTAATCGAGTCATCGAAATCATTCATTCCTAATCTAAAACTGTCTTGAATGCATTTGAAATAATTCATTTTAAGCCTACTGTTATCATCAATGTTTTAAAATTGAAGTTAAGGGGGAAATTTTATGAATACTTGAGGATTTTGTATTTTTCGTTGGCTGAATAGAAAACATTTTATCTTCATTCACAGCACTGACAAATAACGTAAAGGGATCAAGATTGGCCTGTTGAACATTTTTTCCATGCTACAAAAAATATATTTATTTTTTATTTCTTTATTACAACAGGGCAAAGCGCCGATTAGGTAGGTATTACAATAAAAAACAAAAAAAGAAAATCAACAATTTCAAATGAAATCACAAAAGTAAATCACAAAAATCGAATCACAAGAATACGTATTTTTTCGAAAATCGATAAAACATAACTCACAAAAATGGAAACACTATATCTTCAAAACAGTCATTACAAAAAATATAACAAAAATGAGCATAAAATGACAATATTACAAAAATGGAAAACGCATCTCCAAAATAATCTGGACATAATAGCGAGTAATACTTAACCCTCTCTTGCATAGCTTCCTCATGTAGGGACGGCTCCTTTTTTCATAATCGGCGCCAAGTTAACAGTGTTACAATCGATATGTAGTTATCAGTACTTCCGTTAGGATCTCTAGTATCGATTATATTACTTACTGTAGTTCCAGATTTTTACGTTAGGAGGATGCTTTAGTTTGAATTGTGAAGGCGCATGTAAATGTTGAGTGATGACGAACGTCGAACTAAATACACAGAAAACGTGGTTTTCCTTTTAAAATTAATTCTCAGATATTTTTTTACAATACGTTTAAACAATGTAGGACCAATATAAATTATTTACGCCCAATTTTGAATGATGTTGTGATATTTATGGAAAAATGTATATACGTCCTCATGTGAGGATATCATGCTGGAATTAGACTATTCGCGGTAACGATTTTGTGTGTGATTGATATTTTTCATCATAATTTTGTGAACACGTTTTTGTATATAAAACATTTCTTAGTGTGAATTCTGTAAAATTCAAATGTCGTCTAAAAATGCCTGGCTCAAATGGCGCGCAATATAATACTTCGGGAAAAAATTAGTTCCTTTTCCCTAGTTATACCTTTATTTATTGTCATTCATGCACTTGAAATTATAAAATATATTGTTCGAAGTAAATGTAGTTGTTCACCCTTTACTATAAGGGTTAGGACAATGCAGAAAGAATGATTATTTGGAAGAATTTCAATTCGGATATATTTCGGATTGAATGCAGAAGTATCAGATAATTACTTTATAAGTATACCCCTTGTAATTGAACTAAAAATTTCCATATGGTACGTGATATGCGAGTACGTGCCGAGCAACTCGCATGCAGAAGGTTCCTTGAAACTAAAAAAAATAGAAAGCTCTGAAGAATGAAGATGTTCGTTGGCTTCTTCAGAAGACATTATTGTATGCATGTACATATGTATGTATGTATATGTATGTATGTATGTATATGTATATATACATATATATATATATATATATACATATATATACATACATATATATACATACATATATATACATACATATATATACATACATATATATACATACATATATATACATACATATATATATATATATATATATATATATATACTTATAATATTTAATTACATGGTGAATGTAACTGTTGTGAACGCATGGATTTTGTGGAAAATAAAAAAACAAAGAAAAGATGGATCTTCTAGAATTCAAAGCAAGGTGGTTGTGGGTTTTATGTATATAGTGGTCAGGCTGATGTTTCAAAGAAAAGAGTTCCTCCATCAGGGAGCGCTTCGCCAACTTAATAAATAAAGAGAATCTCATAACGTAGCATCAAAAAGGCGTGTTGATAATATTGGTCACTACCATGAAAAATTGGTTTTGAAAAATGCAAATATATGTAGAGCAAGTACATGTACTAGGAAAACACAGTGTATTTGTAAAAAGTGCAAATATCCATTGTGTCCAGAATGCTTTGAAAATTTTCATTTAGAATAAAAGTTTTGAAACTATAAAATGATTTCAGATTGTAAATCACTCCGGAAGATACGTCCTCACATGAGGACACCATGAACGTATATGGTTATGTATTGTTATTGCCCAAAGTTAATTCATGCAGAGTGTCCACATATGAGGACGCCTATTTTTTATCATTAGCAATAAATATTCAGCCAATCTAATGCTGTAGTATGATGAAGAAAGCCATTTTCTTGAGGTGTAACCTAAAAAAAATTTGGGGGATGGAAATTTAAAAATCATGCATGAGAGGGCTAAAACTAGTGGTGCTTCTAAAGCACATACTTTCTCGCATTGTCTCTACATGCTCCACAAAATTAGACTACTACATAAACCAACAAACTTTTTTCCGCTACAAGACGCGATACCAAATCCACAGATTTAAATTGCTGGCATTCATGCTACTACGCCACATAAGCGCCCATTGACCGTTTGAGCAAAGGTACAAACATGTAAATGTCCGATTGCCCGTGTAAAAAAAGAAATAATTCAGGACAAAGAATAAAAAAATCCACCGTAGATAAATTTTTGCTTTCTCATTCACATTCAAAACGTCAAATTCAACACGGAGTGTTACCAAAGCGCATACAGTTTTGAATTATTTAAAATGCTCGGCA
The DNA here is from genome assembly GCA_031308135.1 of Acheta domesticus. Lineage (NCBI taxonomy): Eukaryota > Metazoa > Arthropoda > Insecta > Orthoptera > Gryllidae > Acheta > Acheta domesticus. The sequence goes on along the minus strand of JAHLJT010002406.1, from coordinate 25,507,366 downwards.
ATACCATATACCTACATAAAGCAACATATGTGTTTTCATTCAGCAATTTATTTTTCCACTCCGACACCCGAACAGAGTTCCTCAGAGTTATCGTGCTGGCGTTGATATCTCACAAGCACATCTGTATCACACAAGCGCAGTGCACTGGAAAGATAATTTTCCGGAGCACGATTACGTAACTTTCTCTTCTTACGAGGTGTTTGTAAGACGAGAAAGTAATAATAATTTCGGAACCGTTAGAAATATGTACGTTGATCGCATGGGTTTTGCTTAAATTGTGTTTCAAAATTTTCCTGTAAATAAGAGCTTCGATTTTCGCATTTACAGAAGCACTTAAACGCCATTTTCTTTAAAATGGCTCCAAAGTTTTCAAAGAAAATTGCCATTTAGGACGAGGTTTTACTGTTCTTTAAGATTCTGAAAACAATGTATCCGTTCTAGTATTAAGAAATCGAAAAATTAAGAAAATCTCAAAAAAATGTAATTTGGGTAGCCATAAATGACAGCTGGCAAGATTATATGTTAAGTCCGAATAGCTAGCCGAGAGCAAAGGAAATAGAAAACTAAGACGGGAAAGTCTGTACCAGCACTAGTTTTATCTCATAATTTTTGTACAATTATGATATCTTTTAAACTTGATTTTTACGTTTGTACTTAAAATATCTTGTTGGAAAAATCTCTTATTTTTACCTGTAGTCATTTCATGAGTGAAATATATATGTGGGGTAATTACCGTACCGCCGTTGTTATTGGACGTTCGATTTAATAACGTGGTTTGAGGTTATGATATGTCGAAGGATTACACTCTTGAAGGATTTGAAAAGTTATTAAGTATTCACAATTCAGGCTATTTATGGGAAGAAGATCCTGAAGTGATCAGATTGTTTTATGAGAGTGATGTAGATAATGTAGAAGGTATAGATAAAGTTTGTGGTATGATTTGTGCTGATTACGAGGAAAACGTGAATGATGAGGCATACATCGGTTCAGAAACTGTTGAAGTGTATCTTGTGAAAGAGACAATACGAATAGTACAATGTGTTCTAAAAGAGGCATTCGAGATCTGCATGTAAAATATATTGTTAAAATCGCTAAATTGTTTATTAATCAATCAAAATAATTTTTAATCTGCATAACGAAAACAATATTTCATTTACAGTAAAAATATTAAAACTATATTGAATTTCCTCTGGGGTAACTTCGTTCCCCCTTGATATTCGACGTGTGCAAAATACCTCGGTAGTCGAAGAGTTAAACCAGTTTCATATATTTAGACAAAAATTAAGTGACCATTCCTAATCCTAAATTCAAAGTTCGTGGAGAATTATACATAGGAATATCTGATTATTTGCGCCAGAATCAGTATAATTGAGAATAAGATTTCGGAAAATAAAAACTGCACTCTCATATAAGCTGCGGTGTCCGAGTGGTTAAGGAGTTGGACTCGAAATCCAATGGGCTCTGCCCGCACAGGTTCGAATCCTGTCCGTAGCGAAAATTACTTTTCTCTACGACTGTTCCAGAATGTATACATTTCTGCGCGTCAACGGATGCAGTAATGATGCCGATTACACAAGCCGTGCGAGAATATTATTCTCACACGGCTGTCGACCAATCACATTCGTCTTAGTTCATTACACCACGACAGAGGGTTGTCGCAGTCGCCTACAGAGGCGCTGCGTGATTTGCCGCGGCTGGTCGCAACTGTCGTTAGACAGGTGAGCCACGAAACAGTATGCGAGTTGGTGTTGAGGTTAATGAGCCTATTGGATATTTTTAAAATATCAATTTTAAAGTCGTAGAAAAAGTATAGTCTTCTACTCGCGTAGAATGGCTATTATTCACTCGTTGAAATTCCGACACTCGCTCCTACGTCGCTCGTGTCGTAAACATCAACCCGTGAATAATAGCTATCATTCTACGCTCGTTGAAGAATATACTATTATTCTAAATGCATTCCTACACATCGTCTACTGATAATTCAAATTCCGTCCGAAGAGAACAAGGCCGAGCGTTCTTGGCCACGCGTCGAGGCGGGACATTCCTGACCACGAGCTAGAGCCCGCGCAAGTGCGCTGGCAGGATCGTGGTGCGCAGAAGTGTGGTTCTTATCACTGCCATGCTCCTGCGCGCCACTCGGCGCGGGCTCAAGAACGATTCGAGTAAAATCGTCCACGTTAAGTTCCCAGCAGCGTTCTAGAGTGCGCTCTTGTGCGGCAGCGCGTGGAATTTCGGCGATCCGACGGTCCGGCGCACGAAGTCTTCAGGAAGGAGATTCAACTCCGGTGTAGCATGGTGAGAGTATGTACGAAAACCGTCGACAGTTACTTGAAAAATAATAAAACTACACTCCTTCATACTTCAGTGACATCACGCGGTGGGTCAAGGAACTTACGAAGGCGCCGGTCAGTTGGCGAATGTTGGCCAGTTGAAGCTCGGCACTGCTGAGGCGGTATTTGGTTGTGCCTCAGTCCAAGACAATAAGATGGAAAAAAGTAGTAACGTGGTAGTATTCTAGTGTTTACCGACTTGGAACCGATTTGAGTTCATTGTTATCTTCATCTAGAAGATTGTAAGGCAGTGAATTGCAGCTATTTTGACAGGTGACAGGTGACAGGTGACAGGTCTTTACGCAGTTTGTGCTGTATTTATATGAGAAATTTATAATAATTGATTTATTAATTATGATTATTATGATTGTTGTCAAGGGCGTGTCCCATTAATACTCGTAAATAAATATTGCTTCCCGCGGAAACACTTTGCTTTGCTGCCATTGGTTGCTTTGATGGGTTCCTTCGTGTATCTTTATAATAGAGGTCATTAATCCCTTAAGTGAAGTGCATGTTTTCATGAGGAGGTGGCGGTGATCTTCGCCCGCTGGATGGTGAGATCCGACGCCGACCTCCCGTCGACTAGCAGGGTTTCACCAACCAGCTATCTCCTACCAGTGGGGCACCGCCCAGCCGGGTCACGTCCCTGACCGGTCTCTCGGGATGCGTGGTAGTGTAGTGCATGTTAGTGTGTGAGCGTAATGCGTGATAGGAAGAGGAAGGAAAGATCGCGCGCAGTCCGTGGCCGTTTGTTAGGGTGCCGCTCCGGCATTCGCCTCGTATTTATCGAAGAAACCACGTAAAACTACCGATCAGAGCAGCCAGTCGCTGCAGTTCTCCGCCCATACAGCGACTGAATTCGACCGAACTGACAAGCGAGGGTCAAAAATCCTGCCGTCGTCCGGATTCCAACCTACGACGTCCCGGTCACAGGCACTGCAGTGACATCAGTTGATGCACTGACCACCTCTCCCGGTTCCATGTACTTCGAGGAAAACTCTTTTTGTTCTAATTTATTAATTTTCCATAGCCTTCAGATTTTAAGTTGTTCATATACAGTGAAATCTCTAATTTCCGTATGCTAGGGCACTAGGGCTAGTAAACAGAAATTAACTTCCTCACTATCTCCCGGCTCCAACGAGTGAACGACATTTAAAAATGCCGCCTGGCTCGTCCCTTCGTCTATACTTTGATTTTTATTTCTTGGTGCGTGGGGTCTTGTCTCCAGGATGGAATATCTCACGGTAGTTCACGTCGTTCTCGGTCGTACAGCTAGAAGTCACATGATTGCGAATGTATCGAGGAGTGCTGGGGATCATACGACTCCTAGCAGCACGACCGAGAACGACGCGAAATACCATGAGATATTCCATCCTGAAGAAAAGAGCCCCCGCGCCAAGAAATAAAATCCCAACTACACACAGCAAGATTCCATGTGTAAACGCAACCCACGCTCATGCTCATAACTCTTCGGACCGCGTTCTTGTGCGAAGTCTGGTACTCCCCTTATACGAGTGTTCTGAAACGTACCTGATGGGCTCGCTGCCCAGCGAACGTTCATGAAAGATCGTGTCGCCTAGTTGCTGTGAGCTGCGAAATCCGAGTGGTTAAGGAGTTCGACTCGAAATCAAATGGGCTCTGCCCGTACAGATTCGAGTGATGTCCAAAGCGAACATTACTTTTGTTCTCATTGCATTCCAACACATCATCTTCTGATAACTGATATTCTGTCTGATGCGAGTAAGCTGCGGTGTCCGAGTGGTTAAGGAGTTGGACTCGAAATCCAATGGGCTATGCCTGCACAGGTTCGAATCCTGTCCGCAGCGAGTGTTATTTTGGATATTGTTTTATTCCGACACACCTGCAGGTAATTGCAATTTACTCAAACGAAAGAATATTGTGACGTGTGAGAACGCCAACAAAAGGCCACGAGACATTTCTCATTTTCTTTGTGAACATAGTGCGCGTTTTGTTTTTGTGTAGAGTTTCTGGATCGGAGAGAAATTGGGAACTCGAAATGTAAACGAATCGGCGAACTAAGAGTCAAGATAATTTGTGTCATGAAGCCATTTATTTATTTATTTATTTATTTATTCATTTATTCATTTATTTATTTATCTATCTATTTATTTATTTATTTATTTATTTATTCTGTGTATTGTTTCAAAATTATTAGTGAAGGGAAAATTAGAATTGTACGTAATAACGGACATGATAAAATTGAGGTGATGTGTAATTTTCAGGAAAAACTAAGTGTTCATGTATTTTACAGGTTTATAGAGAATGATGGCTTGAAATGGTGGAGTTCTAAACAATTTTGACACTGATATGATACGATAACTGACGTCGATTGGGCTTACAATTTATAAACACAAAGAATAATACAACAAATGTTTAAGTATTTGATCATTAAAATCCTCAGTATAAATGAGTTTCTTGTGGTATTCAAAATTTTAATTGTTTTTTGAATGTTTCAAATTCTAACCATAGCGAATGTTACTTTTGCTCCTATCGCATTCCTACTTACCGTCTACTGTTAATTGAAATTACGTCAGATAAGATAACTTGCTGTCAGCTGCGGTGTCCGAGTGGTTAAGGAGTTGGACTCGAAATCCAATGGGCTTTGCCCGCACAGGTTCGAATCCTGTCCGCAGCGAGTTTTTGTGTTCGGGAGCATCCACTCATGAACGTACATTTTTTTCCCTGGAACTTCTGTACGCAATTTGAAAAGTCTTGAAGGTGTGAATTGTCACCGTATAATTTTTAATCGTTAGTGGAATGGAGCAAGGATATTCATCTTCGAGTATTCTGCCAAAATAACGGCTTCTTTGGGGGATTTCAATTGAGTATTACAATATCTACCAGCATCCCATTGCAATTGTAATCCCCTCTGTTGGAGTCAACGCGTGAAAGATAAAAATATTTGAAGAGTTAAACAGATTTTAATTTTATTAAGTCGATAAACATTTCACATTTATTGAAATATAATTTTAATCTGTTCAAGTCCCAAATAAATTAATTAAAAATAACCTACTGTAATGGGAATATTGTGAATAACCACACAATTCAGCAAATTAAATTTAACAATATAACACAGATTTTACAGTTTCTAACAAAAGGGAAAGTAGTGTAACAAGTTTGTAAATAACTTTATATCATAAGTTAGCAACATGTTAACCAGATGAGTTTCTTATCATTGTAACCTCTGACCGTCAATAAAACACAGTCTTTCATATAAAGTTTGACACATTTCACGTTTCACCAATGTCCATAATTTCAGTTTGTAAATCGTTCTGCACTTTTTATGTACTATCTGCTACACGTTTTGCCGTACATATTGAATTCAGAAGAGTAAAATTCTGGGAAGGGACAACCTAAACTGGTTAAGATGGACCACATTTTGTTTATTTTTGTTTATTTGTCAAAAAAACAGTAAAAACTGTATATGACGTTTGGGGAAAGAGATTTATCTGCGCACATTTTCTTGAGGGCCAGGAAAAACAAACAAACGAAAAAATGAATTTAGAAAATAATCATTTTAGAAAAATAAAAATATTTGTTCCCGAGTTATAGAAAATCAATTTCAACGGTAAATGAACTACAAGCAAAAGGAGTGGTCAACAAAACGTGCGCACAGTGAAGCTACATTTATAATATGTGGAAAGCATAACGGAGCAAGTGAACTAACGAAATGAGTAGTTTTTTATTCGACCCTGTATTTTAGAACAAGAATACTATTAGTTAAATTGACTTACAAAAGTATCATTCATATTGACTATGAATTTATCCCGTAGTTTACAATTTGTTTCTGTATTCCTCGATGATTAAACAAAAACAATTATTTTGGAGCAATAAAGCATGGTGGAGAGTGCCTTGCGTTAGTGAAGTCCACCGTATGCATTGAATTGGCACCGGGAAATAAAACAACGAGGGTTGAATAAATTGGCTCCGATGTCCGACGGAAAAACCAATTTATTTCATATCTATCAGCAAGAGACCCCAATCGTGTGCATGCTTCTTTTCTTTCAAATAATCTTAGCGGTTCGTTTAAAAATTCTATTTTGGAAATAAGTTTGCTTTCTTCGAGAACCCAACATTTTTATATAGTTTGCACTGAATGAACAATCTTTTTAAATTTACTAACTTTACAGAACATGTTATTGACAAATTTGCATTCTTTCATTGGCACCAAAATTCTAGCCTACCGATAATAAACCCTCCTTGGGACTAATAGAACCTCAGGACATGTATTTTTGGCTTCCGCCCCCTGGTCGATGATTTTTGACTTCCGCACCTCCCACGTAGTTCTTAATTTTCCCCAAATTGCGCGGATAGACACCCAAAACATATAGGCAAACGGAACTTAAAACAAACTATATACTATGATTCGTCACTTGACGGCCAGATGGCACTACGAAGCAGCACGGCCGCGACCACAATTCAAAGAGGGAATGGACGCCTTTTGGAGATTTTTGGCGACTCTTTCAAGGTTTTATTGAATATGGGAAGCAGGAACCAAGTTGCGAGTTGCTGTGAAAAGCATGTTCATACCGTTAGCACGTGTACAATGCATGTGAATAATTGAAGGTCAGAGAGCCGCATTCTCTTTGCTTTCCACGATTATCTCGCAAAAGCGGTGTGAGCCTATCAAGGTAGCTGTCGGCAAAACATGTAAACCAGGGACGACCCTGGTTTACAAACCTCACCCGCACAAGCTACTTGCCCGCTTGGGGAGCCCGGCGCTCCTATGGGCACGGGCAACGTCCCCTGACTCCTCAGTCATTGCCCATTAAGATCCAGAAAGGGGTGTAAATTCCAAAGCTGAAGCGGCGCGAGGCTGCGAGCAGTTGCTTCGTACGAAAATACATTCCTCAGATGTTTTAAATCAAATAACTGAGAATTGTTTTATGTTTATATTTTTCATTACTCATTACTATTTGATGTTTATTTCTTACTAAATTCTTATTTATGTATACATCTTTACTAAGTGACAGGAATGTATTCGAATGGCGAATTCTTCTCAGGTTTTCGTTTTGTGTTGTGTTATTGAATCTTTCAGTTATATAATATATGTAACAATAATGTGAATTATATTAACAAGTCTCTATAAGTTAACAATTCTCGCTTACGAACGGACAGCGCCTTTAACAGAGAAAATTATTTGTCTGTTAAACATTCCAACCAGGAATGTAGAATGTTATGGTTTAACATATCTGAAGAAAACAGGATTACAAAATCAAGATACTTTTGAATAATTTTTTTACTCTAAATTGAGGATTTGAAATCGGATTGATGTATTATTTCATTTTAATTCATAATTTCTTTGCCTTGAAGAGAGAATGGGAATTAATATAGCTAAATTTGGGGCAATAACTACTATCAACTGACTTCTCGAAAATACTGCCTTGGGCCAGCTATTCAGTGACGTACCGCGACTCCGGTGTAATTTGTACAACCCTTACTTTTAAATCTCGCGCCAATTTCTGTGGACGCAGAGCTCACAAGCTCTAGTAAGCTTATTACCTTGCCCATGACTTGACATGCCTTTACATCTCAAATAGTCAATGAACAACAAACAGATTATATCTCAGCATATTTCTAACCCTCCTGGTTCTTATGTCTATATTTTAATTGTTTTATTCACAGACCAATATTATATTCAGGAATGCATTCTGCATGCTCCACATCAGAGGTTAAGTTGCTACGAATAAATATGTAAATCTTAAGTTGGACCTTCACAACAATATAATGACTCACAAGTCCTTCCAAACTCTAGTCAAGCCTTACCAGATAATATTTACAGATTTGTTCAATTAACACAATTCTGTCGTTTCTGTTGCTATAATGTTTAAATTGAAGGAATGGTCTTATAAGAAAAAAAACAAGTGCATTTTTTCTAAGGTTTTCGCTCCCCTAATCGTTTAAATAAATATCTCTGGAAAGTTCATATTTTCTTGTTAAAATTTTCGAATGAAAATTTTGCAGGCATTTTTGAAAATAATATTAATTGTGGGATTTTTTTAAAAAACGTCATCTTAAGCTTATTTACACTCTTAAGCTTTTTAGAATTTCAGAAATATCATCCAAGAGTACTTAGTGTATCTTTGTCCACAAATGCGTTAAATTATGAAATACGCTTTTAAGGCAATTATTAACGATGTGCGAGATAAATAAAAACTTGTAAAATACTTTTAAAATCAAATCTTTTATTTCAAATGGAGTGTTTTCATTAGTGCATTGTGCTCCGTTTGAGTACAATATTAACAGACCGGAAGCCAGCAAGAAAATCCACGTATGATAAGCTCAAAGCTAAAACTTTTTCAGTAGTTAGCTAGTGCTATGAGGAACGGAAACACAAGTATGGTGGCCTGCAGGTGTCAGCGTTGCGCTGTACAATTGGTTTTTCGGTATCAAGAACTCACAAAACATGGATTCTGGCTACACCACGTGATAGACTACTTTTATCTAAATTTTGCAACTGAATTTATGTACTTTTTTGGTTGCCAGGGCCACTTGTTCGCGCCCGGTCCGTGGCCAGTTTGTTGGTATTTCCGCTACTGTGTGGAGAAAACCACGCTGAACTACCCACCAGAGTAGCGGCCGCTATAATTTTTCACCAAACAGCAATAATTACAATCTATATGAATATTATTGAGTTCAATCTAGCTGTAAAACTTGAAAATCTGCCGGTAATTAGTGTCAGGTCTCCAGCCTAGAACCTCTGATCAAATTTGTTGCAGAATCCGCAGCAGTACTACTCCGAGCTAAAGTAAGCCGGTAGTATTCTAGGTGGATGCGAAAAAATGTTCAGATCGCGACGAGCAGGCAGACGCGTCGAACGACACTTCGCTTGCCCCGTGTGGTGGACTGCAAGGGATCCACGGCAGCCTGCGGACTGTTGCAGGCTGGGAGCCAATTAACAAATGTACGATTATTAAGCGTACATGAATTGCTAGAGGCTGATTGGCTAATACATCCGACCAATTACTGTTCTAATGAGGTGATAGAATAAATTAAACAATATGAGGCCAAGAAATTTCATTTGTGAAGGAGATCACAAAATTTTGTTGTAATATATTTGCATTGCCGTAATTAATGCAAATCATTTTCTTTATAGTCACAATAATCACATTGAATTATATCGAAAACGTTTTTTAGGTGCAGTATGTTATATTTCTAACGGGATGAATCAGCAGTATCATAAATATTACTTACCACAACACTCGTTTCTTTCAAAAAAGTTTCATATTGACATGTTTCCCTCTATGAAAAAGGGAATAATAACAACAGTAATATTAATAATTACTTTTATTATTAAGAAAAGAAATCTAAATTAAATTCATTATTTCAAGGATTTCCGGTTTTCCTTTTCAGATCAGAAAAAAAAAACTGGATTGCACACTGCATGCGAATATATTTCTCGCTCGCATTCTTTCCCCGAACATCACATCTTGGAGCGAAGTGCGTGGGTGTGTGGCCAGGGTGACGGAGACGGAAACCTTCCGACGCCGCCGGCGTCTCCGCTCTTCGGACGGAACCGCATCTGCCGCCTGCCACGACGCCACCCCCGCCCTCGCCCCCGCCCCCGCCCCGCGCAGCGCACACTGCTCCCAAACGGGCACTTCGCGCTCACCGAACTGCTAATGTTAATAAATGACATTACAAGAAAATTAACAAAAATGAAATTCTTACAAAAACAAAAATAAAAATTAAAACAATAAAATAGTCAAAATGAATGATTAATAAACGAAATTACAAAAAATTAACAAAAATGAAAATAAAGAAAAGAATAGAAGTAGTTAAAATAAAGCATTAACAAGATAATAAAACTATAAAATAAAACTGAATTAATAAATAAAAATGAAATTGATTTGTGTATCCAGAAAATTAAAGACCATTCTTAGTACGGAAACTGTTGCTAAGGCGCTAAATTTTTCTTCTTCTGTGGATGATAATTTTCGTAACTATTCTCGTCAATCCTCCTTTCAGCCAAACCGACAACTATTTAACCTGATACTAACACGAGATTTGTATTTTGTATTTTACGAAAACAAATGAAATAAATTCATGTGAAAACTTACATACAATGATAAAGATCCTAGATGAAGTACCTCTTTATAGTTTTTATTATTTTGCTTAAATAAAACATACATAAAGAAGGGCATAGTATCGATCTCTTAACATGTTCGAAAACTCCGTTCATGAGAGTAAAATTGTTTATTTTTCCGTAAAGTATTGGTAATGTTCAGTTTATCACCATTGGAAACGTATCATTAAAATGTAAAAAAGTTCATGAGCGTAGCAACAATGCTAAATTGTCGTCTGAATTAGCGAGGTCAAAAAATTAGCGAAGTCGAACTTGGTCGAAAAATAAATTCATTTTTTGGGAGGATTTTCCACAACTTTGACGATAAGAAACGCGCTCTATAGGACTGAATTGGAGCAGATTGATTTTCTAGTGTGTTTCAGTGCGTTGTCGGCAGACAGGCGCGCCCCCAAGGAGATTGTGGAACCTACGTGTGCATAATTGTCGTAATTTTTCTATTAAAGTAAATCTTTAGCAAAACCAAGCTTTTTCCCGCATAGTGTCATTACTGAAAGGGGGAAGAACCTTGGAAAACGACGTGTCGGTCGATGCTGGATATTAGGATCTAGCTGGGAAGGGCCACCTGCCAGGAAATAACCTGCGCTACACTTACTGGACTAATGTCATAGCAACCGTCGCGCAGAAAAAAATATGTAATGCTGCAGTAGATTTCGAGTTTTCAACCGCAACACATGTTTTGGAATCCCCTGATATAAAAAAGTGTTTGTTCTTTTTTTTTCAAAACGTCTGTCCGTCCGTATGTCGGGAAACACAAAAGTGTCAATCAACCACAGAAGTAGAAAATGTGGTTGGGAGGCGTATGGGCTGGTGTTGGACCCACTGGTCGTCGCGCGTTGATGCCTTTCCTATAGAGCGCACCGGCCTTCGATCCCCTCCGGATGCCAAGGGCGGGGGGGGGCGGGGAAAAGAAGTCGAGGGGAAAGAGCAGACAAACGGCGGGAGGGGGAAGGCTTCGGCGCCAGCTCAATAGAGCCGATCGCGAGAGCCGGCCTCGCAAGTGGCGGGCGGGGGCCGCAACTAGTGGCTTTCGCTCGAGAAACAATTTAATGGAGTGTTCCATTTCACGCGACGCTGCCGTCCTTTCTGCGCGGCACGACTGCGCCTGCCTGCCTTTCTTCGCGCTTCCGTTTGGCTTCTGGACCTTCGAGACCTTTGTACGGACCTTTGTACGACCTTCGAGTTCATCGCTCCATCCCGCTTTTTTTTTTGTTTCTTATGACAATCTTCGACTTCATCTTCTTGTTTCTCCCCTCCTTCCCCTTTATCATCTTCCTAGTATTTTTCTTCTTTTGCTTCTTCTCCTTTCCTCTATTCTTTCATTTCCTTTAAGCCATCTTTCTTCCACTCTTCTCCTCCTTCCCTATGTCTTTCTTTTAATATATCTTCTTGTTACTTTTACGTTTCGTCTTCTACTCTTTCTATTTCTTTTTATTCTCGGCCCTCACCTCTATCTCTCGGTTGCTTCCTTTTTTTCGTACTTTTGTCCTTTTTTCTCTCTCCCGTCATTCTTGGGATGCCAAATTTGTTATGAAATGTTTGTAACAAATAGCATAACCGGTTCTTTGATTTCCTCGGCAATTACGAATGCTATTTTAGGTAGTGGGCGAGGTGATATCCCTTAACTAAATCAAATGGGGAAAACGTTTATAGATTTCGAATCAGAGAAAGATCCAGAACGTATTTCAAAAATTGTCGATATCAATTCGGACTCATGCTCAATAAATATTATTTGTGAAATAATAAAATATTTTACAAGAAAATGAGGCGTGGGTTGTATGTGAATATCTTTTTGAAAAGTCAGCATTCTTTCGAGTACCCGTTCCCCTGTTATAAATCTTGGTACACATTATCCACACATACCATTTGTTTATAGCAATTAAAACATATTTCAAAGAAACCTCACATTTTAAAACATCATTAATATTTATAGTTCCGTCAATAGTTTATTTATGAAGATTCTATCAATTGTTATTATCTACACTAATTGTGGTAATTGTTATTACCACAAATCTATGTTCACAGCAAAAATATACGCCATCTTCATTACGTTACCAATTTTGTACATTGTACTTCGCATTTATAACATCATAATGTTCAAACCAGGCATCACACGACGCATTCAGACTCCAGTTCCGACGCTAATTCGTTCATTTAAACAATTCCACAATTAAATCATAAATTAGTCACTTAATCTTATTCTAAATCAGAATTATCTATTTACATACCAGTGGTTACAAGTTAAAGATTTCAAACATAAACAACTGAAAAACATGAAGAGAAATAAAACACGTTTAATGAATTTGTATCCCTCACTATACCCGACACATTCGAGCACAAACGTAGTGACAAGTACGGTTGACGCAATAGCCATCTATAACATCTGGTTGGCACCTCATCTGAAGTATAAGGTATGTAAAACACTGTTTAATGGAGTTTTCAAGTTGAGACGATTAGTTTAGAGAACTAAGCGCAAGTGAAACAATATTAATATCATTCAGAGATAACTCTTAGCGTAACATCCCCAATAAGCACACTCTAGTAAAACTGTTCTCTGTTTGGCTACTTCACAAGAAGTCAAAATAATTGCAAAAGTTAATGAAAATAACGTAATATTAAAAAACTGACATGGAACTCTTCTATACTATGTTTGATATTTCAAACTAGTTAGTTCGACTACGCCTTATTTTACATGGTAAGACTCAGACGATGAGATCTGGTCTTCCATCTGACCACGCAAATTTCGGTTCGCTCTTGCCACCATTTATCGGAGAAAGAAGGCACCACAGAAGGGAGACGACATAGGAGACTTTAAGTTAGCTCTTAGGCTTCTTTTAGGCTTGATATTTGTATTTTATTTTAATGCAGTAAATCTACAACATACGGAAGTTGGCTTTACTTCACTTACATGAGGAAGGCGCACTAATGATATTTTTCGCCCTTTCACATCTAAGATTTCGATCGGGTTTGAACCCGCGGGCTTGGAAGCAAATCGTTTACGCTTATACCAACAGTTCAAGAAAATATTCAAGAAATAACTTCAAAACATCACGAACATCTGCAAATGCATTCCAATAATCTAGATCTAAACCTACTTGATAGTATCCAAGAGATTTCTCGACTCGATAGAGTTTCCACTCTTCCCCTCCCCCTCCGTTTTCATAATTAACATTCATCCAAACATGTTCTCTTATTCTGCTCGAACGTGTTCATATATTCTTAATTCTCATAACCTTTCACAACAATGTAATAATGTTTTAATGATCTTTTTATTATAGACTTTAGAAGGAAAGTACGAAAAGGTGATTTTCTTAATTTTATTTCATTTGATATTAATAAAGATAAATTATACTTCGGTTTTTCTTTCTTGGCGAGTGGGGGGTGTCATCAAAATTTCACGGTATTTCGCGTCGTTCTCGGTTGTGCAGCTAGAAGTCGCATGATCGCCGGCACTGCTCAATACAGTCGCGACCATGCGCATCCTAGCGGCACAACCGAGAACGACGCGAAATACCGTGAGATATTCCATTTTGATGACACACCCCCACGCGCCATGACAGAAAAACCGAAGTATATAGTATTTAATAATTATTTTACATTTGAAATTGATTGTAAATATTCTTTGAATAAAAAATATACTGTAACTGTTAAACCATCTAACCGCCGGTGTCCGTCACTGCGCAGTGGTATCTACCAAAACTAGGAAAATGGACAGATCTGTGTTTCGATTCCTGTCCACGGGCCGAAACTCAAAACTCAACCGTTAAAAGAATTTCATTCGCTCGAGTTGTTTTTCTCGAAGGAGTTTTGGTTCAAGAATAAGGGGCTTAACGAGGATTTCTACAGGTTCATTTCTTTCCCAATGTTTCAATATCGTAGAGAAAAGCTCTCTGGTGGAAGTTTGAGTTTCGATCGAGTTTCGATTTCATTTCTACAATAAATGCGGTCCACATTCATATTTGTAATGCACTTTTTTAGTATACTTACTACGAAAGTGAAAATATTTATAATGCAATCGTGTTTTCAGCGACAATTCTGATATAAATATTTGTCAGCTATTACAAAAGAATACTTCTCACATATACGGAAATGTATTTAGCAAACGTCTTAGTAAAAAAGGCAGAATTAACAATTCGTTAAGACTTATTTTTGCGTCTTTCGCCCTTTTTAGAAGATAAGTGATATTTTCTCCCCCCTTCCGCAGCTCAAATAGGTCCACATTCTTGCCACAAAGTGAGAAAACGATTTTAAATAATCGGGAATGCTAAAATATGTAACAAAAAGCTTATTTTCATGATGGTCAAAACTTTAAATAACCCTTGTTAAATCAAATCATTTTTGTAAGAGGTACTGTATCGTTTCATAATTATTCTGTTTTTATACAGGGTAATAATTGTTCAAATGAATGTACTGAATGATATCTTTAAAATATAAATAATAACGCTTACATTGGCTGTAAAATAAATATTTTTGTTGAACAAAAACTGCCACCACAATTCCTATACAGTATTTGAATAACTCCTCGAGTGTTCCATGTTCGGATGTGCCGATCGGTCATTCGGCTAGACCCCTTCCCGTGCATCAATCAAGACATAAGAGGTGTCATTCGACGCGTCTCGGTCTCCTGATGGGGAACTGATCATTTGCTTTTGTATCTAGCCATAAGATTTTAAAACATTTCCAAAAAGGTGTTTTTGCATGGTTTGGCGCTTCCATCTCCGTGAGTACGCCGGGAATTAAAAGTATTTTTGGCTCAATACTGTAGTGATACCGAATATATTACAGTTAATTGCGCGCCTAAGAATTACTCCGCGTCGCACGACAGCGAGGGTCAGCGGACGGCGCCAGGGCGGCGGCCACTCGCCGCCCCCCCTACACTTTGAATTTGTCATGGCCACGTGTCCCGGAGCTTGGGTGGTCGTTTCGTGCGCACGGCACCCCCCGGTATTTTTCCGCGACGCTCAGAGCCCCCCCAGCCTCCCTTGAGATTTCCAGCCCCTCACACCCCCAGTCATTAATAACTGCCCCTATTTGACGCAAAATTGAAGCGAGAGGGAGCGATAGCCAGCTTCTCTCTCATTTCTCTACCTCAAAAACACCCGACGATTGGGCAGAAATAGTCTGAGACGCACCACCCTTGCACCAATAGCCGCCGGAATTAGGCAATGTTCTGGAAGGTTCCAGAATCTTGGGGATAATTTTGGTGGGGGAAAGAAGCTTCGAGGGACTTCGAGCAGGCGACGCGAAAAGAGAAGCGAACGAGTTGCGTTCGGGGTAGGACGCGAGTAGCGGTCAAGGGGGGACAAGTTGCTTTGTGGTGGCACTAGGCGCCGGAGACAGAGTTCGGTTTCTTGTTGGATGGACTTATAAAAAACATTGAGTTTTCTTGGGAGAATTTGTGCAAGTCCCCTTTAACAATTGTAGACCGCGGGGCTGTGTGACGGACAATTGACAGTGAATTGTGCTGTGTTAATATCCGACTTGTGCTCGAATTCGGGACTTTTTCGTGAGATTATCAGATGATTCACGAACTCGCTTCGATCTCCAAAATACCGTGTGATAGATCGAGAGTGAGGAGATCATTCGTTCGAGCAAACATTACCTAATCATTCACAACAGTGAGCGGACTGCGCTGTGTGTTGGGCCAGCCCCAGCAGCCCCCTCGCTGTATACCTGGTTCAGTCCTGCGCACCCCACCCGAGTTCCGGCGCCTCATCGCCCGTGACGACCCTCGCAGCCAGCTGACGGCCCGAGGTTATTCAACTTTGGTGGGTTGTGCAAGCCGCCTTGCGGAGGCAGTATTTATTTTGCTTTTGTGGTGCGCCCGTGGTCGAAAGTCATAAACTGTGTGGCGAACAATTTTTGCTAATTACCTTTTGACCGGGCGACGAAGAGAGATTCCCCGGCCGCGCTTGGCCGCCAAGAGGGAATTTGCGCAAGGAGAAAATCTTTGTCATTGTAATTGTATTAATTTGTATTTCTTAATTTTAACTTTGTGTGCATGACATGTTTTTTTTGATTTGGGTAAAGGGGAGCATGCTCGCCGACATGATTGGTACCAGTTCATTCGTGATTTATTACTGAATAAATCCCCCATGTTGTTATATGAATGCAATGCTTCTCATTTGACCCCGACCGCCAGCTTCCTCCATCATCGCCATTTCAGGCCAGACTGTCTATCGACTGAGCGAGCCGGCTACCCGTCCAAGGCGCCCGACCGAAGACGAAGGGTAGTCGCAATACCGATAATTTTCTTTCACTTTGTTGGGGATACTGATGTTGATATATTTAAGTGAACAAGTGAAGTTAATGTAAACAAGTGAATCGCACGACATATTTCATTTTAATTTTTATCAGAAGGCCTTACAACATATTTAAAAAAATTAATTTTCAAAAACATATGAACTATGGACCTTGTAACGTATTAAATTTGAAGAATTTCCTGTGAAAACGGAGAAAACCAAACTGAGGAATGTAATGTTAAAGGAGAAACGTTCTTAAAATCGATTTCTCACTTTCACGTTCCTAAGTGTACAAATATCGATTTTCAAATTAATGTGACCCACAACTTATTCTTATTCAACCTAACTAATAATTTATTCACATAAACATACAAAACAGTTGACTTTAATTGTTTTTATAGATTCGCATACAAAACGATTAAAAGGAAATTGCAGAAGTGGAAGTGAACACAAATTAGACAATTTGTGGAGTTTTAATCTCCTCAATAATTAAAGGAAAAAACTATGGAAGTGTTAAGCAAATCTTGGGAAAATTAAATGTACGAGATTTTGCGCCAGAATTTTCAGAACAAATTGAGAATGATATTACATTAGGATGAGAGAATACCCCAAAGAAAATATTACGGGTGATCTTTGTGGATTATTGTGCTTATTAACATAATTCGTAAAGGAATGTAGCTTTACTAAATTATAACTATTAGCATTATCAAAACTTTCAGATACATTTTACGGTGATATTAATTTTCAAATTGCAATATTTCTTGTTCATATCCCCTATGGACGTAACATTCAAGGCCATTGAATGTTGGGAATTTTTGAAGGGGAGTAAAACATCAGGTACTACGATTCATTGGTAAGTCCAGATACTGTAAGAACTTTCTTTAACAAAGCTACGCATGAACGAAATGAAATATGAAAGAAATTTTCAACACGAAACCAGTTTACGGCGTCAGTTTTAAAACAGTTTCCAACGTCGGCGACGTCACATTCAACTAGTTTAATGTATTTGAATTTAGTTTTTGCCAACATTTTAGAATTTATTTGAACACAACAGCAAAAACCGTTCACGATTAATTTAAAGAAAGTTAAAGCGGAACCTTCATTATACCTTCGCTTATCTAATAATCCAAT
This sequence comes from Acheta domesticus, assembly GCA_031308135.1. Classification (NCBI taxonomy): domain Eukaryota; kingdom Metazoa; phylum Arthropoda; class Insecta; order Orthoptera; family Gryllidae; genus Acheta; species Acheta domesticus. The sequence continues at coordinate 25,489,559 of JAHLJT010002406.1, read as the reverse complement.
TTCCCCAAGATTGGTTTCACACGAATGAATCGCACAAAAATTGTAATTGACGGGACGGCACATTGTGGTATAGTAAATCGTAACATATAATATTATTTACACATTTTTCTTAACTTTTTTGTTAACACATTGGAACCAATAAAACGTTTTTCGATTATCCGAGGTTTCCGGAAATCCGTTGTTTTTTCTCACTTTTGGTCTATACTAGGCATAATAGATGTTCTATTGTTTGTTGAATTTTGTGACTGTTTTGTCTCGAATGTTTGTTTTGAACTAGTTCTATAGTTATATCAGTGTCATTGACCTTTTATTAGTTTAAAATAAAAAAAACGCAGTTGCACCGCCCGGGAATCGAACCCGGGTCGCAAGAATGGGAATCTTGCATGATACCACTACACCAGCGGTGCTCGCTAGCAAAGGACCCTTGTAAAGAAAACCACAATCGCACTTGTCTCCCAATAACATAATGAACAAATATGAATGAGTTACTTAAAGTAAAAAGTATTTAAAATACTGATTTCATTAAACTATTGCTTAAACTTCTTCCCAACATTAGCCTAATTTCTAACTTCTTACAAACTTGTCATAAATTTAAATAATACAATGTCGAAATTATTTTTTTAAACGTGTGCAGTAACAATTTATAATACAATTTACTGTATGAAAAACGAAGTACCGTGAAAAAATTATAATTCACAATTCCAATGAAAATGATAATGATAACTTGAAAATCAAATCTTTGGTTGGCTGGAGCCACAAATACGTTGCGTAATATACACAACAACAAACAACCTAAAAATATAAGAAATATAAACATTCTCACAAATTAATATAACCTAATTATATTGAAGTTCCTATCACTTTTAACATTAATAAAAGTGAAATATTTTGTACTATTTTTATTTTATTGCTTACTTAAATCTATTGTATTTATTCCACTTTTTCTAGAAAATAAGAAAATTGAGCATTTACTTGATAAATAGTCAAACTAATATTAAAGTCTAAAAATATAGGATATATCCATTCAAAATAACATATTATGTAGCGTTTAAAGAAGTATATTGTTTTCTGAGATGATCATTAGACATTTAAAGGCCCTTTTCAAATAGTTGATTTTTAATTTAATATTTATTTAATATATTTAGAATCTCATTTTCACTCACTCTAACAAGAAATCGACAGTTTTTCATTTCTTTATTTTTGTAACGCTCATTTACTATTATTTGTTCTCACATTCATTGTACTTTTTGTGTGCAGGTTTAGGGTTTGTTCTTGTAATTAGCCAGCTGTATTACCATATAGTTGCAGCTACTATGTCAATACTTAACATTACGCAATTTTCATTGCATATGTTTGTTATTTAATTTTGCCATTCCTGAATTATCAAGTTTTTTACTTAATGTAGTTTGAGCTTTTGCACTTTGACATGGTTCTGGGCTTTCAGCTGCCATCCTCATTGAGAATTTCTGGATTTACTCAGTCGCTTAAGATTTGATTGATTAGTTATTTTGGGCGCGTCAACTGCTTAGATCATTAGTTTCGTAAGGGTAATGAATGTTGTAGTTTTTTTTTGTCTCGGGAGGTGATGTTCCCCGGTTGCTTGATGAGATCCGGCGCCGATCTCCTTATGGCTAGCAGGATTTTCCCCTACCAGGAATCTCCCACCGCTCCAGTCGGGCAAGCATTAATCTCCCGACCGGTCTCCCAGTATGTGCGGTAGTGTAGTGCATGTAAGAGCAACTGTGCGAATAATCTGATTAAAACAAGAGTCCTTTCAAGGTCACGAGCTGAAAAGAGAGGGGGAAGGACACTGTCATCCAATTGGGACCTTCAATACTAAAAATTTAAGTCGTAACGGAGCTCGCGATTGTATGGCAGTGCCTCCCTTCCCCTCTTGCCAGCTTGTGACCTTGAAAGGACTCGCTGTTTTAATCGAATTATAAGTAAGCAAGAGGTGACAATGGGGGCAAGGAAGGGGTAGGAATGAAGGATCTCCCACAGTCCGTTTGTCTTTTGTTAGGGCTCTAGCGCTACATACTGATCGTAGAAACCTCGGAGAACTACCAATCAGAGCAACCGACCGCTAGAATTCTCCTACAGACGGCGACTGATCGCCCAAGCTCTGTGGCCGGTGTCGAAAATCCTGCAACCTTCAGGATTCGAGCCTTGGATCTCCCGATCAAAAGGTATTGCAGTGACTGTTGATGCCCTGAACCACATCTCTCAGCCAGTTGCTTAAGGGAATCTGAGCGTTTCTAGTTTGCTTTCCCAGAAGTAAAACTAAAGTTCCTATTCCTTCCTCGATCTCGGTAAAGGTGGACAAATGTGGACAGGCGGAAGTTTTAAGAAAAAAATAAGACGACACCAAATATATATTTCCGTACTAATCGGGATATCTGTATTCCACACAATTACTTTACTCTCTGTATACATACGTACACGAGAAATTCACTAGTACTACAGAATGGCACAGACTATCTCGTACTAATTATTTTCCTAATTCCTCTAGTCTGGGCTGGCGTTTCGGTTTTGCGCCAAACTGCCGCAAAACTTACTATTATATATCCAAAATAAATATGACATGATTAAATAACTAATTGGGGTAAAAAAATTTTATATGAAGAAAGATCTCTACCTCTAAACAGTATTTGAGTAATCGCGGGTGTGCGACTGTGACTATGCGTGTGCGTGTGCTATGCGTATGCGTGTGCATATGCGTATGCGTGTGCGTATGCGTGTGCGTATGCGTGTGCGTATGCGTGTGCGTATGCGTGTGCGTATGCGTGTGCGTATGCGTGTGCGTATGCGTGTGTTTATGCGTATGCGTGTGCGTATGCGTGTGCGTATGCGTATGCGTGTGCGTATGCGTATGCGTGTGCGTGTGCGCGTGCGCGTGCGCGTGCACCCGTGCATGCACGACAGCGACACGCTTACGCTGACGTGCGTGCATGGTGAAAGTTGATAAATTGCAAGAGACGGTCATCAAAATAGACAAGATTATTTCCGATTCCTGCACACAAAGAAGAATAGAAACAAGCTGAACCTGCTTTTTAGACATAGAAGGTTTTCCCGTTTGTCCGAGATCGCTAAACCAGTAGTGTCGTAGCGAACTCGGACCCAAGGATCGCGGGTTCGAGACCCGCTTTCAGCAAGGCTGTATTTGTTTGTCCTTTCACCTCTACTATCACCATACCATGTAATCTTCCGTTACATAACGTTAAACACAATAGTGGTCGCTAATGACCTTGATGTTGATGCGACCGTAAATAGCAAAAATATCTTTGTGTGAAAAAAAAATGTAGAGGAAAAATCTGCTTCAACTTTCCTTTAGAATTTTAAATGAAAAGGCTCTTCCTTCTTGAAACAGTAATGTATATGAGATAATTATTTCAAAATAGTTGTCTCTAAGGGCACATATATATTTCCAGATAACGCAATACGTAGAATGTCTCCAAGTATGAGTTGCTTCAATGAAAACATTTGTGAACCAGTGGCGCGTTCAGAAGAGAAAATTTGCACAATATGGCAATTGTTTACGTTTTAAAGTGCTAGTGGTTAACAACTAAAAATAAATTTTGAATTCAACATTAATAAAAAATTCTTTATATGAAAACATCAAGTCTCATGTATCCAATACACAACTTTGATCTCTAAAACTTCTGTTTTAACCTGCTTTTAGGTCTTGCAGACGTTTTGTCACACATCTTTGATGTTCAATCTTAAACAACAATTGATAAATTAACATATTCTGTAATAAACGTTAGTAAAAATAATATATTATTATTATAGTCGTAAAACTGTTTTAAAAATTGTAGGTTTGTTCTGAATAAATCTAGTTCACTTAATACCGCCTTTCTATATTTGAACAGTCATATTATAATGAAGAATGTTTCACCCACGAAGATTTTTACTTTCGTCTATCATCGGGTTAAATGAAAATTACATTAGAAGATACTAGCAGGCGTTGATGTGCTGCAATAAAAAGATGGAAAATGAGGCAGTCAATTCTTATAAACTGTACGAAACTCTGAAAGGCGGTCCCTTCATTTCGAAAACACCCATAAAATGACGAGTCTATAAGAAACATTTATGAAAGGTCCTGTTTTTAGCGACCATGAAAAAGAGAGAATATTAGCATATGCTTTGGGTATTGAAATGAAATGATAATTCACTTTGTGCTATCTAATTTTGTGAATTTTCAATACTTAAAGAATATAACGTAATAATAATAACGGGAGTCGCCGATAAACGAAACGTTTATATGAAAGTTGGGGGTTTCTCTTCCACTTATTCTGTATTTACATTCTTCCCGTTGTTTTCTGAAATAACATTCCACACTTTAGAAGACACATATGTTCACAAGTAACGCTCAATATGAAACAATATTCTCCTTTGTCACACTTTCAGAATTGGAATTATTCGGTTTTCGGGGATATTAATAAAGCATCAAGGTCAGTTTTATACTTATAAATTATATATAATCAATAAAACGAAAAATGTAAATCGTATTTTCATTGTCACACATACTCTCATTTTGCGTACCTACATCCTCAGAGAAAAGACTTTTTGGAGAAATATTCATCATGTCTCGAATTTCACATTTCGATTTATATATTGAAATTTATAATGAAATGCAATTCTTACCTCTGTGTTCACTTTCTCCGATAACCGCTTGGGAGTTGACACTGCACAGCAGCGCGGAAGCCATCGCTGTACGGGTAGGTGTGGTGACTGTGCAGGCTGAGAGTTCAACGAAGTCCATCCAAGAACCAATCGCAAATGCCAAAGACACTCACAACGTTCATTGCTTGCATCGCACGTTTGCAACCCACGGATGGCTGTTTCTACGGATCCCCAGACTACGCAAGGGCACACGCTGTTAGTTCATGTGGCCCTTGAACGCGAACCTGATGTGATAACGTCCACAAACTAGACCCGCACGTGTGTGAAGGAGAACGTAAATCGACATGCCAATCAACGTGATTAGCGAGTGGTATGTACGGTATTCGGTGCACACATGAGCAGCGGCGGAGGCAGCCGGCTGCCACCATTTCGACTCGCGGCAAAGTCTCTGAGCGTCTAATGCAAGCAATACCAGGAAGGCAACTAACGCAGGCGGACGAATATCAGGTTACGATTGATGCTCTCTGACGGTAATATCTAGAACTACTGTAACCGACTTGAAGGAGTATTTGGTTTTGTAGGTGAACGGACTTCTGCGAATTAGAAAGCCGCATGATGTAAAAATACATTTACAGTATTATTTTTAATTACAAATTCAATAACAGAGCAACAAACCTTATTCTAAATGAAATGTAAAAGGTTAGACAGCAGCAATTAATTATTACATCATACAGCGCTGAAACGTAGTAGAGGAATTGAGTAGAAGATGATTCAGAAAGCTAAATATCATCGGACAACAGGTTTCAAGGCATTACCTTCCTCAAAAAATTATTTGTTCTAAAACAATTTTATTAAAAATGCAAACAAAATGTAGTGCAAATTATGCAAAGAAAACAATGTTTCAAGTTTTCCCAATCCTCTTGGAGGAAAATAAATCGGTTTCACTGATGTACGTTAGGTTCACGTGTTTTTAATGTTTGTGAATCCAGATGGGGGTATGTTGTTTCGTTTAAGTTAAGTACCCGCTTCTATTGATGACTCCATTCATTATTTCGTTGTCAACTGGTTCGATTATTAGCCCCGTTACTGTCGTGCATGTTTTGATCGCGAGAAGAAGCGGATGGCGAGATCCGGTGCCGACTTATTCGTCGGTTTGCAGGTTTCTCTCAACCAGGTATCTCCCACCACTGAGGCACCACCCCAGTAGGGGCAAGCTGTAAGGTCCCGATTGGTCTGGCAAGTAGTGAAGTGCATGCAATTGCATCGTGTAAAAACAAACGTACGCTTTACTTTATTTCTAAACATCATAACGTATCACCCGGTTTCCATATATACTTCCGAGAATATAAAAGAATTTTAAGAAAAGTAATAGTTCAGGCAAAAATAATGAAAAATAGTCAGGACATTTTGAGCGCTAGTAACAAAACTAAAGCAATGTGGGATATCGTAAAAAATACAACCACATCATCTCGATACCTTGTAGAGAATGTTATTTTAAAGGATAATGAAAGAGAAACGAGTAATCCGGAAAAAGTTGCCAATCTCTTCAACAAACACTTTTCCAGAATTGCGTCTGATCTCACGAAGGGACTAAAATCACAAAATTCAACATTTTACACTTCCCAAAAAATTTCAGATACGATGTTTATTCCCGAAACTTCTCCCAACGAAATCCTCAGAATAGTCAGTAAACTAAAAAATATTCATCTGGTTTAGATGAATTTCCGGATTGTTTATTAAAAACTTGTGCACCTGCCTTTATACATCCGTTAACTCACATTTTCAATGCTTCTTTATGTACAGGAATATTTCCAGATATATTCAAACCAGCAAAAATTAAGCCACTTTTTAAAAAAGGGAACAAAAATGATATTCAAAATTACCGGCTAATTTCTCTTTTGCCAGTTTTCTCAAAAATATTAGAAAGGCTTTTCTACATACGAATGGAAACATTTCTCAGGAAAAACAGAGCGTTTTCAGACTCACAACACGGTTTTAGAAAATCAAAATCTACGGAAACTGCCATTTTTTCTTTTCTCAAAGATGTTGCTTCATCAATAGACCAAAATGAAATACCCATTGGAATATTCTTAGATCTCTCGAAAGCTTTTGACGTTATTGACCATAAGGTCTTGCTCTCAAAATTACCTTCGTATGGAATTCGTGGTATTGCCCTAGATTGGATAACTTCTTACCTTAAACATCGGACTCAAAGAGTAGAAATACCATACTGGCAGGAAAGGACATTATATACTTATATTTCCAATTCTTTGCCAATTGTGCATGGGGTCCCGCAAGGTTCGATCTTAGGTCCTATTCTCTTTCTGTTATATGTAAACGATATGCCCTCGTCTATTAATAATGGAAGAACGGTTCTGTTTGCTGATGACACGAATGTTCTTTGCAAAAAAGAAGCAGTAAATAGTACAATTTCAGAAGTTTCAAATTGGTTTAATAATAACAAATTAATTGTTAACGAAAGAAAAACTGTTTCAATGCATTTTTGCATCTCAAATCGGAAATCGCATGTTCCATTGAAAATGAACAATATGCAATTAGCTGATGTTGAGGCAACAAAATTTTTAGGTCTTTCAATTCAATCAAACCTCAAATGGAATGTACATATAACAGAATTAAACACTAAATTAAGTTCATTATGCTATGCATTCAGAATTCTTTCAAATTCTGTCAGCCTTCATGCAGCTCGTTGCGTTTATTTTGCAAATGTGCATTCCCGCCTGAGATATGGTATAATATTCTGGGGAAGCTCATCCTGTAGTATTCAGACCTTCAGATTGCAAAAGAAAATTATTCGAATAATGAAAAAATGCCTTCCACGTGATTCCTGCAAGCCTCTTTTCATTGAGCTGGGAATCCTACCATTGCCTTGTCTATTTATTTACGAATCTGTAATATTTGTCAAAAATGACCTACTTAACGGAGGGAACATATTTTCATGCAATATTGATATTTATAATTACAACACACGCCGTAGAAATCACGTGCATCAAGTGTCAGTATCAACAGCTCAGTACAAGAAATCAACATACAATACATGTACGTTACTTTACAACGCATTGCCAGATGACATAAAACAATTAAAGTCGGTACACAAATTTAAGTTAAAAGTAAAATCTTTTCTGCTGCAAAACTGTTTCTATACAATTAGAGACTATACTGATCGTGAAAAAGAAAAATAATGTTTAATGTAACAAAACAAAGATATATAATGAATTAGTTTATGTTTGCATTGTATACATTTAAAAAAATATTTAATACGCCTGTAACAAGTAATGTACTTTAGCTTCCGGGTCAATGACCCCCATCTCGATCAAGTTTTTGTCCAGTTTCCCTGATCCATTGAGCAAATGCTGAGATGGCCCCTTGTTTTGCTTCTGGACGTAAATGTAGCTTCACTGTGCGCACGTTTTGTTGAGCACTCCTTTTTCTTGTAGTTCATTTACAGTTAAAATTGATTTTATATAACTCGGGGAAAAACATTTTTCAAATATCTTTATTTTTCTAAAATAATTATTTTCTAAATTAATTTTTTCGTTTTCGTTTTTTTTTAAATAAAATTCTGGCCCTCAAGAAAATGTGCGCAGATAAATTTCTTTCCCCACACGTCATTTACAGTTTTTACTGTTTTTTTGACAAAATAAATAAACAAGCGTCTGTCAGTAAGGGGAGAGGAAAGGACAGGGAAGAAGGAGAAAGGGTCGCGCGCGGTCTATGCCCCAGATGTTAGGGTACTTTTCTACCATTAGCGTGGTGTTAATCGGAGAAACTACTGTAAACTTCCAATCAGAAGGACGCAGGAATTATTTTCCAACCCATTTCCAGGTCTTTGGATCTTGTGCATGTCTGGATATAAAGTATGTAGAATGGACTCACTGTAATCTACAAGCAACTACAAATGCAAATCTCGTTTCAAAACTATGTCCAAGGGGAAATTGATAAATAAAAAATATTCACGATGATGTTAAAAAGTTATCGATAAAGTGTTTAGTTGTGCACTTTGAAATAAATAGTTCAAATACAAAATTATATATTGTTTTCGTATTGGTTCAAACTCTAAGAAAACGCGTGGATGAGTTCCGATGATTCTGACGTCAGTAGACTAATGTAATCGTAAGTAGTTTCTTATTCTGCTGCCGTAAAAATTAAATTGGACAAATTACACATGTCTGGGGCTTCATGCATTTTGTAAATTACTGTTTTAAAATTGAGAAAAAACGTCGTACTATAATCCAGCTTCCCATGACCAGCCCCTGAACTGTTCATTACATCACAAAAGCTCGGTACTGTGTTCGGGCGAACATAACTCAAAATGATGTGTGAACAGCAAATATTTAATGGCAGGCTGCGTATTCCTTGGAGTTTTGATTGATTGAAGATTCTGGGCTCGTCAACTGCTAAGGTCATTAGTCCTTTAAATGTAGTGCATTTTTCTCCGGTGGTGGCGGTGATCTTTCCCGACTCCGGCGCCGACCTACCTGTCCACTAACGGGGTTCTCCTAACAAAGTATCTTCCATCAGTTGGGCACCATTCCAAGTTCCCGGCCGGTCTCTAGGGATGTGTGGTAGTATAATGCATGTAAGTGAGAGTGTATGTAAGGGGTGAGGATATGACAAGGAAGGGGAAGGAAAGATCGCGCGCGATCCTTGGCCCGTTTCTAGAGTGCCTGTTGATCGAATAAACCATTGAAAACTACCTTACAGAACAGCTGGCCGCTAGAATTCTCCTTCAGACAGCGACTAAAATCGACCTAGCTTTTTTAATTGGTAGTGTCGAAAATTCAGTCACTGTCGGGACTCCCTGGTAGAGGCACTGCAGTAACACAAGCTCATGCCCTAAGACACCTCTTGGTTTCCTTGGAGCCTTGCTGTAGCTTTCTGTGAGCTGCGACGCGCTGGATACAAGAGTTCAGTCCGTACGCTCAGAATGAGAATAGGCGGAATAATCTGCATTTCAAAATCAAATCTGCATTTTTAGTGAAGATCTTAAGTATTTCATTGTTTTTGGATTTTTTCCGATGTCCTGAGAATCAAATAGAATCATAAATACCTCTCACTGGCCGGAGGCAGCATAGTTTCCTTTCGAAGTCTGTGCGGATTGAAAATCAGTAATACAGATAGTAATTAACGTCATTAGGAAAAGCAAATATCTAACAAGGCCATGTATGTTATCGGCCATGTACCGTTCAATACTTAACGCAATACTACCTTTGTATAAAAAATAATATAAATAAAAAGCTTTCTTACAATAGAAGTGCTCATGTAAGATCTTTAACTACAACTCGTTTGTTTCGATTGTTTTTAATGGACAGCGAATTCAAATTCTTAACGTACGGTTACCGTTAAGAGTGGCTTGTCATTCTTCGGTTTTGTTGCGTTAAAACGATGATAATGGTACAATATTACGAAAAAGAATATATGGATTCGGTCAAAGTCTGTTTCGTCCTCTAGTTGGCTCGCTCTCAAACCTTCTACTGCCCGGCTCTTATTCTCAATGCCGTCCGATATGTATTAAAAGCCGGAGGAAATGCAAAAAGCTATTTTTTATATAATTCTTACTGCTGTATGTCAAGCAAACATTATCAAAACTTGGTTTTGATGTTTCGATCATTACGAATTAAATTTTAAAGAAATTTTAAATAGTTGCCTCAACGAATGTTCTTTTTTAATTAAATTATTAATACAAATAATAAGAGTGTTTTGACAATTTATGAGGCGAAATATTTTATCCCATGATTACAAACTATTTCCATCTGAAAATGAGATGCTTATTATATTTGACAGAAAATGCCCACAAAATTTTTAAAAAATGCCCATGTTCTCTCGCATTTAGCAAAAAGGTATGTCACGAAAATATGCACCAGGTAAGTGTAGCTATGCAAAGGCAGCAACGAAAATGTGTAATGAGTAGGGTATTACAGTTCATTTAATAAAAGCAATTCTCTGTTTCTTACCCCCAAAAGTTTATTATTTTCCATCTAAGTTAAAGTTAAATTTAGTTAAATAGAAATAGTTTCAGTAACTTCAGAAAATTACGTAGTTAAAAATTAATCAACATTAAGTGTCTTGCTGTTCAGTGAGACTTAATGTCTGTTGAAATGCGTTCAATAGTGACACAACAATGCACTGCGGTACGATGCAGTATGTGAAATGTATTGCAGTTCAGCAAAATCCAGTACTGTGAAGCATAGTGCGGACTAGACGTGGGTAATATTAAGATATTGTTATTAACTATTTTCATTGTTATTATTACAATTATTACTTGATTGACATTGTTAATTTATTCTGTACATCACTGCCATTGAGTTGTGTCTAATTGCAATTAAGTTCTAATGTGAATATCTTACGTAAATATACTAATAAACATGTATTCTTATATAAAAATATACTTATGTATCAGTGGGATATGTTTTTGCGTCAAATATTTCCCTTTCAGAGCTACGCTTCGTTTTGAATATTCCCTCGCCATCACAACTCGCATTGCCGTCTCTTTGAAACGCGTCATGCGGAAGCGTCGGGTGGCGGAGCCTACCTCGTGTCAGAACGCAGAGAGCGCCACGGGCTTTGGCGAATAAGCCCCTTGTGGTTTCGATGAACGGCTGCCATCTACGCACACGCGACAGGGTCATATTTTGCTGATCTGCCACTACGAACGCGGAAGCACTGGTAACTACGCGAAAGCACTTGCTATTAGAAGTGAATGGTATTAGAATTTAAATTAAGAGTCATTGGAAGGTATTTTTCCTTCTAAAATACTACGCTTCTATGGTACATGCAGCGGTAGTTCTACTCGGTTGCTGCTATGATACAAGCTACTGTGGTACTACTCTGAAGATGGAACTCTCAGAAGCTATAGGATGCCAACTAAGCAATTTCCTTCAATTCCAACCCATGTCGGAGATGAACTAATACAGTGTTGTCAAGGTCGATGTCACGAGTGGGACTCCGTGGCACGAGTGCCACGACGAAATCGCCCCTCCACGCACTTCATCACTCCGCCACCAGTGACAAAGCCATCCCTATTGTAAAACGGCGAAGTTACGACTACTCATAATAGGTCCCTTTTCCGACGCTGGTTGCGCAGAAAAGCTCGTGACATGCTACGGTGCCACGACGCATGCCTCAGCCACCATTAGAACACCTTGACACCATTGAAGTAATGGATCCAACTCCAAGTGTTCAAGCATTGGAAAAAATAAACTAACAATCAAAAGTTTCAGTTATCGTTGCAGGCGATCCATGAGTTCAACTAAACTCCCCCTCGAGAGTAGAGGGGCATGGCTTCACCACGCCTCCAGAAATGAACCACGTCATGATGGTTTTAACCTTCCCGTATACATACATATATACGGAGTAATTAAAAAACGCTCAAACGATACTTTTTTTAAATGGCACCAAATATTTTCTTCAAACATTTTGAACGGATAGTGCTAATTGCACTCTTTAATATGACGTAAAGTTCAATTTTGGTTCTTTTTTCTTTTTTCAAAAATTACACACACACACACACACACACACACACACACACACACACACACACATATATATATATATATATATATATATATATATATATATATATATGTACATATATATATGTACGTGTGTGTGTAAAGATATATATATCACATCTTTATTACGCACATTATCAACAGTTTGTAAACACTATTGTATTTGTGAGTGTAAGTGCTTAAAATTTCTTTAAATAAAGGTTTTTGAAAACTCAAACATATGCTGTGAAAAAGAGCTTCAAATTTCGCATTTTCAGTAGCGCTAATCGCTATTTTCTTTAAAACGGCTCCGCATTTTTAAAGGAAAATTGCCATTTAAAACGAGGTTTTGTGTTCTTTTATATTTAAAATTAATATTCCTGTTCTACCATTAGGAGACCGAAAAATTAAGAAAATGTCAAATAAACGTATTTTGGGGCTGCGATAGAAGGCAGCTGGCAAGAGTATGTGGCAATTCCGAATAGCTAGCCCAGATCCAAGGAAATATAAAACAATTACGGGATAAATTCGTAGGCTTCCGCGGCCAGTTGGATGATCTTGGCTGTCCGGGCGCCGCGCCGCCTGACCTGACCCCCTCCCGATGTTGAAGAGCGGCCTCCCGATTGGCCCGTTGTTTCAGCCAATCGGATTCGGCCCCAACTAACATTATATATATATACATACATATATATACGTATATATATACTCGAGCGCTGATCATCCTGGCGCATTCCAGCCCTGAGGAAGACCACGATAAGATGGTTGAAACGTCGGCAACACAGCCTGCGACGCGGCGTCACCCGGACAGCCAGAATCAAATACGGGATAGTCCGTGCCATTCTGTAGCACCACTACTTTGTAAGTTGTCGACCTATACCTTCGTATTCCTCTTGAGGACCACTGTGCGGCAGAGCGACATTCGTAGCACCTGTTCGCTCCGATCGCCCCGGCGCGACGCCGGGCTCATTGATCGACGGCGCGCCCACAATGCTCGGATTTTGTCGCACCAGCGGCGGATATTAGGAGGCGGCCGCAACGGACTGCAGCGGAGGTTTTGCGCCTCGCCTGTCAGCCAGAACGCCGGCTCGAGGGGCAAAGAAACGCGCTGCCTCAGCCACGATGCGAGGAGAAACCTCGGAGCCTGGAGTAGCGGCGTGGCGGTCGACACTCGCTGGTTCGTGGAGCACGAAGATTGTGATGGCGTTAAGATTCACTGAGATCGTTCAATGTTTTAAGAAATGCATTTTCTTTCAGCTGTACTATTATATGTAAAACAACAAGAACATCACATTGTGAATTGATTTGCATCGAAATATAATTGTGAATACTCAAGGCCGTGTGTGCGATTGGGTTGCGCAGAAACGTTCTACTCGTGCAAATGTGTTTTTTCAAATTCTCTTATTTTTTTATTTTTTGGTAATAATCTTGACCGATGGTGCAAGATAATAGCGTATTCACATTTAGATATTTAAATTACTGATTTCTAATGCGCGCAGAAAATTAAAAACAAACAAAAACAATGCATCCTGTGGCGATAAGAGAGCTGTTTACGGTTTCTTTACATTTTCTGAAACTCGGAAACACCTAAAGATTATAAAACTATTTTGGTATTGTCAATAAAATGAAAATATTTGATTACGTTTATTCACAATTTCTCATATCTGATGCTAGGACAATATTTTTATACTCCGTGCGTCACTGCCTAAGATGTAGTTGAGGTCATGCGACGTATAAGGAAGAAAGATGCTTTAGTTTTTACGTATTGTGACGGTACAGAATAATCTAACATACGCGGATAATTATGTGTACTCTCATTCTTTACACAATGAGTCAGGCTGAAGGTTCGCGTTCGCCGCCTCCCTTTCGGCGGCGGGCAAGGGGCGTATTCGTCATCGCGCAGGTGCAGGGTCGCTCCCGGCGAACGGCCGGCGCCAGCCCGGAGAAATACGAATCTCTATCATTTTCGGGACGGGCACAACCCCATGGGAATATCCCAGCGGAAATTTCCACATGGTCCGGCGACCACCTAGCATGTGTTTATCACATTGCTAGAGTGAGAGCGCTCTGTGGAAATTTCCGTCACTGAAGTGTGTGAAACGTACGAAGCGATTGGTGCTTCTGGAAACAAGACGTAATAGCTCCGGGCCAATAACGAGCAGTCTTCCAAAATTTTTGTAGAATGTTCTAGAGCTTTTCTGGAAATGGAATGGGGAGAGAGGAGCTTGCTCCAGTTTTAACTTGTAAAATTATTCATTCCGGTGAGAACTTCCGAGGGGGACAGTCGAGTCGTGGGGGAGAGCTTCCGAGTGTGACTCGGATGCGAGATTGCGAATTTTACTTGTTTTATTTCCTAATGCGGCGAGTGGCCGTCAGTGAAAATCACGGGAAAGTGAATCCCGTAATGTGACAAGACTGAATTTCACTAACTTCAGGGCGAGTGCCCATCATTCATTAAGTACTATTCAGCTGAACACTACAATCAGCCACGCGATCTGTCATCCTGTCGCTTTTCGATAAGCTCGGTGAATTTGCCTTAGTGTTTGCATCACCTGCTCGTCGATGTGTTGCTTCCGCCTGTACGTCGAGGACAGGATTTTTCTACCTGAACAAGGGAGACCCCGTCGACGCCCCGTCTGCATTGAATGGAAAGGAGCGTCACGGACATTCACCGCCAGAGGTCGACGCCCGCTCTGGTGATTTAAACCTTGCGGCCAAGAACCGGCCTATTGACTTTCGCCTTCCCACGGCAACCCACTGAAATTGAATTTTTTTGTTTTGCATGGCGTAAATTCTTTACTGGGAATGAACGGCCGCGCCTGGCCATCTTCTCAAGTCAATTCATTTTAATTCAAATTGTACTGTAGTTATTAGTGTTATTAGTTTTAAGAAGAAGTGTAAAATTCGTGTTTTGCTTTACTGCGTCTTAAGACGACGCGAAAGTGCGTTCGTGAGCTCACGCGACGAAAATAGGTTAAAGATATTATATTATTTTTGAACGAGTTAAATTACAACCTCCAAAAACTTTATCATTACAATTCAATTATTTAAACTCATTACAAACAAATGTTTTCATTCTGGAGTGAAGAGTCGAGCCATGTCCATCCTCCCAAATCAAAATTTACAGATTCTCCATCGCTAACTACCGCTGAACTAGCCGGCACCTCTCTCAGGTAAGGTGGAGAATCCATTCGACGCCGCCCGAGTTGGGTTTGACGTCACTGACGACGACTGCGTGCGTGCGCGCGCCCGTTGAGGTCACAGTATGTCACTTCAGAACAGGCAGGATACCATTTTCTACTCTATTGACAGCAGCGCTTTATACTGCTTTGCTGTTGCTGTTGCAAATAAGAAAAAAATAGAAATTTACATTGAAAAAATCACGAAAATTAACATATATTAACATTAAACGTGAAAAAAAGGAAATTTTTCAAGACATTTTTAACACTTTCTTTTAAAAACAATTATATTAATGGTGCGCGTTATTTTATAACGTGAATTTCGTGATGCTCGAAATTGAAAGATTGCTTAGCGCTGGACTTAAGAACCGTAGGTTACAATTAGAATTGAATTTTTAAATGAAAATATGGTTGCATTTATGTGGCAATAATTTCTCATCAATTTCTGTCCATGACGGGGACGCCCCATAGATACATTTTTGTTGTATACCAAATGAAACAACCCTCTGCGGTCTGCAACAACAATTTATTATTCAGCAAAATCCCAAAGAATATTCCAAAAAACACTGCCAGGAGTCACAATATCAAGGAGATGTTTTCGTAGCCGGGTCGTTATATAAGTTACAAAAAGCCGTTAATCCAAGAATTACAAGTAAGTGCGCCGGGTACAATGTCTAAGTCCAGTTAATGCTCTACTAATAGCTGTCGGTGATGGAATGCCGGGGCCCTCGCCCCGCGGCTACCTCGCCGTCTTGCCACCCCTTCGCAGGGGAAGGGTGTCGGCTGCGTGCCCCCTCTTCTACAGGAGGAGGGAGGGGGGCGCCTTCCACGCCTCGGCCGCTCTCCTGGTGCGGCGAGGCGTATCGCTTCTGGAGTGCCCGCATGGCGGACACTACAATTTTCAAGGACCGAATATTACAAACAGACATTTAGATGATATGCAACACCAAGCACGGCAAGCGGTTCCTTAGGGGCGAGAGTTGCAGCCAGGATGCAATTTTGCCCTATGGGTACTCGAGTTCTCGACCCGGTCGGTTCTTGTGGAATTTGTGCAGGATGAAATGAGTTTATTTTTTTACTGATAAGTTATTGCTTGTTATTGCCTTTGATACGGAGCTCGACATACACTGTATAACGTACCTTAATCGAGATAATCGTGGTAACGAGGAAAACATGAAATGAATTGAATGTTGCTACATGTTCTCTTACGGAGGGGATTACGAAAAGGAATCATGGGAGGAAAGCATGAAATGACCAACCAAAACAAGTTAACAGCTAGTTAATTAAAAAATAAGTAAATATAAATTATTAAAATTAGGTATTGGTTTAGTGGTGAAATGTCGTTGGCATTTAAAATTTAAAAAAAAATTCTTTGCCTTTGTTTTCATTTCACATGTTAGTTCTGTTTTTAAATTACTAGTAATCCGCCATTCTTAATGTTAATCTTTTGTTTTATTGTTATCTCTTGCTTTTAATTGTTTAATTAATTGTTTGCTATTTTCTTGTAGTAGAAAACTGATGATGATGGCTAAGCCATCGAAAGCTGCTCTTAAAATAAATAACATTGTTGGCAATGACATCTGTGATCATTTAATTTAAAATTAGGTAAAATAAAATCCTGTTTGTACTATGGGTGTTAACTGTTTCTAATGAAGGAGCAGCTTCAAAAACCCCGAGGCCCTTTTGGGCGAGGGCTTTCTGTCGCTCCAGATCGTTAGGCTATAACGCCTCCTGTGCTTAAGTAACTATTTTCGAGTATTTTTGTTTTCTCTACCTCTCTTTCACATTTAGTTTACCATTATTTAACCCTTTGCGGTCTTCTGTCCCGTGTGGACGTTTTCCTCGTTGCAGACCCTTTAAATCCCCAGGTAGCTGGTTGCACCGGTCCGGCGTACTGCGGCGTAAGAAACTGTACTCGGGTTTCAAATTATTTTTCGTGTTATTACAAACAAAACATTTTAATTTATTTGCCTAATTCATAATACATAATTTTGTAACTTAATGTTAGTTTGCGGAGAGCTTCACCTCATTACCAATAATGCCTGTATATTGCATTGTATGAACGAAGTCCGAGTTATCATTACTGTCATTTTCTTCACACTCCTCGGAATATCTCGAGATAATGTTTTCCAATTCTTACTTTCCTGAAGATTGTTAACTCTCAGAATTGCTTACCGATTCACACAATTCAAGCTTCGACAATCTCGAACACTTACTTCTCGATGTCGCCATAAGATCAACTGCAACCTCGTAAGCAACCTGATTTTAAACAACATAAAATGGGCAAAGTCTGGCTACAATGAATGAAAATACTGCCTAATCTCTTCTGAAGGTAATTAGTTGTACAGGAAACTGGTACCATTTACCTGAGTAAAATAATACAGAGTTAAATATAGGTCCCGCCCCACGGGACAAAGGACCAGAACCAGGAAAAAGGAAAGTCCCGTGACGCGGGACGTCGGACCGTCAGACGAAGAAGACGGAAAAGTGAAAGGACCGCAAAGGGTAAAGTCATATCTAAATCATGATCACCTAGTAATTTTTGTACCTCTGGTTATTTTTGACATTTTCTGAATTGAAGCATCGACCCTTAGGTTCATTCAAAAACCCGCGTTCGAGAATTTGGACTTCTCTACGAGCTCAGCACATAGGGACAGGGAGTGCAGGAAGTCGACAGTCTCAACCATGGGACAAAGAGAACTGTAAAACATTGCGAATCATAGTAGTGCATAAGATAATCATTAGCCTGGTATATTTTATATGCTGCAAGAACAACATAGCTAGAGTATGTTTTCCACCCTTTCACAATCCACGAATCTTAGCTGCGATATTACCCGCACTCTGGAGGCTCCAAGGTCAGTAAGCTAACAACTCACCCATTGAAATGCATGAATGTGAAAAGTAGTCGCAGAGAGGCTTCGGTTATATCCTAATGTGTAATATTGAAATTCAAATTGGTACATTTTATTTCAAAAATCATTTCTGTTTCATGAATATTTGTTCTTTCTTACGACAGAAATACGTTACGTTATTTCACTCATTTTTTTCATCGAAATTTTTATTCATATTGCCCGCAATTTCAGTAAGGCTATTGTTAGCGTAATTTTTATCTGGAACACAAACCATAGCATTTTAGAACTCCATATATTTTTGTCAATGCACAAAATTAGGATTTTTTGCACAAAATGTAGATGTCAGCGGGTCCAACTAAAGGTTTTTATGTCTTTCCGTCGTGCGGACCTCCGACGTATGGAAACGGACGGAGAAAATTTGCAGTATCAACAAGAACGATTTTGGTAAGGTTTTGATTACGTTTCAGATCCCTGACTTCATAATTCCGCTTTAATAACCGTTTGCCACCTCCATTTTCACACTTCAATACTCTTGTTGTTGTTTCAAATGGGTACGTTCGCATATGCAATTTTTGGTCCGCAGTTCATAGGCAGGGAAATTGTTAATTTGGTACTCCTAGGATGTTGAATTTTCGACACCAGTTAGGTAGCTGTGTCGAGCGATGACATTTATTGGTTTAGAATTCTATAGTCAGCAGTTTTGATTGATCATTGATTATTCGTTCTTTTTATTTTTTCTTTTGTCAATATGTTTAAAATCCATTACTTTTTATCGTGTGTGTGAATAATAGGAACTCATACATCGCCATACTTTAAAATGTTATTTATATTTTCAGAAAAGACGGTTGTTAATTCTCGGGAATAGTAGTTAATTAACTGCTGTGTACTACAGAGACCACAACACGATAAAAATATAAAGCGGCTGTGATTACTGGCATCAGCGTGTCTGTAGTGATGTTGTTAGGATGTGAGTATGGTTGCCAGATGTCCAGTTTTCGACTCGACAGTCCGGTTTTCTTCATGTCTCCCTGGTCAAGAAAATTTTGGACAAAACGTTGTTCTATTTTAAAGAAATTTAAATTGTCAAATATGCCCAATTTCTCTTCCAGACATATCTGGCAGTCCCAGGTTAGAGTGGCAGCCATCCTTACATTCGGCTTGCAGAGAGCCCAGCGACCTGCAACCGCCTGCCCAGGTGTTTGGCTCTTGGAGAATATGGCAGAGTAGGTTGCCTAGGCTGGTGAATGGTACCTATCGTTTCTCTCGAATCCGTTCGAGCTAGGTGGGCAAGTCGTCATTTATACCTTCTCGTGCTGTGAGGCGGACGTTCAGATCCTACGTGTCGTCTATGCGTGCTTTCCTTTATCCATTGTCGCCAACAGCAGGCGATGGCCACACAACCTATGTGGCACGCAATACGGCGACAGGACCATCCAACCTCCCGCAGTCACGTGATGCGGCTCCTCTCAAACGCTCGTCAGTGGGCATCCCGCTGTCTGACGAGTCCCCTCCAGTACCGGCAGCGCAGGAGGACAGTACTTTCGCCACGTGTTGTGGTACGTCCTGTGACCTGCTCTGAAGCAATCAGCTTGCGAAGATTTGTTTACTTTCTTACAGCCAAGGTTCAGCGTTGCCGCTCATTTGACTTGGAGGAAGACGCGAAGGCGATAAGGTTCGGCTTTGGCGGTCATAGCCTGTCAGTATGTGTTTTGAGATTGAATTTTTCTATGATGTAGGTGGTGTCGTGTGCATAGCAATGTGTGGCACAACGTAGACGCTGCCGATACTATAGGCAGAGTACTTGTGCAGGTGAAGCTCTTGAGACGCTAACCGATATTACAATAGCCATTATGGCCAGTTGGGGTACTCTTTTATCGGCCTGACGACACGCCTCCGTCCGTGGATCCAGGGCGCGACGCGTGAGAAAGAAGTAATTGGGTTTCTTAATCGTGTGCAGCGTACCTACCACAAGCACAGCAGATCGATCCGGTCCTTATGAGTGCAGATTTTTTACGTTGGAGGTTCCTACGCCAAATCAAATGTTGACATTGATAGTCGCCAACCATTGTCATTCTGGGACCTGAACAACATCAATGGTGGGAGGCTTAGGTGACCAAGGACATCAAATGATGTCACTGCAGTGTCTCTGACGGGGAGATACTAGCGTTCCACTTCCGACGGTGGCAGGATTTTTGACATTAGCTACAGAGATAGGTCGAATTCAGCCGCTTTCTCGTGGAGAATTCTAATGAGCGATGTAGATGAAACACAGTGGGAGCTGCAAATGCAACTACATACGGGATCAGTATACCTCATATCATATACCCTTATGAATTAATTTAAGTTTAATCTTTGAATATATATAGAGATAGTTGTACTAATAAGTAATTTAAAAGTAAGCCGGAGGACCAATGAATGTTTTTACAGTTTGTTAATGTTCTTATTTCTTGACATTCACTTTTACCAGTTAGATGTGACTTTAGAAGAAGCCCCAACTCAGATCAGACAGCTAAGCGTGTGGATGCCGTCAGCTAAGGTTGGCTCCAAATGATGCGGCTAGCGTCCAGGATGGCTCAAGGAGCTCGTACTCGGTGTGACTGGAGCGGCCCGTTAGTGTACATTCGGCGAGCTGACGACTGATGGTTGGGTGGCTTGAATGTAGAGATCGCAGCCTGCTGGCCGCGCTGATTGATTGCCGAAGCCTTGATAGTGGCCTGTTGGCCTGTGAAGCCTGTTAGTGGTGTTGCTGGTAGAAGTTTGGAAGTAGTTGTACGAGTCGGTCTGATGGTAGTAATAATGACTGACAGTAATGTCTGCAGTCTGATCTAGAAGTCTCTGTAGTAGCATAGAAGAACTGCAGAAGTGATAGTAGAGGTGACTAGAAGTGGGGGTAGTAAGTGCTGACTGGAAGTGTCGCGTGGGAGTGAAGTTGCCTTATTTATTGTAGCGGGTGTTTCCGAATCCAGAGAGGGGATAGTCACGTGACATTAGCAGCTACCGTATAGCATGCGGTGAATATCGAGGTGTCCGCGATGGCTCCTCACTATTTGCTGATATTGTTGGAGTGGGACACGTGGCGGTAACACGTGAGGTACCCGCGATGGCTGCATTCTATTGGCAATGCTTCCCACGGGAACCGCGGTGTATCGATTGGAAGAAGATGGAAGCGGTCGCGCGGGCGCGGTGCGCCAGCAGATGTGCACCTTCTTGGACGATTGCTTAGCGCCAATATTGGTGGAGGAGGCACGTAGCGATTTCTAGAAATGTTTGTAAACATTTTTCGGCGACTAGCAGGTAGAGGGTTAATGGGGGCGTGAGCTACCGACCGCGCACCAGCACGGACCCCCGCCCTTGCTAATATCCTCTGGCGTCGTTTAATTACTCAGACACAGACCCGAAGGATTCGTAACAAAGCAAACTCAATTTGTAACTAAAGAAATATATACAATGTTGCACAAGTTCATTTAGACTTAACATTGCTTTACGGAACCCTCCTAAGAACAGCTTATCTTAGCCGCCACCCGCGACTGCTTTGCGAGTCCCCCACCCGCCCTTGCTTGACCGCGTCGCTAAATAGGAGACTGACGTCTCCCCCGGACAAGTCCGGCCGCTCGCCTTGGAGCGCAGTGCGTGATCACTTAATAAAGATACCAATTTGGCACCGTGCCGCAAATGTATCCTGGCTAATATTCCCTTACCTCACCTTAAATGGATTCGGTCACATAACCGACCGATCACATGATCTATTCCCATTCCCGTAGCTAAAGTGACGTGGGTGCCCACGTGACCTCCCTCAGAGCTTGGTAGGCAACGTCTGTGACGTATACAACCGACCACTGTGACGTGTCTTGCTGCTCCCTGGCGGTACCTGCGCGTCCTTTCTACTTCCTGGCTCAGCCTAGACCCAACTTAGACACGCCCTCTTCCTGCTCAACATAGTGGTCTGTCAATTTGTGGCTTCCATAGACAAAGGCACATCCTGTCTTTTATGTATGCAAGCGTCACTATGCCACAGTCCCCTCACCCCTTCTCCGACTGCAGGACAACGGAAAGCGAGGTTCGGCGCTCGCTGCAGAGAGAGCTCAACGAGAATTTGTTTGAAAGCCTAGTGAATTACTTTATTATATTTTAGAATGCACGTGCTTCGGTGGAGGTGGCGCAGCCGTAAGAAAGCCTGCGTGAAGGCACTGCGTAAATTGCCTTATTGCTTGTCCATTTGTGTTTTCAATAAGCACATGCGCCGTGGGAGACAGGCTTTGGGGTTGCGGCCAAGAATGTCGCCCCCGCGGGTGAAAGGAATTGGGGGCTGCGCTCAGGGAGCGCATTTCCTCGTGAGCTTGTTCGCGAGATTGAACAGCCGGCTGCTCCGATCTGTAGTTTTCCGTGGTTTCTCCTGACAACATCAGGCGAATTCCAGAGAATTACCCTAACAAACGGCCACGAATCACGTGATTTTCCTTTCTACTCCTTATCCTTACTTTCACCCATTGACACGCATTGCAATATAACGCATATCGGGAGACTAGGCGGGAGCATAGAGCGTTCCCCGGCTGGGGCGACGCCCGACTGATGGGAGTCAGATGATTGGGGGAAAAACCCAACAAACCGTCGTGAAGGTCAGAGCCACCGCCAGCGACAAAATCAGCACTAGACTTACGGGATTATTGACCTTAGCAGATAACGCGTCTGGCAACACTAATCAACCAATAAATCTGTGGCTGTCAATGCCAAACCCCTGAATTCATGGCAATATAATTAAAGGGAAGTTTTATATATTTAAGAAATAGTAACAAATATATTTCGCAGTATATAACAGTAACTTTCTCCCAGTTTGAGGAATAATATTTTCAGTTTTTGAGAAGCAGAAAATTTTTAATATTTTTTGTAGTTTCAGTCCTTTCCTTGGGGATGCAGATGACAGTGTTTTTTTTAAAAATTACTTCAATATTTGCAGTGTTTGTCGGATTGTAAAACTGTTCTCTACATATCTAAAATAAAATTGCAACATTTTATGCATATTTATGGATAGCCAGGCTGTAAGAGAAGTTTCTAGGAAGCGATTGCAATGGTTTCATTTTTTTCTAAATATCAGATTAACGAAGACGAAACTAGCACATAGGGTTAGGAAATGTTCTAATAACGAGAACTTAAGGATAAAACTTTAACTCCTTTTCTAAACTTACATATGGGAAAAACACTAAGCTGGAATCCATCGCTGAGTTCCATTGGCAAGGGACTGTTAATTGGTTGTTATGAGAATAAAAATCTTGATGTTATGATTTTGGATTTGTATTTATTAGGAGACAAAATTATTAATACTAATACAAATTCAGACCTATGATGAATACATGCAGTCCTTTGCACATGTTTCGTACTCATGAATAAACAGTGTCTTGCCAAAATCAGTTTCTTGAAAATTATTAGCACAGAGAAAATTATAGTATACGTGAGAGTCACCGTGTTAGTGTACCAACGATAGAGTAGTTGCTTAGCTTAGTGAGTAGAAAGTTAGTAGAAAGCTTAGTGGGTGCGTAGAATATCGCACTGAATGAAGTCTAGGGTGCAGAAGTAACCTCATATTTGGACGTGGCATTAAAATAAACTCACCACAAAAGCCGACAACTCTAATTCCACACACCAATACCCAACATTCCACAAAACTCACCTAACTAACCACAAAATTGAAAAGAATGGATGATTTTCGCCGTAAACAAATCCGATAGTCAACGATTAGATGCTGTTAACTTAGATTACAAAGGCGTCGTCTATCAGACGACGCAACTTGTGTCAAAAGTTTATCTCACTCCCTTCCCCTCACTCCCCGTTTCTAAAACTTCTATTTACCCTCATTGTTGGACTAAACAATGAAATACACACATTGTTGTGCTTGTGCCTATTTGCTGTATACGCGATTCTTATCTTTCGTCGTTCAGGAGACTACGCCTTTGTAATTACATCAGTTTCTTAGCGCTATATTGCCTTATATTGTGAATAATGAATTCGAAAATGAATAATAAATATCTGGTCCTGTATCATTTAAGGTCTGTTCTGAACATTTAGCAATCGCAATTGGACGTCGGCGATTATAACAAAGGTCGGATGACGAGGTACTACTCGGGACGCTTCTCAAAAGCCATGTGTACAGCACGAATCAAGTGTGTGCTGTGAGTCAAGTTACATAAGTGTATCTATGAATACTTTTAAAATATATTTGTAACTCCATATCTTACATATCCAATCATTTCTATTTAGTGTTCCATTGTAAAAATGGGTTTTTCTTTATTCTTACCGAAAGTAGTCTGTCACACTACACCTTTGTAGTAATGCGTGGTACAGGTCGCCTTTGTAATCTAGGGTTAGAGGCGCTGGAGTCAAACTATACGCCCTATACAAAAAAATCAAACAAGCACAAAATTGTTTTTGCAGAAATACGCAGATTGAACTGCTCGTTTTCTGCAAGGCAAATCTACACAAAAAAAGTATCGTAAAAGGGCTTTCAGGGTATTTTACTTCCCTCTTATTTCAACGCTCATGCTGCTCCAGCCAGGCCAAGGCTTTATTGCCCAGTACAATTGACTGAAAAGTGATCAATAATAAATTGGAGAAAAACAAAACAGCTGAGAAGAGTTTGCCCATGGGAAATAGTTTGCCAACCTCTGTACTAGAATATGGTGACTGGGTTCTAAAAGTAAGCCCGGAAGCCATTGAGGTGGACGGCCTCGCAAGAGCACAATATAAATGACTTTAATGGCACCACCTTTATGGAGCATAACTCGTATTATCTCACTCCGTTTTATTAAACTCACTGAAGCGAAGAAACGCTTAAATATTGTAATGTTCTAATAAATCACGAACCATTTTGCGTCTCCGCTGGCCTCACTCAAGAATTTCAGCAGGGGTGGGCATGAACAATTTTTAAGTATTCTGAAACACAAACTATCTAGAGTTTCATTGAAAAACACTTAATGAAATTAAAATTGCAGTTCATATGACCTGAGAATACTGTAATCCAATGATATTAGCCATTTATTATCAATAACAATTATAGTATAATATGCCAATACGAGGGAACATAAAATAGCGGATCATATCCTTCATTAATCCGTATGTAAAGGAATTGTCTCTACTGCGAGAACATGGACGACGACAACTCAAAGCCGCAGACCACTTGGACTTTTCAGACCATATGAACTATTAGCCTTACTACTGTTTAGAGTGCATAAGTTTTTCTACGCGTATCTACGTTTGTTACTAGGTTCGTGTCTTTGGCCACCACTATTAACATAAAACAGACTTCAATCTGCTCAACGCATAAATTCGTGATGCATTTTATAGAATACTTTGTAGTCAAACCCTTTGTTTCAAAAAAGAAGAAAAAAAGCGTAGTCACGGAAAAATATACTTTGAAAATAGAGTTACCAACGAGCAAAATATTGAGCATTTGATTATAAGACTCGACTCAGAAAGAATCAACTTATTAACTCAAATTATATATCCATGTATTGTTATATTTATGCTCTTAATCTTTGTGCACAATATTGTGGACTTAAAAACATTACACTTGTCTCTTCATTAAAATAAATTTTGGAAAAAACGGAACCAATTAAAGTGTTCTGAAAGTTCTGAAGTTCAACCACGGACATTTAAAATACTGCAAAAAATGCTCTCGTGCTTGTTAGGGCCCGTCTGCTGTTTTGTTCTATAAACCCACTATGCTGAGAGTAGATTTGCGAATTCATTAAGAGATGTGTGTGGATTGGTTAAGACACAAAATATGTGAAGGCTGTTTTAAAATTGAAAAACAGCAACAAATATATCAAATCGTAGATCAAGAATATCTACAATTAGAGACTATACTGATAGTGAAAAAGAAAAATAATGTTTAATGTAACAAAACAAAGATATATAATGAATTAGTTTACGTTTGCATTGTACACATTTTCAAAAAATATTTAATACGCCTGTAACAAGTAATGTACTTCAGCTTCCGGGTCAATGACCCCCATCTCGATCAGGTTTTTGTCCAGTTTCCCTGATCCATAGAGCAAATGCTGAGATGGCCCTTTGTTTTGCTTCTGGACGTAAATGTAGCTTCACTGTGCGCACGTTTTGTTGAGCACTCCTTTTTCTTGTAGTTCATTTACAGTTGAAATTGATTTTCTATAACTCGGGAAAAAACATTTTTCAAATATTTTGATTTTCTAAAATAATTATTTTCTAAATTCATTTTTTTTTTATTCTGGCCCTCAAGAAAATGTGCGCAGATAAATTTCTTTCCCCACGTGTCAAATACAGTTTTACTGTTTTTTTGACAAATAAATAAAAATAAGTAACACGAAGCTAGACAAAATTGCTTCCTAGAAATAAGTTACTGAGTGAAGAGCGTGGGCGTTGGTGTCTTTTTCCACTGAAATACACCGCTCCGATTAAGAAGTCTACTGCTTCAAAATGCCAGTGGTATTTTGAGCTGCGTTATTTGCTTAGCGATTAGCAGCAAACATAATACATCGTAAATTGTGCAGTGTCCTTGTGGATTTCTTCGTATTCATAAAGAAGTGTTTTCCCACCCAATGATATTTTCGTTGTTGGCACAAATACGAATTCTGTCCTTTCAAAATCTTACTACTACTTAATTAAGCTTACCTTGAATGAAGGCTGTCCTTGCATTCCACCAAAATCTTCCACAAAATACTCATACTGCTTATAATATCAAGCAACAGACAAAAATTGAAGTAGAGAACATATTTTAGTGGGAAAAAATATAAACTTGCTTTATATTTAAAACATGATCTTGCAAGCAAAAATATTTAACCTAAAATTTGAAACAAAAGAGATTCTTACCTGTACAAGTTATCACTACAATAGATGATAAATACCTTCTAAATGCGCTGGACGCGAAACACGGATGTTTGCGCTAATTTTTCATGAGCGAAACAGCTATTTTTGAAACGCTTACTAATAGAGAACGGAGCACTACAAAGCGAGCGTGAAACACAGCGAATCGTGTGCAAAAAATATTTCGAGTACGGCGTAAACGAAGTTAGAGCGCGGGGGAGAATCGCTCACTTCTTACGTACAGAGGTGTGAAAATTGTTAAACATGACATAGAGTTTGAATTCATGAATTTATTTTCATGCATAGGAATTATTTTTAATATTTAGTGAACATTATTTTTTACTTATGAATATTCTGATCCTCTCTGGCATCTTTCTTATCAGTGCCATACACTGCACTTTGATGTCTGGATCGTTTTGTCATATTTCCTTCAATTTTACTACCAGATCTTCATCTGTTGTTATCTTACTTTTTTTCGCTTCTTGTTAACAATTGCCCAAATATTTGCAATTGTGTTCTTAACTGAACTGTTAGCTGACCATTGCTACACAGACTGTTCAATTGTTCAATGACGGTAACTGAGACACTCTCTACACTGTGGAGTAAACAAATTAAATAACAGATGTACCAGCATCACTTGTACATGAAACAAACAAAAAAGTAGCAGACGTCACTATGTATAGTTTTGAAAACAATAGGTTATTTATAATTTCTATGACGAGTTTAACTAGAACTTACAAAAAAAATCTTTAGTCTAATAATTTGTGCATCTGTGTCTGTTCTTAGACTGTCTTTTGAAAAAAGGGACTATTGGACCCAAATAATTTGTTGCGTTGCTCCTCAGTATACCTTTGTATATTTAAGCGAAGTCAGTTATTGCATAGTTATTTCTCTTCAAGAGGCATTTAACTCATACCACTGTTTAGTAGTCCTCAGCAACAGTACGCTATTTTGCATCCACGCTACCTTCAATTGAGTATCGCGTTTTTTTTTTCAACGTGCTCTTTCTTTGAGAGTCGTTATTCCCTTCCTCTACCCAAATGAAAATCGATCGTAGAGAATTATAAAAAATCAAATTATTTTGTTTGTTCCATTGAAAAGGAAAATATGTATTCTCATTTATTTCATTTGCGAAAGGTACGCAACTCAATATGTAATCTTTTGTTAAACATTTTAGAAGAAGGAATGCAATCACATGATTAGAAATATGCTTGTAGTATACAAATTGTCAGGGATGTGCTAGGTATTAAAAAAATAAGTACATACAAGTTATTCTAAATTCTAACAATAGAAGTTGATACAACAAACTCATGACAGTACCACAGCCCAAGCCATTATATGAAAGTACGAGTACGAGCCCAAGTACCATACGATTTCGTTGGTTTCATTCAACAGCAACTGCTCCCTGTGTATGTATCGGTTTACACAGTGACTTCCATCACGGGTTGACTTCCTGCAGCGCCGGTCGACATCAGCTGTTCTTTGTTCACAGAAGGCGGTCTCGGCAAAGGAGCGCTAAAAACCCCGGTGGCAATTTCCGCGGAGCTCTGAGAAAGCAAGTCAAAGCGACAGGCGCCGTTGAGGAATCAGCAACGCGCATCAAGCCAGACTGCAGGGGTGCGTCTGAATGATTGATGTTTTTCAGTACTGCTATGGTATATAGGCCCGTACGTGTAGTGCACGTTGGACGATGGGAGGAACATAGGCATGCTACCCTCACGCTGGATTCTGGGTCCTAAAAGTCGGGATGTTGGATTTTCTGCTTCAGGTATCTCCCCAGTGGGGCACCGATCCAGCCTCAACAAGCTCGAAGCTCCCAGTATATGTGATAGTGTAGTTTATGCAAATTTATGTGTGTGTGTGTGTGTGTGTGTGTGTGTGTGTGTGCGCGCGCGCGCGCGCGCAAGCAATGAGGAAGGAAGAAGGGAACCGTAGTCTTAGAATTATTTTCCAGATTCTGGCTGTATTCTACTTAGCTAAGTAACTAGTGTGGAATATCCGCACCCGTCGGGAATCGAAGTTTAGAACTTCCTGGTCAGCAACTCTGAAAACGACAGAAAGACATTTTCATTCAACGTTTGAAGTATCAAAACAAAAAACATTTGTATTTTTCGAACCTCTGATTAGGAGATGATTGATTGAGGTTTGATTAGGAGATTATCAAATGAGGCAGTGGAAATGAATGTGTAACATTGTATTACGTAGCAATTACATATTAGTTTCGGTTATTATTAAACGTAACCGTCTGGTATTATTATTTGAGAGAGTACATACAAGATAGCTTTACTAGTTTCGAATCGCCGTGTATAAGGGAGGGGAGATTCGTATAAAAGGCAGATCAGTGAAAGACAACGGTACCAACATAAAATATATTTCCACACATTTACAGCACACTTATAAGAACGGATCAGTCTTGAGAGAGTGGCGGTGGGCGCTGCCGCCCTCATTCCGGCCAAGTCCTCGGCGCCTGGGTGGGTGGGCGGGGTCAACGACGCTGGCGGCGGTGTGAGGACGGAGCCGGAGGCGGCGGCGGC
Organism: Acheta domesticus; assembly: GCA_031308135.1. Taxonomy (NCBI): domain Eukaryota; kingdom Metazoa; phylum Arthropoda; class Insecta; order Orthoptera; family Gryllidae; genus Acheta; species Acheta domesticus. The sequence continues at coordinate 25,460,031 of JAHLJT010002406.1, read as the reverse complement.
GGCGGCGGCGGTGGCGGTGAGGACGCCCGAACGAGGACGGCGGCGGCTGGGCGGCGTCCTCACGGGACGCCCACCTGCGCATTCACAAAAGCCACACAGCCTTCGTTATGTGCTGGACTCCCAACCTTTAATTTCATCGACCTCTTTTCGGTCTGTGTCACAAGAGTGCTGCGTCGACGCGCGTCACCTAACGCGTATGACGTCACCTGCATCGACGCGCGTCGATACTTGTGCACACGACACAACGCGCGTTGTAGTTAATCACTGTATCTTATGCGAAACGGCACACGAGCGCTCTTGGCGACGTGTGTTGTGCCCTTAGCTCAAGCAAGACGATGAAACTATGACGTAAGTCAAGGTAACGCGAATTTTTTGACTTTGAACATCCGACGCCAGCTAGACAACGCACGTACCATTGTACGCTCGTGTGCCGTTTCCGTAAGAAACAGTGTTAATCTACGTTACGCGATAAGTGACTCGACGCGCGTCAATGCAGCTGGTGTCATCAGCGTTAGGTGACACGCATTAACGCAACTCTCGTGTGACTGGCCTTAATAGAAAGTGTTTCCTTCATCGACCCTCTTTTTAATTTTAGGCTTTTTCTCTTTAATACCCAGCATCCATAATCACGACACAAAAATTACATACATGCCTTAAAGATAACAATTCCGTACATAAATATCCTCGCGAATATTTCCATTTTTCAACAATGGAAGATACTTCCGTTTTTGAATAGCTGAGTTTCAAATCTTCATTGAAATGTAATGATTTCAAAATGTACTGTTTTTTAAGAACTGGCCAGTGCATTTCTCCAGTGTCTATTGTGGAGAGCACTTTCTTGCACGATCGAGTATCGTTGTGAATGCATAATTTCTTCAGTTTTCTAAACATTTTAATTTCTAAAGGCGAAAAAAATTCAAACAAGAGGAGTGCATTTGTAATCAATAATCATATGTTGTGTCGCTTTATCTGAGAGAAATTAAGTTCACTAATATTCGTTGTAATCAATGAGATTATTCGAACCAGACGCCAGTTCGTATTCGACTCTCGAGCCTGAAATGACCGCTTAATCACCACTGACCCCTTTAAAAATTCCTTCAATCGGAGTCAATACCAAACCCGTTGCCAACTTCTGTGTTAAATGGTAGGGGTTGCGTACATGAAAATGAGACTAAGGGCATTCCCAGTTTTATAAAAACTAGTGGTGCTATAGAATGGCACAGATTTTCCCGTATTAGTTTACATTTCCCTTGGGTCTCCGCTAGCTATTCGGAATTGCCACAAACTCTTTCTTGCCAGCGGTCATCTATCACCGCCAAAAGTACATTTTTTTGTCTTTTCTTAATTTTTCGGTTTCCTATTGGTAGAACGGAAACATCAATTTCAGAATATTAAAGAACACAAAAACCTAGTCATAAATGCAAATTTTCTTTTAAAAATTATGAGCCGCTTGGGGAAAAAGGCGTTTTAGCGCTACTAAAAATGCGTAATTTCAAGCTCATTTTCACAGAAAATATTTGAGTTTTCAAAATACTTTATTGGATGTTATTTGAAGCACTTGCACTCACAAATATAATACTCTTTACAAATTGCTGGTAATGTGCATATTAACGATGTGAGAGATGTTTCAAAAAAATTACAATTATGCAATTTTTGAAAAAACAAAAAAATAACTCAAAATAAACTTTACGCTAAACTAAAGAGTGTAATTAGCACTACCCGTTACAAAAGTTTGAATAAAGAATTTGCAGCCATATATGAGAAAATGGCGTTTGAGTGTTTCTGAAAATGCGAAATATTAAGCTACATTTCACAGATAGCGGTTGTGTTTTCGAGAAACTTTACTTGACATTATTTAAAGCACATGTACTCATAAATATAATAATCTAAAAAAATCGCCGCTAATGTAAATATTATCGACGTGAGAAACTTGTGAAAAAAGTTACTTTTTGTAATTTTTGAAAAAACCAAGCTGTAGAACAACATGACTTTTATGTCATCTGATAGAGTACATTTACCACTATCCCTACCAAAGGTTTAAAGAAAAAAATTGGAGCCGTTTTTGAGAAAATTTTGTTTATGTAATTTTTTAAAATTGTACATATTGTACGCAATATTGCACGAAAAATACTAAAATTATGAAAAATATTTACATGACCTTTATGAAAGAACTGAATATGCAGAACAAATTTTATTTGAAGAAAAAATCTCTATCTTCAATTTTGTAGTTGGAGAAAGACGGCGAAAAAAAATCAAACTTTCACAATTTTCAAAAATTCAGAGTTATCCGTGAAAATCGGACCTATGCCATGTTAAAAAGTGTATTTTCCTCTATTCATACAAGAAATTTAAAGAAAAAATTTGTAGCCGTTTTTGAGAAAATTTTGAAAATGTCCGGGGCCTTCATGTAAAGTAACCCAAAATTTTGAAGAATCTTTTTCAAAATCTTAAAGCTCTGACTAGAACCAGATTGATTGGCGAATATCCATTTTATAAGAAATCGTACGTAGGGTTTAGGCGCTAGCAGTGTTCTTAGACGGACAGACGGACGTTTCCCTTTCAATTGGTTTTTGGATATCAAGGACCCACAAAATATGGTTTCTGGCTACACCATGTTTAGGGGATTTTTATTTCTAAATTTAGCAACTAGTTTTATCCACTTTTTCGTTTTCACGGCCCGACAATTAATTTTTTCCGCCGAAAATTGGCCATTTTTTCGAGCAGCATTACATTACTTTCCCGATACTACGTATATCACTCCGTATATACGTACGTATACGAGAAAGTAAAAATTAATTGAAGAGTTTATTTCCAAAGTGACGTATTTTTATTTCCATGTGTTTTCTAGTTTTACAACTTAATACATTCTTAAGACATTTGTTCACCATGCTACCAATATGGTGCTCAAATTTTAAAATTGTTATTGTTGGAGACATGGGACTTTGGAAATAAGCTGGTATGCTGCGATATTTTTTGTTTTTATTTTGGCTTACTCCATGTAATTGCTAATAGGCAATTTTGTGCCTATAAGCAAGTATCTTAAGCGACAGGTTTTCAGTGCCAGGAAATTGACTAGCCCGCCATATGCAATATGTTTACAATTCATGTTCACTATGAATTTGCAAAGCACAAATGAAACTTTCAGGCATGAAAACACCCTGTGGAGACGCGACGTAACGCCACTAGTAAATATGTAATAGAGACAATTCTGAAGTTAGAAACCATTAGGAAGAGAAATACTAGTATTCGGAGGAGGAGGGGCACTTGCTACCATTGCTATAAAGGAGAAGTAGGTAATATCATAATATCCTTTCGTACAATACAAATTGGAAAAACAATAATTACTTTCTTGGGAGCGTTCTTATCTGGGTGATAAGTTTGCTAAATTTGCGTGACCTAACCGCGCTCAGCGGGAACCGCAGTCTGTGATTAATGGCACAAGGGACATAAATTTTCTGTGCGGAATGTAGTTAAGAACTTCGTATTTTTTCTCTGTATTCCTGTACATCAAAACTGTTTCCAAGAAGGGTAATGAATTGTTACATTGCCCAAACTGTTTTGTGTTACTGTCTTCTACGTTTTCTCGAACTTCTAATGTAAAACCACTCATAGCGAGTTAATTGTGAGTGAGATATAAGCTGTTTTTTGCAAATATCACAGGTCTGCGAAAATAAATTTTTTGTTAGCTGCATTAGATATTTTTACTGAATTATATGTTTTAAAGTGCGCTGATTTCAAAAGTTATGGCCATTTTTTTCTATCACATAAGGATTTTTTGCAAATTCCAACACAAAATATTGGTTAAAGCACTCCTTTATTCAAAATTTTCAAACAATAAGTATTTTTTTTTAAAGCAAACGAAACATTATTTTGATACATGTACTTATTCATGTTCTTTATGAAACGTCTTCTTCTTTTCCTTGATACTTTGACGAGTCCTTTTCCGATTTTTATTTTCAGTTTCTCGCTTAAGCAGCCAACAGTAGTCAGCAAGCATAGTGACATCCCATCGCCCTTGGTACCTTCTCTCGATATCACGCACATCCTGGTGAAATCGCTCCCCCTGCTCTTCACTGTAAGCTCCCAGGTTTTCAGGAAAATAGTCTATGTGAGAGTGTAAAAAATGGACCTTCAAGCTCATCTTGCAGCCTTGAGCTTCATATGCTGCTAACATCCGTTGCACAATGGTTTTATAGTTAGGATTCCTGGTATTTCCTAAAAACTTTCGCACTACGTCCTTGAACGATACCCAAGCTTCTTTTTCCTTCTCATTCATAGTTTCCACAAATGAAGGGTCCGTTAAAAGTTTTCTTATGTCGGGGCCGGTGAAAACTCCCTCTTTCAACTTTGCTTATGACAGCTTCGGAAATTTTGTACATAAATATTTGAAACAGTCTCCATCCTTTTGCAGCGATTTTACAAATTGTTTCATCAACCCCAATTTGATATGGAGAGGGGGCAACAAAACCTTTTCTGGTGGTACCAAGGTAGTGTTTATAACATTTTTCTCTCCAGGTTTTAAAGTTTCTCGGGATGGCCAATCACTTTTTTTCCAGTGCTGTTCTCTGGCTCTACTATCCCACAAGCATAAGAAGCATGGGTATTTAGTATAGCCTGCCTGCTGACCCAAAAGCATTGTCAGTATTTTGAAGTCCCCACAAATCATCCATTGATGGTCTTGATACTTGATTTTTTCCAGGATAATGGCCAAATCGTTATAATCTTCTTTCATATGCACGGAATGTCCAATCGGAATCGAGGCAAATTTATTTCCATTGTGCAATAATACTACTTTAAGGCTAGTCTTAGATGAGTCAATGAATAGGCGCCATTCAGATGAGTCATACTTTATATCAAAGCAATGTATGAGCTCTTCCACATTATTGCAGAAAACTAAATTTCCTTCTTTTGAAAAAAACTGGGTGAATTCTTTTTCTCGGTGTCTGTACCAGTAGAAAGAAGTGCCAGGTGATAAAAGGTTTTTATTTTTTAATCTAGAACCTAACAGTTCGGCTGCATCTTTTGAAAGACCTAAATCTCTTACTAAATCATTGAGCTCACCTTGAGAAAATAGTTGAGGCCTTCCATCTTCGTCGAAAGATGAATCTGAGCTTGATTCACCGGAAGGAGGTAAAGTAGCTTCGTCCTCCAACTCACTAGGATATTCATCCAAACTGGAAGGTGGCTGCGGGATAGATATCTCGGAGCTATGGGGCACTGGACGTATAGCTGAGTCAAGATTAGGATAACTTATGTTTCTTTTGTTTTTTGAATTGAATCCCTTTACGTCAACTGAGCAGAAGTAGCAGTCAGAGGTGTGATTTTTCTGCTCACGCCATATCATAGGAATTCCAAATCGAAATGATTTTTTCTTTCCCTTAAACCACAAACGAAGATCTTCTTCGCATCTTCTACACACCTTATGCGGGGCCCATGGTTTATCTTGATCACCAACTTTTAATTTAAAGTAGGCAAAATAAACTTTCCTTATAAAATCACTTATATTTCTCTGTTGACTTTTAATAGTGAATTCACCACAGATATAACAAAAACTGTTTGGAGAAATAACACAACCCCTTGTTGCCATGATTAACAGACAACAGCACTGTTCACTTCAATATCAGTATGTCTACTGAGAGCTTTTCTTTGTTTCAAGCGATATACGTCATTTGACTTGTCTCAACCTGTTAAAACATTCCCAGTCTTACCAACAGCTCAGGTTGTTTTTCTCCATTATCAAATAAAAATCATATGGGTTTATTACTATAATTATAATTATAATGAACGTAGATACTGCAATATACATAAAACCTTATGTGATATAATAATTTGAATATTTTTTATGATTTTGGGAGGTCAAAATCTGTAAGAAAATGTAAAAAAAATCCTATGCAGTTTTTTGATCGCAGACCTGTGTATTTCGAAGGGGAGGGCTTTATATGTAGTATTCAGCCGACGATTTTATTGTCATAAGTATTTTTTCATTTTTTAAATATATAACTTTTGATATTTTAATGTACATCTTATTTTTATTAAGCGATTTGTGGTTATTTACAACTCATTCAATCGAGACATTGGATGACCCGTTTCTGTAGAGAAGTATTAAATATATATTTGTGAATATGTGGCCCGGCTTTCGACAGAACTGAAACGTCATGGGCCTCCTCTCTCTTAACTGCGCAATTGACTACAGGGTATTATACTTGTACCATCAGGTAATTACGGCTTGCGGACAGTGAAACTTCTCAGAATTATAACGATGTAATCGACATCGTGGCATTTATAAAATTAATGCCTCAGAGCATTATAACTTCAGGGCATTGACGAACCTTACGACATTGCACTATTTTACCCTTTTCAGTAAATTATTAATTTAATGATGAACATATAATAGTAATTTATAATGTAAGGTCGACGATTCCTACAATATACATTAATTGGTTTGAAATTTATATCTTAATGTTAAAAAAAAAAGCGCTCAAAGTTTATTGAAAGTAGTACTTTTTACTAACACATAAAATTATATAAGAAAACGAAACTACACAAACGACTAAATGAAATTTCCCTACCCAGCAGATAGTATTTAAAAACAATACTAAATAAAACAAACAAGCGTTCTTCTTAAACAGTTTCTACTATTAAGTTAAAACTGTTCATCAATTATACGATTTCTCAAGGACATCAGCATACTGTCTATTTCTGTACTAAGTTCTGTCCACTTTTTCCATCCAATAAACAATAACATTATTTATATCTTGCAGGTTCATCAATGGATTCAGTCGCAATATCATATTCAAAATCACTTCCATGCACTCGTTTACGTCTGATATTGACTTTACAACAATTTATGATAGTTGATCTTTCCTCTTGAATAGCTCGGCACACACCATGACATCCAATGGTTCCACAGAAGTGTTTTTTAGCGGGTCTAGCCCATACTTGATGATCCGTTTTTATTTTCTTACAATTCAATTATGAATTCTAAAATTATTTAATCAGTATAATGACAATTTACAAAATTCGTAAATTACTTTATGGTATTATGACCTGAAAAATGATTTCAAGGAATTGCGAGGGCCTGAATGATTTAGAGCCTCGCGGCTAGCTCTTGGTCAGCGTGCTCGCTTTCCAGTACGCAGCCACGGGTTCGATTCCCGGTCGAGGCAAGACTATAGTGTGCGTTTTCCTTGCGATGTCCCAGTATATGTTGTTGTGTGACGATGAGAAAATTCACTTCTGAGGCTGAGAAGACCGGAATACGCTAACCACATGTACCACCCTTAACCCATGGCCGCGAGGCAGGGACGTCGCCGGTAGGCCTGAGCCCGTTCACGGGACGTTGTGTCAAGTACAAACAAATGATTTTAGAGCATTCATGTCATTTGTACTTTCAGAACATTAGGGGTTTTAAAGACCCCAGGACTTAAGGATATTGATATTGAGTAACTTCACAGTATTCACAAATTACATTAGAGTATTATGACGACATATATTAATTCAAGGCATTGTGACAGTAGTGTGGCGACCGAAACGTTAGCAACCGTGCCCGGGAAGAGTGCTTTCGCTTTAAACTATACGTCGGTCACGGCGACTCCCAAACACACCAGAATTCCTTATCTCCGACTACAGAAGCCCATGTCCTTGGAGAATGCTCCAGAGTGCTCCACGGGCTAACTGGGCACGGACAAATAGCATGGAGGAATACACAACAGGAGGGGAAACTCTCGCTGTTTGAGAGTATGGGCTAGAGGATTCGCTAGCATCGTTTCCATGTGGCGACATCTATTTTAAGGTACATGCGTAATTTCAAAACACTGCTTCGGTTATTTGCTCGTCAGATAGCGGTGCGAGCTTATGAACCTTCTACCATTCATTTCATCCACTAATTTATTTTTTTGCTGAAGAGACGGCGATGCTCATGGCAACGTGTTTGTTTGTGACATTTCGTTTGCGAGCTTTTTTGGTGGTGTATGTCAAGTGTCGCAGATGACAATGACTAAATGTTGGGCCCAAGGATGTGCCAATGTTATTCGGCAGGATAAAGGAAATAAAGTTTCTTCAGGTTTTCCTCCGAAATGGGAAGGTGAGTGAAATATTTTGAGTTATGATGAGTTACTGTAATTGAACGGTATTTCCGTCTAGTGTTGTGCAATTTCATGTATCGCTCCGAACATTTCAGATACCTTAAGAGTTTAATGTCATTATTTTATAGGCCTAAATTTTAATAGTGTACCACCTTGATGCTTGAGAATTTGAGGTGTGGTGTTCCTGCATTACATATTTCAAATATATGCTTTCATTACAGGTCACTCAGAGGCACCAAGTCTGTAACCTGAAGCATAGAATCCGATCAGCGTGAGAAGTAAGAGAAGAAGAGGTCTGAATTGCATGAAAATATCCTTGAGTAATTCACTTGAATACCACTGATTCATAAATAAATAGGCAAAGCAACAGTAGTATTCCAACCTCAATAAATAAGTTTTTATTTATACAAATTTTTTCACTAGCTTTGCACAACAAATGGATACTTCTTTGCAGTCCATTGTGTTGAATTTAAGCTTTTAAATCTTACCAGTTTATTACCCTCCAATTACATGGTTTGAATGAAAATGTGATGAATTACAAGAAAGAACATGTGTTTTAAACTAATAATATTCATATTAGGATATGTAGCTTCTTCGAACTATGCTGCAGATCTGGAAGAGGTTAAAATATCACGAGGTCTGAATGACATGTTTCTGGATGTATAACTATGTATATAAGAATATCTTCTCCTATCTACAATCTAGTGGAAAGAATTTCTGTAGGTTTGTAATAATTTTTAATGGTGTTGTCAAAATAATTGACTGTATGTAATTCAATAACTTCACATTTAAAAATTACCATTTAATCAGGATTAATAAAATGTATAAATATGTTACTATTGCTGTTACAGAATTTATACGAATTTCTAATGTAATTGTTTTAAGGTTCTTACGTGAATGTTAGGTCCAATTAAAACTATTTTTAATTATGGAACATGAATTATCACAAAAATACAGGTAATACACGCAAATATGCAGGTAGATTTTATTTTCCTTGCAAGAAAAGTGTCATGAATGCAGTGTTTGATTCTTAGCCCAATTGATAGAGATGTCTGCATAACAGAAGTCATGAACTCGGATCCAAAAGGTACAAATATTTCCTTTGTGACAATTTATTTCTATGATTATGTGGTGTATTAAGTGTCGTAGTCATGACATAAATTGATACTAAAATAAACTACATCGGATCTAAGATGTAAATAATTTTATGTTGATATGAAAGCATTTCTGCTAATTATAAAATTGATTCGTTTTGTGTTATAATATAAAAAGATGGTGGAGATACAATTATAATTTTATTAACACAGATACTATATTTGTATGTCAAAATCTATTTAAATAGTAATTTGATGGTGTCTACAATACCAGATTATTCTTCTTCTCTATTTGTATTGTACTTATGTGATCATGTAAGATTGTTTTCAGAATAAATTTATGAATACAGAAAAAAGTTTGTTTTTATTAGTGGCCAATTTATTCTTCCCTTACTCAAATTTTGTACTTTTTATACAGCGCGCCAATATCGTAGTACGTGCTGTTATGGAGGTTATTATTTACATTGTATGCCCAAAAAGTAGATCGAGTACCGTGCACCTGAGCCAGCTGGTTCAGCGATCAAGAAGTATCCATTCTGGCCACAGAGTGCAGTGTTGTCGATTTAACTCCTGTACCTTATTGTAGATGGTGCCACACGAGTTTCCACTCCTTTTCTATATTCCTCCATGCAAATAGTGCAAGGTCCAACGGTGCGATATGATAACATTTCTCCTCACAGTCATTATTCGATTGCATTGTTTTTTACATTCGTCGCATACTATGAACATGCGATTGGTATTGCTCGATTATTGAACATCGAACTTGAATTATTCACTTTTGCAGTTTGTAAACCTGACGCATGAAAATAATTGTAAAACAAAAGTCTCTGTTTGGAAGTTTGTTTTATCGGGAAATATCAAACCAACCAATGTTTAGAAATGGAACTGTAAAAATATCTAAACGTGATGTCCCATTTTTGACTGTTATTCGAAAGAGAAAGTTTTTTTCTAAGCATTTAAGTTGGGACTCTTAAAAGTTAATGTTCAAACCTTCATTCTCTATGTAAATTTTAAAACCTGTAAAGACAGATTCAAAAACTTTGACACTTCCTACGCAGAACGTCCATGTTATTTCCTTCTCTTCTATCCTAAGAATTTGTTTCGAAATAAAAGTATGAATTATATATATTTCAAACGTACTTATGTATTTAAAATATTTTATTTGCAGATTATTCTTCCTATTGTCTATTGGGAGTATGTTTTTCAATAGACCACGGCCCCCTAGCCCGTCGACTATAACTCCGGCCGTGAAAGCCTACTTTGTTGTATTATTCTTACTATTATTTGCATTATCTATTTTACACAAAGATCTCATTTACCTACGAGCTACAATACTGAAATTTACGTTAGTAATTTCTTATTTTACTGCATTCGCTTTCAAAAACTACAGCTACCTCCTGCTGCAACACATTCAAGTTTTACCGTTTTTTGACGCTAAAAAATCAATCAATAAAATCCAATGGTTGGTTGACATCTCCGGGGAATGGGTCCGGCCTTCTCGTCCAGTCGTTTCAGCTCAAAATGAAATGCGCGTCGGTCGCACATGTGGGCAGAGGAAGGGTCGCACTTTCCTCGAACTTCTTTGCGCTTTTTGGAGGCCGTGTTTGTGACTGTGAGATTCCACGCGATGACAGTAACATGGAATTCGTTTCAAAGGAATACGAAAGAATGAGATTTTTTCGACGGCCAGAAAAGTCTCAGTGTGCTGCGGCATGTGCTTGTGGCGACTAAAGGAGCATGACCCGAAGAACTCAAATTCTCCGAAATCTATCATCGCTGTGGACGAGTGATTTTTGAGAAAGAGCTAAGGAAAGCATAAATGGATGAATGACACAAATATAGAATGTTTCTGCTTAGTTGACCGTTTCATGTTCAAGGAAGCTATGATTAAAGCTGTTAATTTCATACAGAAAATCTTGCTGTTCAAACTTGGTTCACTCTCGCATTTCCAAGTCAACGGCAGGGTTCCAGTTTCTAACTTCTTTGATTAACATTGCATATCCCTAAGTTCAACTAACGGAAAAATTCGAATGGAAGAATTAGAATTTACGTTGTTTTAGTTGTTTGTAATAAAACTACTTGTTCCTCTTCTAATAAGATAGCTCACACTCAGACAAGGAAGGAGAGCAGAGAACAAATATCTACGAGAAAGATCGTTCTGTCGATTCCCGGTGGCGAATGTTGGTGACGAAACTAATTTGTAGCGTTGCAAACACACTCCAAAATCATCATCATCATGATCACACATCAATATTCGCCTCTCATTACTATTGAATTCGTCTAGTGGTTCAAAAGACGATATTCATAAGTTTACTCGACCACTACCACTTATAATTCCCCGGTATCAAACCTTTCGATAGAATCACTCACCCGTGGTCAGGAGGGCAGCCGCCAACACAGAGGGCAGCAGCAGCGTCGCAGCTACGGCACTGGGACCATCCACAGCCTGCAACCAAACAGGGCAGCCAACTTTTAACACCAACAACTGTGAATGGAGTGTGAATGGCCCTTGCTGACTCTCCTGAGTAATACGAATATTTGCAAGGGCGTTCGGAGTAACGGAAGTTTTCACTTTGATCGCGCATGCGCACTGCTAGCTGTCCTCTGCTATACTCCGATTTGAACACAGTGGTACATCAAGGGTCAGGAGCTGTAAGGGGAGAGGGACATTCCTATCCAATGGGAGCTCCAACACAAACATTTAAGTTGGTCCAGAAGCTCCTGATTGGATGATAGTGTCCTCCTCTCCGTCCAGCTCGTGACCTTTAAGTGCCACTGTGTTTACATCGGAGTAGACCTGCAGTGATGCAGTGAAAGTGACGTTCGTGTGTCTAATGGGTTCTTCTGTAACCTAAACGGTAGCATCATTGTGGTACAGCAGTCAGTAAATCAGAACCTTATTTTCCTTGTTACAATGAATGTGCCGACATAGTTTCACTCGTAACAGTAAAGTGAACTTACTTTAATACATTCACATACGAAGGATTTTTAGTGAAGAAGCTGTAGCTCACGCCGACTTATTAACCCTACACGCTTCCGAGAATATGTTTAAGTACTATCAGACCTAAGTACTATCAAGCCAAGCACCGTTCAACGACCTCTACCTTCGTCTGAGCTCACGTAAAGATAGATAAATATTGAACAGGTACAGATTCGTATACTCTAGTAGGTGGAATTACGCTGTAGGCCCTATTTCATATTTAGTTGGGCATACGTTTTCAGTACAATAACAAGGCAACGAGGCAGCCTTGAGCCACACCAACTTGCAGATGGAAAGAAGTTTGACCGTGCAGAGCATTGTGTTTCGCGGAACCTCAGAATCAGGCCTCAAAAAGTCCAATGCAAACAATGCGAAGGGTATTCCTAGTACTATGCTAAGAACGACTCAAGGCAAAAGCAGGCAGGCAGGAGGCCTTCTATTGCTGGAACCGGGGTTTAGTCCCCTCTCTTATATACCAAGTGGAATTTGGGGTAGACAAAGTGGATCCAAGGATAATATTAACGTGTTAATTCCATGATCCTTGCCTTTCTTTCTATTATTTCATACTTTTCATCCATTACTCTCACTCCCATATTTTCCCAATCTTTTCGTTATCACCATATAAAGTAAGAACTATTCCATGCTATCTTCTGTTCACCAACTGTACTGTGTTGTCAAGTGCGGAGGGAGGGGAGTATGGAAGAAGAAGAACGAGGACGGAAGAGAAATAATGTGAAAGGGAGAGAAGATATTAGTGAAAAAGAGGAAGAGAAGGGAGAAGAAAGGAGTTTGTAATGTGAGGGTATATAATTAGATTATAATGAGACGAGTTACAATTACGGTAAATGAGAGGAACAACATGTAATGAATGTGTAAAGAGATGTGTGAGATTAGATAAAATGAAAAGTGTATACGAAGATACAAGAACGTACAATGATGCGGACTAAGACTGTAATGAGGTGTAATTAAAGAAGACCGCACAACATGACCGTAAAGTCTTGCCAAGAATTGTAGTATAGTATTAATGTGTTGATCGAATGTATCAATACAATTGAAGTATTATGGCTGATAAAAGATACTATCGATTTTCTTAGACTCTACATTTCAAATACACACGTTTCCCGATTTGTGCTTTAATTTTAGAGTTTAGAGTTTAGCTCAAAGAGTATTGGAATTTATTATGTATATCAATTTAAAACTTCCATCTAAAGGGCCAAACGCTTAATGTGGTTCTTCTTAAGTGCTATTTGACTACACAGGTGTATAATGAGCAATGTTACACGTTTCCTCTTGTCATAAGATAAGTAAGATATCGATAAGTAAAGATATCGCCAACATGGTCAGTATATAACACAATGGTTCTAGGAAATTTCAATTGCAAATGTGAAAAATCGGTAAAATATATGTAAGACTTGAATACTTAGAGAAGGATAACACTTTCAAATTTGTGTGAATGACGCATTGTCAAAACAAAACAATTTTTTAAAAAAAACTTTATCATATAACAGTCACATTAAATTAATTTTAATTTACGTGTAATAAGTCATATGTTATTTTAAACTATTTATAATGTAAAAATATTTGCAAATAATAATGTCTAAATATTTATTAATATTATCCTAAAATTATTAATTTTAATTAAATTAGCAAAATACCCCTTTATAGGTAATTTGATTGTAATATTCAGAACCAGGAAGGGCATTGGTAATTGACGTGTCTTTTGTGAAAGTGTTTGCTGTATTATTTTTCTTTCTTCTCTCTTTTAGTGCTGACTTTTAAGCGTCGGTGGCTTAATTCTGTTAAAGAGTTAACGTATTAAGAGAAAAAGAAAAAAAGATACAAGAATCAAGATACAATATATTCTATTTCTCTCCCTCTCTTTCCCCCTCTCTGCCCCCCTCACTCTGTCACACACACACACACACACACACACACTGAAAAAACAATTTCCTTAAATTTCCTGCACAACCTCTCCTCGCTTTAAAGGAAAAGTCCCTAAATCCAGAAGGAATACTCCTAACGTGGCACCACTGCTCAAGAAAAAGAGCAAGGCTTGAAGCGAAGCGAGGGCCAAGACAATGCCCAAGCTGTGTCGCCATAGAGTTTACGCTGCGTTACAAAACAAGGACGCCTTAACTTTTGCAGTTAATTAAACCGTGTCTTTTCACCCCTGCGTAAATTGCGAGAATGGAAGCCAATTAAATGACAAAGCATTCAGAGACATTTCTATGAAACGCTGACGGGAGAAGAACATAAAGCGTCGTTTCCAGGCAAGGAAAATATTAAATTTGGAGTTGTGCAGAATGCATTTGCGTGCTAGACAAAAGAAGCTCTCTGACGGATACAAAAGCCAAACGTCTACTTGGCTAAATTTCCCCTTTAAGCCCTCTAAGTGAGATATTGAATTTTCCGCTTGTTGCAAGTCGTTTTAAATTTCCAGTGCTAATGGGAAGTATTTCTTTTATGACAGACCAGTTGAGAAGTTACGACGACGATATGAGAACTCAGGTCAGTCAACAATACCTGTCACCTCTCCGACTGACAAATAACTTCAACACTCATTCAGTATCTCAATGTGTATTAATTAAGCAACTTGCTTCTTGCGAGTCTACAACAATAATTTCAATACTAAGATGGTTTTTACTTTTCTATTAAATAATAATAATAATAATAATAAATTTACTTAATTGAAAAAATAAAAATTAATATTTGTTCAAAGCAAATGATTCTGTGTTATAAACCATATATTTATTTATTTACTTACGTCAAAAACAGTTAAAAACTGCGTGTGACGAGCTATGGGGAGAAGTAAATTTTGTGCACGTTTTCATAATTCTGTGATCTCTATCCTAAACCATATTCTAGTGGAATTTTGAATACAGAAAAGAGAGTTTTTTTTTTCGAGTTTTGTTGACAAAATATTCGCTCCTATATAATAAAATATATTTTCAAAGGTAAATTAGCTTTAAATTTCTGCCCTGAACCCTCATGTTCTTCATGAAAGAATAATACTTTTTGCCGCGATAATATGGAAAACGATAATTTGAATAACTATATTTCCCACTGAAATTCAGAAGACGTGCACAAAGAATGAAGTTACATTTACGTCCAGAAGCAAAACAAGGGACCATCTCAACATTTGCTCAAGGATCAGGGAAACTGGACGAAAAACATGATCGAGATGGGGGCCATCAACCTAGAAACTGTGGTACAACACTTGTTACAGGTTCTTTAGAATTATACACTCCAAATGACAAATAATTACATTAACTATCATTGTTAAAATTAATGCTGCTTTTCTTTTTGATGCTCGGTATAGTCTCGAATTGTATAGAAACAATTATGCAGCAGAAAAGATTTTACTTGGGACTTAAACTTTTCTATCGAATTTAATCGTTTGATGTCTTCTGGCAAAGTGTTGTAGAGTAATGCACATGAATTGTTTGTGAATTTTTTGTAGTGAGCTGTTTATACTGCCACTTGGTGAATATAATTACTACGTCGTGTGTTATTCATATAGACATCGGCGTTTGCTGAAAATATATTCCCGCCCTTAAGTAAGTCATTTTTGACAAAAACTACTGATTCGTAAATCAGGAGACACGGTAATGGTAAAATTACTAGATTAATAAAGAGAGACTTACAAGAATCACGTGTGTTGGATTTCCTTATTATTCGCACAATTCTTTTTTGTAATCTGAAAGTCTGGGAGCTATAAGATGTGTTTCCCCAAAATATTATGCCATATCTCAGGAGGGAGTGAACATTGGCAACATATACACAACGAGCTGTATGAAGGCTGACGGAATTTGAAAGAATTCTGAACGCGTAGCATAATGAACTTAATTTTGTGTTCAATTCATTTAAGTGGGCATTCCGTTTGAGGTTTGACTGAATCGATAGACCTAAAAATTTTGTTATATTAACATCAGTCAATGGCACACCGTTCATTTTCAATGGAGTACAGAATTTTTTATTTGAAATGGAAAACTGCATTGAAACAGTTTTCTTTTCATTTACTATTAATGTGTTATTACGGAACCAATTTGAAACATCTGATATTGTACTATTTACGGTTTCTTTGTTGCAAAGAATATTTGTATCATCCGCAAAGAGAACTGTTCTTCCGTTTCGAATCGCTTATTTAATAAGGTACCTTACTGAAAACATTAAATTAAAACGTTTTGAAATTCAAAATAGAAGGGAAAATATATTCATAATAAATTACCTCGCACAACACTTTTTTTTAAACTTGACCATACTTTCTGAAATGTTTATTTTACTTCTTGCTGTTACTTTTTCTCCAACACCATCTTCTGCCATACGAAACACGTTATTGCTCCATTTATCTTCGTGAACAAAAATTCGTGGTAGCACTTAGCATTGAACCGACGATTCTGATCAGTAAAATGAAGGAACAGCTCGGCCCGTCGGGGATTATGCCAACTTCCCTGGTTCTCGTGGGGCGCCGTGGGGCGCGAAGCGCGGGCTTCCCGACGCCCCAAGAAGGGGCTCAAATGGGGCGCTTGTGCACCTCTGTAATAGATAATTATGATTCATTCAAACCCCATAAATTCTTAGTTACTTCAGGTAGTGATTAATTATCCTCCATTGTGTTCAGATTCATTATTTTCAGAGAACGTCCGCTATATTTTTTTTAGTTATTAATGCATAATTTACTACTGCTACTACTACACAGTACCACTATATTTAATATGACCTTAATATAATATTTAATGCATATATAGAATATTAAAAGAAAATAATTATATACGTGTGCCAGAAATATGCTGGGTTAAGAAAACAGGTATCGTTTATAGTGCTTTCATCCGTAGAAATCTCACATCTTCAATCCAACACCAACTGATGCTGCACATAATACTGTACATTAATTTATTTATTTATATGTTAACAGTTAAAAGCTGTGTGTTACGTACTCTGTATGTGCGTTGGGGGGGGGAGAGAAGTGGTTTCTGTTCGAGTTTTCTTGAGTTGTGGGATCCCTGCAGGTGAAAACGAGTGTTTTATCAAGAATTGATTGGAAAACATTCACTTCCTTAGAATAAAAACTAGTGATTAGGTATGTGCACAGGTAGAGAAATTACATCCATGTCCAGAAGCAAACCGGAGACAATCTCGTTCAAAATAGTTCATACAAACATACATACGTTCATAAAAAAAATAGTCTACAAGTAATTACATGTAAGTAAATTTACAGTACTCTAAACATCAATATTTCATTAACAACAAGCACTATTGCAACGAAAATAATAATAATTCATACTTCAAGAACAGCACCATACGAGAATGGTCATTAAAAATACAATACCATAATAAGATGAAGTGTTCCATACAAATAATGCATTTCGAGATACACTCTGCGGAAAGCACAAGGGGGAGAAGGGGGTTGAGAAAGTTCAGGGCACGTTCGCGCCCGCGAACTCGAGAGCGAAGCAAACTCGGCGGAAATGAAGCACAAAGTGAAAAGTTTCAGCGTTCGAGAGAAATATACAGAGAGTTATCAATTCCGAATTTACTTTTTGCCAACACCGCAAAGGAACACGCTGAAATTACAAAACGGATAGACGATGGCTGGCGCTATGCAAACTCCGTCGAAGTAGTTACCGCGTCACGTTTAAAATTCCGGGCACTGGGTCGGAGCGGTCGAACGTAGACGTGTTCCTAATTGGTAAATGCGAGCTCTCGAGAATGGCGAAATGAGCCACTACTTATGTGGGAGGGGCAGGCTCACGGGAAAATCTTCTCAAAGACTCGCTCTTGAGTTCAATAACGCTCCCACGGAGAAGAAAAGAAACATTGGTCATAGAAATGCACTTCTTGACAGAGGCGTAGCGTCCATGGATGTGGATGATGTGTTACATACCCTGACAGTATCAGTTATTTTATTTTAAAATGATTGTAAATTGTCAATTTGTTATTTTCTTTTTCTACTACTAAATATTTCATTATATTTCATACATTGCGCCGTTGAGAATGCGATTCTTCACAAGGATGAACGAATCAGTCTGAAATACCGCCTAGCCTGCGGTTGAGAATCAGATGTACACTGACCCATTACATCCAGGGTGCCTACCGTGGTGCCTACGAAAAAGCTGTCGTTTTACGAAACTTCATTGTTCTCTTCGGTGTTTGTAAGAGAACGAGGTTAATTAATGAACATTGTCGTTTTATTTAAGTTTTATTACCTTGTTTTAATGCATTTAGCAACTACATATTTGTAGCCAATTTAGGTTAGGGATTGTGCTGGTTGAATGCACAAGGGTATGTGACTGTGCAATCCACGTATGTGCCCTGGAATAGCGAGCACCACGCGATCCAAAGTGCCTACATAATTATGGAGTCATATTTTTTTGTGCCGTGGACAAATTATAGCACATGAGAAACAGTAAAAAATATTTGAAAAAATATGAGAGGAAAGAATTTTATTTAAACAGCCAACACAGACTATGTTGAGCAATACAACCAATGACATTGGAAATAAACACAACAGTGATATAAGGGATAAGTACAACGGTGATATAAGGGAAAATAGGGAAAATCTGTCATACTTCATTCGAGTTGTAAGCTTTTTTTGGGAGACAAGGGCTTGTAATTTCAGCCATAATGAAAATAGGAGATCATCAAATAGAGAAAATTTCATGGAATATATAAGTGAAATAATGAAATATGATAAAACTAACAAGGATGATGTGAAAATTCCAGTGTTTCGTGAAATCTCACCAAGAAATTCAGATTCATTGGATTTCAAATGTGAGCACGGTTATGTCCCAAGAAATTAAAAATGAAATTTCTAAAGTCTCTTTTGTCTGCGCCATACTGGATTTAAACCCTTGATGTAAGCAGCAAAGGACAACTGTCAACTGTTATTCTTACGTGTCTGCAAATTGATTGATTTTCTCTTTCCTATTACATTTTTATTATAGATCATTGTTTTCCATTTTATAAATTATGCCAATTCTATTGGGTTCGAAATCATATGAATTGGACAATTTTGAAATTGTTTTCCATTTATAAATTATGCCAATTCTCTTGGGTTCGAAATCATATGAATTGGACAATTTTGAAAATGATTGGGTTTGATAGTGCTGTTATTAAAAAATATGAGGATACACATTTATATTTTGCTAGGTCATGAACTTAAGTCAACTTTTTCTAACTTTCAACCAGTAAACTATATGAAGTACGTGAGCTATTATTACTTTTACTGGATCAGTTTTCTGTGCTCTGATCAAAGTGACAGAAATGGTATTGGTGAGAGAAAAATATTTAAATTATAATTAAAGTTTTAAATTATTTTCTCATTTTTCGAGTTACATACCGTAAGCCAAAACGCAGGCTACGCCACTGCTTCTTGACGTTTGTTTTATGGAGATGAATGTCAAGGCGCATGTAAAGCTGATGCTTAACATGTGGTACAGTGAAAACTTTACAGCTAAACGCAACCGACCGAGTTCATTCTTTCGTTACAGTTTTTGTTTTAAATAGAGCACGTATCAATGTAGACTTACTTTCTGGATGCTCGGAATTCGAACGGTGATATCGTATGCTACATAGAAGTCTATGAGAAAGTAAAAATAAATAATTGTTATTTATGTCACAAGAGATGTAAGTGGATCTTTATTGATGAGGAAGAAAGATGAGGACATAAGTGAAACTATGTCATCTTTCAGAGAAATCTATTCAGAGAAATGCTTTTCCGTGCGAGTTAAAAAGTTTTCACCCGAGCCCTTCTATTCATCCATTTATTTCTCTGACTTGCGAAATAATTTACATGTAAGTTGTACGAAATTTCATTGGGCTTGACATCTGAGAGTTAGGTGATGCTGTACGTGATAATAATGCCTGATAACAAAAATAAAAAAGCAATCATATTGTGTAAATTGGGTACTTTTTTATTTCTGGGTTAATTTTTCTTTCTGAACAAATATATTAATTTCTTTTGTAAATAATACACAATTTACCTGTTACTGGAGTGTTTCTATGCTTCTGCAATGCAAATTTTTGCCTCGAAATCACGTATTCAGCCAACTTTTGACTGCTCATTGCGGTTAAAATATTCGGAATACCCAAGTACTTCATTAATAGGCTTACAGTTGTATTTAGAGCTTACGTTGGAAGTTTCGACGTTTCCTCCCCGGACATCCTGTGTAAACTGGTTTTTTTTGGAAGTATGAAAATGGCACTTACATCCTTTTATATTTTAAGTCTTCAATTGAGGCATCCAGTGAGAGAGGGAGCTATTCCATTACGAACACATTCAGCGGATTCGATGGTATTACGGTCAGCGTATCGGGTTGTTATACCCAAGATTGCGGGTTTAAAACCCGATCGAAACCTTCGTACCCCTCCCTTCGGAGGGGAAGTAAAGCTAGTTTGTAGATTTACTGCATGTAAAAGATCCTCAAGCCTAAATGACGCCTCTGAGCTAAATTCAAATCGCCTGATTCGTCGCCCGAGATAATACCTTCTTTCTCCGCTAGGGGAAAGGAGCGTAGAGAAATTTGCGTGGTCAGACGGAAGAGCGAGCCTGATGGCCTGAGTCTCACCACATAAAATAAGGCCTTAACTTCACTAACTTAACTGAATATGTCACAGGTGTTGTCATTGCCAACAATGTTATTTATTTCAAGAGCTGCTTTCGATGACTTAGCCATCATCATCAGTTTTTTGCTGTCTGGAAGCCACGAAACGACTCCGTTTTGCTAGTCGTTTCGTGGCTTCCAGACAGCAGACAACTGATGATGATGCCAAAGTCATCGAAAGCGGCTCTTGAAATAAATAACATTGTTAGCAATGACAACACCTGTGATCATTTAATTTTAAATTCCAACGACATTTCACCACTAAACCAATACCAATGAATATGTCACTAATTCAACGTTTTGAATTCCCTCGTTCACTGACGCATCGATTGCTCCGTGGCGTTGCTCACCTGCGGCGCGCGCGTGCGCGGGGAGGTCGTGCGGGCGCGCGCGCGTGGCCTCGCGGGCGAGGGGCTCCGTCTCGCGGGGCGGCCCGCCCGCCCCCGCCCCCCGGCCCGCCGCGTCCTCCGCGTCGCCGGCGCCGTCGGGCAAGAGCGCCGGCGTCAGCAGCCGCGTCCAGCGCAGCCCCGCCGCCGTCGCCTCGCACAGCAGGCGCAGGCGCCGCTCGGGGCCCTGAACACACACACACACGCAACCACACATAGCTTCATCCGTGGTTCAGGCAAATGCCGGAGCAGCACCCTAACAAACGAGCCACGGACCGCGCGTTTCCTTCCTCTTCCTTGTCCAATCCTGATCCCTTACACACATACTTACACTAACATGCACTACACTATCACACACGCCGGGAGACCGGTCGGGAACTTACAACTTGTCCCGGCTGGGGCGGTGCCCCGCTGGTGGAAGATACTTGGTTAAGGGGAAAACCCCGCTAGTCGACGGTAGGTCGGCGCCAGATCTCGCCATCCAGCGGGGGAAAAGATCATCGCCACCTCCCAAGAAAAAACACGCACTACGCTTACGGTACTAATGACCTGAGCAGTTGACGCGCCCGGAAACACGAATCAATCAATCAACAACACATGCATGGAGACCGGTCGTGAGCTTACAGCTTGTCCAGGCTGGGGCGGTGTCCCGCTGGTGGGAGATACCTGGTTGATGGGAAACCTCGCTAGTTGACGGTAGGCCGAATCCCGCCATCCAGCGGGGTAAAGATCACCGCCACCTCCTGATGAAAACACGCACTACACTTATGGGACTAATTACCTCTGTAGTTGACGCGTCCGGAGTCAAGAATTAATCAAATTTATCCATGGTTTCAGCTACTGTGGTCATTGGTGAATAATCGTACGTGTTGTGCATGTGACTTGCCGGGAGGTGGCGGTGTTCTTCCGTAGTTGGAACGAGAGATCCCCCGTCGAGCTACACATGGCTACACTACAGTCGAGCTACACTACAGCTGGCGGGGTTGAGATACCACCTCCCGGTATCTCACTCCAACGAGACACTGTACGAACTGGGCCACGATTTATGTGCCCCACTGGCCTCCCGACGTGTGTGATAGTACAGTGCATTAAAATATTTTTTTAAACAGTATAACTATGTCTGTTACGGGGAAGTCATGGGAAAGAGTGAGAAAGGAAAGCCGTGCAAGGTCCATAGCCAGTTACTAGTGTACTGCCCCCGACATTCGCTTGAATTCTTCAAAAAAACGATAGGAAACTACTAATTAGAGCAGCTCTCCTCCATACAGGGTCTCCATTATTCCTAGCTGTCAATTTAATTTCAAGAGTCCGCTGTAATTGGGACTCAAACTGTGGTCTAGGACCTTCCGATCAAATCTTACTCTCAAATCTGCAATTACAACAGCTCTGAACTATCTCAGCTGGTCAGTTTTATAAGATACAATCAGGTGGTTTATAAAAACGTTACAAACTTCTAGGACATTTAGAACGAGCAAAATGATAACTTTTTTCCAATGATCTTGTGGTGGAAAATTTCATTTATTGAAATTATACATGTGATATTTCTGTCATCGGCCTCTTATTACTAGGCAACACATTTAACTGATATTTGACAGGTACACGAACACTCAGGGAACGAGATGATATTTCGTGTACCTGCCAATACTCCATTGAGTTTTTGTAATTATGCTTCATGTTCGACATCAAGAATCTCTGGAACGGTATTCATGATATTCTCTTCATTCTTGTAAAGGTAGTGTACTTCCTAACACACTCGAAAGACAGATGCCACTTGTTATGATCACAGAGTCCGAAATGTGGCGTGTGAAATCCTTCTATATGAGATTTCCTTCACCACGATCATTGTGAAAAAGTGATATTTCTGACTGAATTACCATCCCTAAAATTGCGTAACATTTCTTCTTAACCACATGCATTCTTGATCATGAAATTAAGCAGGCGCTCAATTATTTAAATCCAAATAAAACTGAAAGTTAAATATTTTTAATATATGTAATAATTATGAATGAAAACTGTACATTACTCATCAACTTAATTATGTATCAACAGTTCGCCAAAACTATAAAACCTCCTAACGTAAAATCCGTGATTCTATTACGATATATGATATAAAGAAGAAAACCGTTTTCAAACGTCATCTCGTGCAGAGAAAGAAAATGTAATTTTAAAATATTAATAGGTGGTATATCTGAATTAACCTGAATACACAAATAAGGCTATTTTGTGCTCACAACCGGTATTCGGAGACAGATGCTCTATTACACAAAAAGGCGGCAAAAATGAAGCAGTTTGGAGTGAGAGTCGGGTGCAGCAGTGGCAGGAAGGGATCTGAGTACCTGAAAGAGGCGCCGTTCGGCGCGGAGGCGTAGAGGCAGCGTGCGCGCCACCAGCCCCACAGCGTCCGCATCGTCCAGCGGCGCCGGCGCGCGCCCCGGGAACCAGCGCTCCGCCTGAAACACACCACAGCGCGGGTCTCTTCGCTGCGTCCAGGGCAAAGAATTCTAGCGCTGCGTCAGAACCACACCAAACCATAGCCCTTTTCAGTGCGGTCAAGATAAAGAATAGCGTTACTACCGCTCCGCCTGAAACACACCACAGCGCGGGTCTCTTCGCTGCGCCCAGGACAAAGAATTCTAGCGCTGCGTCAGAACCACACCAAACCATAGGCCTTTTCTGTGCGGTCAAGATAAAGAATAGCGTTACTACCGCTCCGCCTGAAACACACCACAGCGCGGGTCTCTTCGCTGCGCCCAGGGCAAAGAATTCTAGCGCTGCGTCAGAACCACACCAAACCATAGCCCTTTTCAGTGCGGTCAAAATAAAGAATAGCGTTACTACCGCTCCGCCTGAAACACACTCCAGCGCGGGTCTCTTCGCTGCGTCCAGGGCAAAGAATTCTAGCGCTGCGTCAGAACAACACCAAACCATAGGCCTTTTCAGTGCGGTCAAGATAAAGAATAGCGTTACTACCGCTCCGCCTGAAACACACCACAGCGCGGGTCTCTTCGCTGCGCCCAGGGCAAAGAATTCTAGCGCTGCGTCGGAACAACACCAAACCATAGGCCTTTTCAGTGCGGTCAAGATAAAGAATAGCGTTACTACCGCTCCGCCTGAAACACACCACAGCGCGGGTCTCTTCGCTGCGTCCAGGGCAAGAATTCTAGCGCTGCGTCAGAACAACACCAAACCATAGGCCTTTTCAGTGCGGTCAAGATAAAGAATAGCGGTACTACCGCTCCGCCTGAAACACACCACAGCGCGGGTCTCTTCGCTGCGCCCAGGGCAAAGAATTCTAGCGCTGCGTCAGAACAACACCAAACCATAGGCCTTTTCAGTGCGGTCAAGATAAAGAATAGCGTTACTACCGCTCCGCCTGAAACACACCACAGCGCGGGTCTCTTCGCTGCGTCCAGGGCAAAGAATTCTAGCGCTGCGTCAGAACAACACCAAACCATAGGCCTTTTCAGTGCGGTCAAGATAAAGAATAGCGGTACTACCGCTCCGCCTGAAACACACCACAGCGCGGGTCTCTTCGCTGCGCCAGGGCAAAGAATTCTAGCGCTGCGTCGGAACAACACCAAACCATAGGCCTTTTCAGTGCGGTCAAGATAAAGAATAGCGTTACTACCGCTCCGCCTGAAACACATCACAGCGCGGGTCTCTTCGCTGCGCCCAGGGCAAAGAATTCTAGCGCTGCGTCAGAACAACACCAAACCATAGGCCTTTTCAGTGCGGTCAAGATAAAGAATAGCGTTACTACCGCTCCGCCTGAAACACATCACAGCGCGGGTCTCTTCGCTGCGTCCAGGGCAAAGAATTCTAGCGCTGCGTTAGAACAACACCAAACCATAGGCCTTTTCAGTACGGTCAAGATAAAGAATAGCGTTACTACCGCTCCGCCTGAAACACACCACAGCGCGGGTCTCTTCGCTGCGCCCAGGGCAAAGAATTCTAGCGCTGCGTCAGAACCACACCAAACCATAGCCCATTTCAGTGCGGTCAAGATAAAGAATAGCGTTACTACCGCTCCGCCTGAAACACACCACAGCGCGGGTCTCTTCGCTGCGCCCAGGGCAAAGAATTCTAGCGCTGCGTCAGAACAACACCAAACCATGGGCCTTTTCAGTGCGGTCAAGATAAAGAATAGCGTTACTACCGCTCCGCCTGAAACACACCACAGCGCGGGTCTCTTCGCTGCGCCCAGGGCAAAGAATTCTAGCGCTGCGTCGGAACAACACCAAACCATAGGCCTTTTCAGTGCGGTCAAGATAAAGAATAGCGTTACTACCGCTCCGCCTGAAACACATCACAGCGCGGGTCTCTTCGCTGCGCCCAGGGCAAAGAATTCTAGCGCTGCGTGAGAACAACACCAAACCATAGGCCTTTTCAGTACAGTCAAGATAAAGAATAGCGTTACTACCGCTCCGCCTGAAACACACCACAGCGCGGGTCTCTTCGCTGCGCCCAGGGCAAAGAATTCTAGCGCTGCGTGAGAACAACACCAAACCATAGGCCTTTTCAGTGCGGTCAAGATAAAGAATAGCGTTACTACCGCTCCGCCTGAAACACACCACAGCGCGGGTCTCTTCGCTGCGTCCAGGGCAAAGAATAGCGTTTCTAGCACTGCGTCAGAACCACACCAAACCGTAGGCCTTTTCAGTGATCTCAAGACAAAGAATAGCGTTACTACCGCTCTGCCTGAAACAAATCACACCACGCGTCGCTTCAGAGCTGTCAAGACAGAAACCACTGCGTTCCCAGCGCTTCGCCAGACACACCTTGCATCTCTTCAGTGCGGTCAAGACGGGGAGCACAGCATTACTAAACCTCTTCCTGGGCACACCACACGTACAAATTTGCGTCGCAGTCACTACCAACATTGAACACAATTATAGTTACAGCTACTAGAAATAAAACACAACAATATCTAATCATTTACCACAACAATATGCGGCGTGGAGTGCACTCCTAATCTCTCGTGTACTCGAAGTCATTTACTCTCCCTTGCTGTGATTGGAAATTGTGAATGACATCAGTGTACAGACTCTAATTGAGGAATTGGCTCTTTACACCCATAAAATGATGCAATCATGAACCCGCTGGCTATCAAAGACACATATGCAAGGGTACGACACGGGGATTTGTTTACTCGGATTTATGTTCGGGGAGCGCGAGGAAGCTCCTTACTCTCAATTGTACTCTGCGGAGTTGCATTCACCGCAAGACATCCCTTAGGTTAGCAGCGGAGACTTTTTATTTCATTATTATTTTAGCAAATTGCCCTGTACCCATGCTGGTGCATTTCTCAGGACTTTCAATTTATAACACATTATTTTATAAAAAATAATTTCAACAATTAGTCATGAATTAAAAGTATAATATAATATTTTTTCGTAAGTACTTTCATTAATATCATTATGGAAAATTTATAGAAAAATTAGATGAAGTCAGGATGAAGAATAAAGTTGCTTTTTTTAAACAACAATTTTGTATGAAGTTAAAGATGTAATTTATAATTATTGTCTTCGGGAGTCTCAATGAAATGGGAAAAATCTGATAAAATAGTCCAGACAAAAGAATGGGTATAACTATTAAGAAAACGTGTGTGCCATTTGGTAACACCATTCACTTTTGCATTTAAAATCAGATTTTTCCACAATTATTGAAAACTTGGCACTGAAAAAAGGTTATTGGAGAAATGAGGCAAACCACTGCTTTAAATTTATTTATAAAGTGACCTACGATTACGGTGGCGATTTCGGTACTTCGAAACTGCTATGTACAATTTCATGCATCCTGAAGGTAATAACAATTTGCAACCAGTAGACCGGAACGTGCGACGAACTGTACGAGAGTATTCACAAATCATACTCGTCATCAAACCACACGTTTTTAATTAGCAATTCGTGATAGTGCATATGGTAGCTTTGGAACGACTACAATTCCACTTGCTAAATTGAATAATATCACGCATGTCCAGGGATCTGCGCTACGATATTCAAGATAAAACGCGAGAAGAACATTTGGGATGTACTTGGAATCTTAGAATAAAGGATCCAAAGGAGAGGATAAGAGTTAGCTTTTATCATTTTCCAATTGTGGCCTAGAATTACGGCGAGTGCCGTTTTCCAACCTCACGGCATTGCAATCTCTCACAAAATGTGTTAACTTATACTGTAAAAATACCTGCCCTCTCCAACTGAGTCAATAGAGTTCTCCTACGTATCGATCTCAGGAAATCAGCATCGTTATAGCGATAATGACTTCAACGCAGAATGATGATGAATGAAATAAACATTGAGGTTTTTGTATTATCAGGTACAGTAAACTGAGAATTTAAGTGGTTTCCTTCAGAGTAAAGAATGCAAAAAAAATATTTGTAGATGTTTTAAGCCTGTAAGATAAATTATTACTTAGTTGCAACCTTGTGAGATGTAATAATATTACACAATTACTGATTCCGATCGCTGAATTGATGAATTTGATAAAATCACAGTAATTAAATAATGAGAAATATAGTCCGTGATATTTAAGGCGTTTATTCAAATATTGGATGTTCGTTGTGAGATTTAAGTTCGTAAATACGTGTTTTGTTTTTATTTGATCGACATCTCATTTCAACAGTTATCTGAAATATCTGTCATATTTAATGAATGAACGTGGCTGGAGCTCCCATGTATTTTAACCGAATCAGAGTAACCAATCCCAGGCAAAGGAACACTTATTTTATATATATTTTATACTATTTTATAAAGCAAAAAAAGAACATTTTTAACTTTAGGAACATTTTTTGTGTGTTCAACCAGCCGATCTCTCGGCTAGCTCGGCTCAGAATCACGCGCGTTTTGCCTGAGAGCAGAGACGAAGAGGTAGGTCAACTTATCTTGTTCTTTTTGGGGAAATAAAAGGTGTAAATGAATAATATACGTATTATTTTTCTTTTACTACATGTAATATATTTCTCTGAATGAAAGTTATTTTTATTTTCCCGTATACGTACGTTTACACGGAGTGATATACGTAGTATAGGGAAAGTCATGTAATGCTGCGCGAAAAAATGGCTAATTTTCGCCAGAAAAAATTCGTTGCCGGGTGCTGATAACGAAAAAATGGATAAAACCAGTTGCCAAATTAAGAAAAAAATCCCCTAACACATGGTAGCCAGAACTTTTGTGGGTCCTTAAAACCGAAAAACCAACTGAAAGGAAAACGTCCGTCTGTCCTCTGTCTGTCCGTCGTCCGTCCGTCTGTGAACACTGCTAGCGCCTAAACCATACGTACGATTTCTTCCAAAATGGATATTTCCCTGTAGATCTGATTCTAGCTGAAGCTCTGAGATTTTGAAAATGATTCTGTAAAATTTGGGGGTACTTTACATGAATCCCCCAGACATTTTCAAATTTTTCTCAAAAAACGGCACCAAATGTTTTCTTTCAATTTCTTGTAAAAATAGAGTAAAATGCACTTATTAAGGTGGCATAGGTCCGATTTTCACGAATAACTTGTGAATTGCAAAAGTAAAAATTTTTCGGCGTCTTTCTGGAACTACAAAATTGCAGAGAGAGATTTTTCTTTTAAATAAAATTTGTTGTTCAAAGTGAGTTCTTTCTTTAAGGTC
This sequence comes from Acheta domesticus, assembly GCA_031308135.1. NCBI lineage: Eukaryota > Metazoa > Arthropoda > Insecta > Orthoptera > Gryllidae > Acheta > Acheta domesticus. The sequence continues at coordinate 25,431,266 of JAHLJT010002406.1, read as the reverse complement.
AAGTACATTTTTTGAAAATATTATTAGTTTTCGCGCAATATTGTGTGCAAAACACAATATTTAAAAAGTTACAATAACAAGATTTCCTCAAAACGGCTCCACGTCATATTGCTCTAACCATTTGTTTTTTTCAAAAATTGGAAAAATTGTATTTTTTTTGACTTGTCTCTCACGTTGTTAATACTTACATTAGCGGCGATTTTTTTACATAAATATTTTTACGCGTATATGTGCTTTAAATAATATCGTGTATAGTTTCTCGAAAACACAACCGTTTTTTGTGAAAAGTAGCTCAAAATTCCGCATTTTCAAAAACGCTCAAACGCCATTTTCTCATATATGGTTGTAAATTTTTTCTTCAAACTTTTGTAACGGATAGCGTTAACTACACTCTTGAATATGACCTAAAGTTTATTTTGAGTTATTTTTTTTGTTTTTTCAAAAATTACATAATTGTAATTTGTTTAAAGATCTCTCACATCTTTAATATGCACATTACCAGCAATTTGTAAAGATTATTATATTTGTGAGTGTAAGTGCTTCAAATAACTTCGAATAAAGTATTTTGAAAATTCAAAACTTTTCTGTGAAAATGAGCTTCAAATTTAGCATTTTAAGTAACGCTAAAACGCCATTTTATTTATAACGGCACATAATCTTTAAAAGAAAATTGCCATTTAGGACAGTGTTTTTAACATTCTAAAATTAATATTTCCATTCTACCAACAGGAAATCAAAAAATTAAGAAAATGACAAAAAAATGTACTTTTGGCGGTGATAGATAGCAGCTGGCAAGAAAGAGTATGTGGCAATTCCAAATAGCTAGCGAAGACCCAAGGAAATAGAAAACTAATACGGGAAAGTCTGTGCCATTCTGCAGCACCACTAGTTCTTGACCAGTTTCCTTATACACTTGCAAGTGTTAAACCACAAACCCTCGAATCGTCTTTTTCAAAAGAAATTTTTGAATTACTTAAGATCAAGAAGAATCTGTTGTTCACGGCAATCCCAGCAAAACGAACAACCCAAAGAAACATTTAGTTATATTTAAAAAGTAATTAAACGTTAACTGGACGGTTTTCTCTTTTGTAATCTTCAACAATTTTTTATGCAACTGCGTCGAAATACCAATCCAAATATGAAAGTCAATCAAAACCATTACGAAAGAGGACCCTTCTCTAGCCTTTTTCCGCAAAGTATTGGCCAAATGAGAAGACTTTGGCAAAGCCGCAAGTATTGACCAAATGAGACTGGTTTAGCATAACAACCCCAAATCCAAAATTAACACAATATTCGACCAAAAAATTGACTCCGAATTCATCACCAGTCCCACTAAGAACACCATATTTAACTCAAAAATTGAACATCGTTTACAGCAACCATGTTGTAATAGTTCTCAACAATATTAAATTGATTTCCCTCTTGAAATAACTAAAATCATAAAATGCCTCAAAGCTAGAAAGTTCCCCGACCGTGAGAATATCCCCAGCCTCGTTTTCCCCTAATCAGCTATAGCTATTCTAACAATTATCTTAAATGCCTTATTAAGACTAAGACCATTAACTATTCGCCCAAGTGGAAACAAGCAATCATCCTCTTTTCTTCAAACTAGACAAACATTCCAAACTGCTCATGAATTACAGCCTAATTAACTTATTGCCAGCAATGGCTATACTTTTGAAAATTGAACTTTTTGAAAATTACTTATGACATGTCTACCAACCTACGCCTACCAATCACATGCTGCTCCAAACACCCAATTGCTTTCCACCCAAATCACGCAACTAAGTATTAATTACGTATTTTAGTTTTGTAGATTTCATTGCTTCAAGCTTCACAGTAAAGCAACACGTATGGCGATTTTTGATGACGTATCAGAAGTTTTCGATCTAATCTGGCACTGCGGTTTAATTCATAAGTTACAAACTACCGGCTCTCTAACTTATCTCAAAAATATTCGTATCTTTCTGGCAAAAAAGGACTTTCCAAGTTTCAGTAGCCAACACCCTGTCACCTAGATACAAAATGAAAGCAGAAGTCCCTAAGTACAGTACTTTCTTTCCTATTGTTTTTACTCCACATGGCAGACTTTTCCACTAACTCAAGATGTCAATACAGGCTCTGAAGGTGACACTGCAATTCTCATCTCAAACTCTCATATGTACTTATTGCGTGACTACATTCAAAGCTACAACTCGTTGACCAAAAATGTCGACATTACTACAACTCGTTGAGCAAAACATGTCGAATCGAATTTCACTTGGCAGAATACGAGCGTTGATATAAGGACACTTAAAAATGACACAGGTCTCATTTCCGCTGCGAGCAGTCGAGCAGTGCAGACCTCTGAGCGCAGCGCTACTGTCAGTAGCAGTTTACGATTCGAAGTGTTAAGGTGTATCAGTGAATAGTTGTCTACACAGTGCAATCTCAATCTAAAGTGCAGTGATTAACTAGTTATTAATTCTTCATCAACATTCAACAACGCTGGCCTGAGCAGTGCATCGCCGATGCCTTAGCCTTGGTTTATCCAACTGACGGCCAAATGGAGGTCGTGGAAGGCGACGGCCGTGATATTTCAGCTTCATACGCACCAGCGTATCTGCTAACTCCACCACAACAAGCGCAGATATCTCAGCATTCAGCACCGGCAGTGTATTCAATGCAGACAACAAGTATGCAGCAGCCTATGCAAAATAACATTCAACCAAATCAGGTCAGTCATTACGCGCAAGCCGAAGGCGCGACCTCGTCTTCAAGCTGCAGTGACAATGTCAATGCAAACTCTGTACCAGTCCCCCAAGTGAACAGTGGCAAACGTGGAAACAGTGATCCTATCCAAAATCCAAACCAATCTAAAAAAGTAATTACCAATTCGGATACTAATTATGCTATTCCCACTCAGAATAGTTTCGGCATTCTAGCTAACCTTCCTGATAATGATGATTCAAATCCCACCGACCCCACTATGCCTGAAATATTAGAATCTCACCTATCCACATTAACAATATTACGAACATTATTGAACTAAATCATGAAATAAAACCCAAATCAGTGCGCAGTTCACCGTAACATTCAATAATAACAAAGCCAAAGTTAACTTCCAAAAAATATAAGACTTCAGAAAAGCAATTCAGTATTTCGTGAAAGCTAATAAACAGTTTCATACGTATAAGGACCCAACCAACAAAAAGTTTTCCGTGGTTTTTAAAAACATTCATCCCTCCATCACGCAAGAGGAAATATACAATGACCTAAAGGAACAATACTCTTCCCTTAACAGTGTCACTAGGTTACATAAAAACAATGAGCCCATCCCAGTTGTAGCGCTGAGTTCTCGGGCCAACAATCAATTGAATCAATTCTCCGAACAACTCAAATCTGCAAACTTAAAATTTTAAAGTCGAAAGAAGACGAAAAACTAAAGGAATAATCCAGTGCCTCCCGATGCCTAGACTTTGGACATACTAAAAATAAATTGTTACAACAAAATTCATGTATACATTGTGCCGAGAATCATTACTCAGTAAATTGCCCCAGCAAGAATGACCCCCCGAAATGCAGAAACTGTGAGGGGACTCACCGTGCTGATATCCGTACTAATGAATTAGTTCAGTATTCAGAAAACTATCAGAAAATAAAAACTAGAACTTCCCAAAACTCCACTTCAAACATTAGAACCAGCAAACCAACCTCACCCCCACCCCCACTTCCACCCCCGCCTCAAACGCCTACCACTTCCCTCGACTCCATAAAACTGCTAACATACCAAATTTTACCCATGAATCAGCTTTTAATCGCCCACCAAATAACATCCCGACATACATCCCAACTCACAACCCCAAAACAGGCTCCCCCAAAACTTTCTGAGTACTCCTTTTATTCATAATATTATCAATCAAATAATAACTCATATAATCAACATCATCAATTCAGTCATCCCAACTATTATTCAAAACATTCAACAAGCAATTACTTCTAATTTCAGTTTCCCCAATGGCACAAAATAATTCAAATCATAGGTTAATCCTAATGAACTGGAACGCATGTGGCATCAGTAATAAAAAAAAACGAACTCCATTTTTTTCTCCAAACCAATAATGTTGACATTGCTTGCATCACAGAATCTCATTTAAAACCTCCAGCTACTTTCAAGCTACCACCAGGTTACAATACAGCAAGAATGGATAGGGCCAACTCCCAGGCGGCGGAGTGATCATACTCATCAAAAACACTATCGCCTATTTCGAAGAAAACACAACATCCATCAATGGCATCGAAACAATAGCAGTTTCACTTACCACACTACCCGAATTTTACTATCATTGCCGCGTATAAACCCCCCAACAAAAGAACAAATTTTACAGATCTAAATAATTTACTTTCGCGCTTATCATCTTATATTCTTTTAGGAGATCTAAATGCCAAACATGTACAATGGGGCTGCAGAGTCACCAATGCAGCAGGTGCCCAACTCTTAAAAATATGTAGTAACTAACGGAATTAAATTGATCTCACCCCCAGAACCAACCTATTATCCCTATGACCCAATCAGGCTTCCTGATATACTAGACATAGGAATAACAAACATTAATGTCAATTTTCATTCAACCCCGCATTTTGAACTCGATTCTGATCACATCCCAGTGTTAATTTCTACAGATCAAATTCCTCCCCCCATTCACCCACTCCTGCTTTAATACTTACATTTAAACTGGACAAAATTCAAAATTTAATCCAAAACAAATACCCAATTTTAAAATACTTAACTCCCCAGCGGAAATAGACCAGACAGTAAGTCAACTAAATAACATAATAATTAACACAATAGGCAAACTCAACCCCGTACGACGATCACTCTTCGGAAACACAGCAGACAAACTACCACAAAGCATTATCAAAATCATAGAAACTAAAAATAAAACCAGGAGACTATGGATGGCACTTAGAATCCCTTCTTTAAAAAAGAACTCAATACTCTAACCAAAATCAGTAGAAAAGCACTTGAACACTATAAACAAACTAAATACAATAATATCATTCATTCATTAAATACAAGTAATAACTCACTCTGGAACTTCACGAAAAGAATACTCAGAAAAAAACTATAATCCCCCACTAACAACTTCAAATGGGAAACACACGCAACTGCTGATAAAACGGAAGTATTAGCCGACCATTTCGCATCAACTTTCACACCAAACCTCACATCTCCCCACCCAGATCACACTCAAATTCAACTCGTCGCGAATTCCCCTAATTTTAACGTTCCACAACAAATTAAGTACATCACTCCACAAGAAACTCTAAAAGTTATCAAATCCCTTCCAAATAAAAAGCCCCCGGTCACGATAAAAAATACAATGTAATTCTCAAAAACCTACCCAATTCTGCCAGTTATAGCTTTCATTGTAAACATATATAACTCATCTTTAAGAACTGGCTACTACCCTAATACCTGGAAACATTCTATCATCCTCCCTATCCCCAAACCCAATAAAAATCATAGCATCCCTGACAACTATAGGCCCATAAGTCTCCTCCCCACATTAGCAAAAATTTTTTGAGAAATTAATTCCTAACAAGATTAAACCAATACCTGAAAAAAATACACTCATACCATTCTATCAATTTGGGTCACAAATAAACTATCCACAGCACATCAACTTTGCGCATATCTGAACATTTCCACTCCTCCTTCCAAAAAAAAACAATTTTCAATAGCAGTTTTCATGGACATCGCTAAAGCATTTGACAGGGTATGGCATGAAGGACTAAACTATAAACTCTTATCAATAGGCACCCCTACGTACCTCTTCAAAATAATCAAAAGCTTCCTAACCAATAGAACCTTCTCAGTTGCAATAGAAAATCATAATTCTAACCCCGACCCATTACAGCAGGACTACCTCAAGGATCACCTCTCTCTCCATTACTCTACAACTTATATACAGCAGATATGCTACATCAAGATTCACTCACATAGCCCAGTTTGCAGACGATACGGTAATCTACATGTCCCACTCCTCAATTAATTACATAGCCAACGAAATTCAATCCATTTAAATGAACTAGAATACCTGGGCAACGAAATGGAAAATCAAAATCAATCCTCGAAATCTACAGCTAAAGTCTTCACTTTCAGACCATATTCCTTCCCTACGCCGTTTAAAATGAACATACACATAATTATCCCTTGGACTCCCCATAACAATGCCGTTAAATACCTTGGCCTCCATATGGACACCACATTAAATTGAAAATACACATAGACACCAAAGTTCAGCAAGCCAAAGCAAAATTAATACAGTTAAAACCACTCTTAAATCACAGGAAACTCTCACTAAGCAATAGCATCATCTTGTATAAAACATCATAAGACCTCTTCTTCTGTACGCTTGTCCAATTTGGACAAATGCAGCAAAATATAACATCAACAAAATACAGATAATTCAAAATAAATTTCTAAGAACCATCACTCAAGCCCCTTGGTTTATTTCCAATAAGCAGTTACACCACGAATTTAACCTTAATCCCATCGCACACCACATAGCATTCCTGCCAATAACTTCTATTCCAACCTAACCCTCATCAACAAGATAGACACATCAGCATAGGTAAATTTAATGAAACCCCAACAAGAAAAAAAATAGATATCCTATCCACTCATTCCTAAACATTTTTGCAAATATTAATACTTCTTAGAGGTGCTCGGTGAGGTCCCCTCGTCAATTGTAGTGTTCAATAGATTTAGTTA
>JAHLJT010002406.1:25337426-25424409 GCA_031308135.1 Acheta domesticus | reverse complement strand
CTGGCTGAGTGAGAAGTAACCGCAAAGTACCTCACGCTTTCCATATTGTCTAGCAAGTCTCATTAGTGCCACTCTGTGGTGGTCCGTTGAGAATCCAACCACCCATCGCGATCATAACTATACTTACATTAAGGTATCCGATATCAAAGTCGTGGTGTGTACGAAAGGAAACTTGTCTTAAAGTTGCGCTGCCGCGTCGACGCCACCGACTCAAGGGGATGTGCAGGATTACAGCTGCTAGAAGCCAGCGGTTGAGTAAGAGGAGGGTGGAACTTCGTGAAAGAAGATGTTAGTTACTAAGTTCGTACTACGTACGTCTCCGGCGCAAGTGGAATGAAATAACTTTCGCGAGGGGAAGTCTTTCGACTTCGATAATAACGTGCGCCTCGCTTGGGGAGTGAAGTAACTATGGTCTTTGAGGAAATATGCTCTTGGAAAATATTGTATGGATTCGTAGACGACGTCAGAGTAATGGTTATTTTAATGATAATATGGTATTGATTGATTGATACAAGCAGTGAAAGAAAGAAAAACGCAAAATTGTAATTAACTCGAACACTCGTGCCATAAAAATACGGATTTGAAAACCCAAACAATTATTACGAGTTTTTCTTCGATCACTTCCAAATCTTTATTTAACAAAAGAAATGAATTTTCTTTATAACACAATTTCAAATTTCGAATGTTTTAAAGTCTACATTGTAAATAAAACTGAGTTTTGTTGTTCAATATATCTTATATTCTCCATTCAGAATCTTAAATAATATGTCTTCGCAAACTTGAATTTGCTACAATGTTTTTCTTAATATTTGTAGCAGTATTCGGGAAAAATTGAAAACAAATTAGCATGAGGTTCATAACAAGTACCCTACCTCTATAATACAAACAAATAATATATTATAAATCTAAAACACTACAACTTTCAATTATATTGTCTGTGCCAGGTTGGTGTGAAAATATCTACGATGTTTACTGCAGAAATCGAGCACAACATGCACTGTACATGAAAATGTAAAAATAAGAAGTGGTGTGTTTTATGATTTTTTATTATGTTCGTAATATTTATTGGTAACTATCTTGTGTAATGATACTTATTGTGCTATTAGGTAGCAGGAAAAGAGTAGACTGTGCCATTTCCGGTGCGAATGAAAGAAGTTTGCGTGCAACACGACTCCCGTTTCGTTTTTCTCTTCAGACATGCCACCTATAGAAGTCTGTCAAGCAAGATCCCACTTCTGTAATTGAAAACTCTATTCTCTTCCCGTTTCTAAAGCGAAGTTTTAAAGTGTGCTTTTACACGAAATTTAGAATTCTATGAACTGCTCTTGATATATCAAGAATACTATTCAGAAGTGTGCTCCTCTCTAGAGAAAATACAATGTTCCGAACTTTCTCATAAAGAACCACACGTTGAGTCTGCAAAAAGTACAAATTATTCACAGACTAATTTTGAAATAAGCAAAGTAACATTTCATCCTGGAATGTTCTTGCCAGTTCTATACATTTAAATAAAATTAAATAAAATATTTACAAACAAATTCCATCTGGATTTTCTCTGTGGTAATGTAATATCAAAGAAACCAACAAAAATGTATCTAAAATTAGCAAAATATTCTTGTCTGAAATATGGTAGGTTCTTCCTGAACACTATAAAAAGTAATCTGCAATGTAATTTTGATATCTTTTATGCCCCTGCATTGAAATTCGCAACGGCACATGAATCAAGACAGCAATAGATGGACTTCAACTTCCAAATGTCCTTTATTCAAGTATTATAATTACAACGTATTCAACCGGGAGAGGATGGCTCAGTGCATCAACCTGATGTCACTGCAGTCCCTTGACCGGGAGGTCCTAGGTTCGAGTCCCGACGGTGGCAGGATTTTCGACACTAGCTTGTCAGCTAGGTCGAATTCAGTCGCTTGTCTGGAGGAGAATTCTAGCGGCGGCTGCTCTGATCGGTAGATTTCCGTGGTTTCTCCGATCACCACCAGGCGAATGCCGGAGCAGTACCCTAACAACGGGCCACGGACCGCGCGCGATCTTTCCTTCCTCATCCTTGTCCTATCCTCTCCCTCTTACACACACACTTACACTAACATGCACTACACTACCACACATACCGGGGAGACCGGTCGGGAGATTACAACTTGTCCCGGCTGGGGCGATGCCCCGCTGGTGGGAGATACTTGGTTGATGGGAAAACCCCGCTAGTCGACGGTTAGGTCGGCGCCAGATCTCGCCATCCAGCGGGGGAAAAGATCATCACCACCTCCCTGGGGAAAACACGCACTACACTTTACGGGACTAATGACCTCAGTAGTTGACGCGCTCGAAAACACGAATCAATCAATCAATCAATCAATCAACAACGTATTCAATGAACTAAAAATGTTAAAAAGAACTGCAATAATTCCATTGATAAGGATGGTTTTAAAATGAGTTCCAGGAAAATAAAGTAGTAAAGAGAGTTCAAAAATATTTCAAAATAGCAATTTTCATTCTCAAAAATTATTACGTATAGAAACGACAACTGATTCTACAATTTCGTGAAACTTTGTTAGATATCATATGAAGCATTTGGACTCACAATGCATATAATTATGAAATATTGTTTTAGTTTCAATTGTATAAATGACATGGGAGATACTAAAAAATATTTGTAATGTTTTAATCAAAATTGTATGATTGTGATTTGATTTAGTTAATTGTTTCATATTCGTTCTATTGTGTCATCTGTAGAAAATGTAACAAGAAAGACGTTCGAGCCGTTTTTGAGTATTTTTCAAAAATTGTCCTATTTCACTCAAACTTACGCGAGAACTACTCATATTTTGAAAACAATTACAAGAAATTAAAGATTTAATTTTAAGAAACCGATTGATTAGGTAACATTCAATATCTATTCAAGAATGTAGTTGCTGGAGAGTGTCAAAACAATGTTAAAATTATGTCAGTTTCAACGAAAATCGAAACTGTCTTAATCTTTTAAAGGACATACTTAGCACTTTCCGAGTAACGTTAAGAAAAAGAGAGGCATTTTTAAGAAAATTAATATTTTAAAATTATTTCATTCCCAATAACACAAAATGATCATATTAAAACACTAGTGGTACTGCAGACTTCCTTGTACTAGTTAGTTTTCTATTTTCTTTGGTCTGGACTATTTATTTATTTATTTACGTCAAAAAACAGTTAAAAACTGCGTATGACGAGCTATGGGGAGAAGTGAATTTTGTGCACGTTTTCATATTCTGTGGTCTCTATCCTAAACCATATTCTAGTCGAATTTTGAATACAGAAAAGAGAGGTTTTTTTCGAGTTTTGTTGACAAAAATATTCGCTGCTATATAATAAAATATATTTGCAAAGGTAAATTAGTTATAAATTCCTGCCCTGAACCCTCATGTTCTTCATGAAAGAATAATACTTTTTTGCCGCGATAATATGAAAAACGATAATTTGTAATAACTATATTTCCCACTGAAATTCAGAAGACGTGCACAAATAATGAAGTTACATTTATGTCCAGAAGCAAAACAAAGGACCATCTCAGCATTTGCTCAAGGATCAGGGAAACTGGACGAAAACCTGATCGAGATGGGGGCCATCAACCCAGAAACTGTGGTACAATACTTGTTATACTATATTGTCGACTAGCTTTTTGCATTTCCCACACACTCTAGCCAGCTGCCATCTTTCGACGCTCAAAGTACATTTTTTTAAACATTTTCTCAATTTTTCAGTTTCTTAATGGTAGATCCGAAATATTACCATAGCAACATTATAGAAGACTAAAATCTTGCCCTATAAGGAAATTTTCATTGAAAAATTTAGAGCTGTTTTTTGAGAAAATGGCGTTTAAGTGTTAATGTAAATACGAAATTTAATACTCTTTTTCACAGAAATCTTTTGAGTTTTCAAAAAGTTTTTTTGAAAGTCATTTGAAGCACATTGGCTCACAAATTCAAATGCTATTTACTATTTTGTAGTTGTAGGAAGATGCCGAAAAAAATTCAATTTTTTTAAATTTTCAAAAATCTACACCTATGCCATCGTATGCCATCCCATGCAAGTGTATTTTACTCTATTCTTTCAAAAAGAATTAAGGAAAAAATTTGGAGCCATTTTTGAGAAATTTTTAAAATGTCACAGGGGCTTCCTGGTAAGTACCCACAAATTTTAAAGAATGTTTTTTCAAAATTGCAAAGATTCGTGTTTGGCCATCTCGACAGGGGAATATCCATTTTGAAAAAAAATCTTACGTATGCTTTAGGCGCTAGTGAGTTCACAGACGAAAGGACGGACGGACGTTTTGAAAGACATTTTTTCGGTATCAGGGACGCGAAAACTTTGAATTTCCGTTGAAATCGCGAAATCGATTTTCGGCATCATTACATAAATGTTTCTGTAGTACGTGTATTATTCTGTGTGTATGTTCGTGTTCCTATATGGGAATATAAAAAGTCGACATGACCTCATTTACAGATATAATTTTGACGAACAGATTTCATTAAGAATAAATATCTGTCTTCAATATTTTAGTTGTAGCAGGCCGCCGAAACCACTTTAATTTTGCAATTTTCAAAAATTGAAATTCTGTAAGGAAAATTAAACACGTGCCAATTTTATAACCTTAGTTTTCTCTTTGCAAAATATTGAATAAAAAAATTGTAGCCATTTTTGAGAAAATTTTGAAAATGTTCTAGAGACTTTTGTAAAGTAGCCCCCCTCCCTAAATGTCTGTTCAAATTAAAGGGGCGGCGATATCAGCCAAACCTATGAAGAAATGTCACTGTGAGTGAAAATGTCTACATTTTAACCGCTAGCGTTATTCATAAACAAGCGGACGGACAGACGGAATGATTGTCGTTTTCCCGTGTAGCGTCGCAATCGTCAACGACGCCAAGTTAGATTTTAATTTGGGAAATATGTAAATCAGCTAACTCCATTATTATTTATTACACGAAGGTAAAATAATGAATATGTATTTGCTCACAAATATTTCCACCATAACACCATGTAGCGTCGCAATCGTCAACGACGCCAAGTTAAACTCCTTGTGGACATGAGAATCTTTTTCAGGTCCTTTTTACTTCGACCTCTCCAAGCCTTCTCAATATTTTTCTCTCTAGCAACAACTCCTGTTGCTAGGCAGAAACAAAATCATCATAACTACTACGTTACACCCGCAAACCAATGTTTTGATATCAAAGAGCAACAAATCGTGAATTCAGCGCTTCTTATTAGAAGTTATTTCCTGACAGGAGAAAGAATTATTTATTTTTTCGGTATCAGGTACCTACAGAAAAAGATTTTCTATCGAAAAATCGCCGTTTATCGCTGATTCATTGCAATATTGTTTATACTACGTACTGGAAGAGGTGGCTCAGGGCATCGGCTGATATCACTGCAATACCTCTGGCCGGGAGGACCTGGATTTTGAGCCCCGACGGTGGCAGGATTTTCGATACTAGCCAGATAGCTAGATCAAGTTCTGCCGCTGTCTGGAGGAAAATTCTAGCGACCAGCTTCTCTGATGGGTAGTTTTCCGTGGTTTCCTCCGATGAATACCTGGCGAATGCCGGAGCAGTACCCTTTCAATCGGGCCACGGACCACGCGCGATCTTTCCTTCTCATTCCTTGTCCTATTTCAGACACTTACACTTATTTGCACTACACTACCACTCATACCGGGAGACCGATCGGGAGCTTAGTGCTTGTCCCGGCTGGGGCGGTGCCCCGCTGGTGGGAGATATCCGGTGGCGGAAAACCCCGCTGGCCGACGGTAGGTCGGCGCCGGATCTCGTCATCCAGCGGGCAAGTTCAACGCCACCTCCCGAACACTGCACTTGCGGGACTAATTACCTTAGCAGTTGACGCGCCCGGAATCTCCTGTAATCGATCGATCTCTGTAATACGTTCGCAGTATGCGAGAAACTAAAAAAATTCACACTCCAGTGCCACCCTTGCGAAAAAATCCTTCGTACGCCTTCCTTCGGAGGGGAAGTAAGCCGGCTGTCCCATGCTAGTAGATTTACTTGCATGTAAAAGATCCTCAAGCCTAAATGAAGCCTGTGAGCTAAATTCAAATCGCCGGTTTCTTCGCCTCAGTAATACCTTCTTTCCGCTAGTTGGTGAAAGGAGTGTAACAAAATTTGCGTGGTCAGACGGAAGAGCAGGCCTCATGGCCTGAGTTTCGCCACGTAAAATAAGGCAATTCAATTCAGTTCAATTCAACCCTTAGTAATGGTTAAAGCGTCTCACCCTCCACTAGTAGTTCCTCCACGCCTCCTCCCCTTTCTCTTCTGGCACGAGGCGGCGCCACTGATCATAAGCGAAGGCGGGCGCGTGCGGCGAGAACACAGGCCGGCGCCGTGTAGGCAATTAAATACGCAGTGTCCGCGACGCACTCGAGTGAATTATGCGCAATCCGCACGCGTGCCGCTGCCCGCAGCAGCCAGTACATGCAAGTGCCGCGCGCACGCACACGCGCACGCACTCCAATCCGTTGCACGCGTCTGAACCCAATCGTGCTCCCCCGTCCTCCTCCTTCTCCTCCACCGCGGTCGGAGAGTGGAACGTGATTTCACCGCTCATGCAGAGATGCAGCTCCACAATCAGTGCGGTGAAGGTTTCATCGCGAGAAGAGAAAGCGGGAGCGTTAAGCCGGACACATGACACATTCAACGCCAACAAGTGAAATGGAGCACGAGTTTGAAACGACAGTGATGAACAGACATACGTATACAAACACTTCATTATTAATTCTTCGTATTCTTAAGCTTAGTATTGTTTTTCATATTAGATGTTTTCCAGCGCGAATCAAAATCCCGTTCAGTCAGAAGTTGTTTCAGTGTTGTCGATTAAACTTCGGCCAAGCGGTAAAAATTGTTAAAAATAAAATAGTGCGGTACAAATTATGGGTCATTACATAAAATAAAGTGTTCGTGTGGGGGAAAAGGTACGTCGCATATTCGAGTAGGTAAAATTTGTGTATATTTCATCTGGGGGGAGAGCAATCGATCAGAAAGAAGTGCCTATTCAATCGCAACTTGGAAACAACTAAAGAAAATATAAAACTTAATCAAAGGACCAATAATACGAAGTTCAAAACTCAATCGAAATTAATCATCTTTTTAACCAAAACATAAAAAAGATATTCACAAGTGTAGCTGCATGATTAACTGGCCGTCGGTAGTGGTCAGCGTAAAGGTAACCTTACGCTCGATCATAGCGGTGATGAGAGGCTCGCGGTGTCGATCACATTCACGTGATAGAAATCTACTTCAAATGCTGCACATCTCGATGTCGCTTCTCCATCTGTGAGTAACGAGCGCTAGCCGGAATTGAAATCGTAGGACTGCTCGATCACTTCCAGGAGAATGCCGGGGCAGCAGCCTAGACAATGGAACGTTGACCGTGCTCGATATTTCCTATCAATTTATTTACAACTATCATCAGCATCTCATATTTTCCCCAATCCGGATTGTGGCACTGTTATGGAGTATGTCCGTTCACCCTCCCCTCAAAACGGGGATATGACGGCCAGGAGACTTTACGAACCCTCGGCAACTGACCGGGAATCACACTAGAAACATGAAAAAAATACGCATAATTAAATTAGGTATCATTCAACGCATACAATTAAGATGTGATACTCATTGACTTTACATTAATAATAATGCCAATCGGTTTTGTGTAATGGTAATTTATCCGTCGTATTAGAATATTGTTTAAACTGAGTGTCCTTAAAATTTTCAACAGTAATACGTAGCTTATTCTTCACTCCTTCTATCGTGACAATTCATCTACACCAGTGACTACTCTCCAGTGTTTGTACGAATATTATGAATGTTCATAGGTTTGATGAGTCTATCATATATATTGAAAATTTGATCGACATTGTAGACCTAGTGTTCTTAATATTTGTTAGAGAGAATTAGAAGATCTTTTAGTCTTTATGTAGTGATTAGTTGCACGTCATGTTAGAATACCCTTTGGAGTTAATATTCTTGAAAATCTTCCACAATTAGAATATCCTCTAAACATATTTTCAAGGAATTTCTTCTACCGAACTCGAACACCTTCTTTTCAGAAAATTCGTGCATCGTATTACTAAGCCCTTTAGATTTACAATCTTCAACAAGCAACAAAGGAGTTGAAATAACTCGCAGTCTTTGTGACACAGACATAGGTGTGCACAGCGTAAATGAAGAATGGGGAACAACTACATTTCTGAGCCCCCATTTCCATTAAACGTTTCTATATTTATGCAAGACATTTTACTAGTAAACAAAAAATATACCACACGGAGGTTTAATTATAACTTAAGTGATTAACATTAACAAATTGAAAGGGTTTCAAACTATTTACGAAGTTGAAATATATATAGTATAACAAATTTCGTAATTAACTCGGTTAGACAAATTAATTTAAATAATTCTGAAAATGTATTGGAATTATTGTGTTTGTATTTAATTTGGTCAATAATATTTAGAACAGACTTTTTTTAAAATAATAATTAATTTTAATGTACGTTATTGAATTAGCAACAATTTCAAGGTTTATTTACCTGATCTTCAGGCTAAAAAACAAATTAGTGATTAATCAGAAAAGAAATTTTTAAACAACTTTGATGTTTTTCAATATAATTATTACTCAATATGTTGCTAATTCAATAACGTACATTAAAGTTAATTATTATTTTAAAAAAAGTCTGTTCTAAATATTATTGACCAAATAAATACAATTTAATATATTTAAAATATGACAGACATGTATATGATAAATAATTATTATGTTTATTATAATTTTTAGAACGTTGTTATATATGAATGAAACAAAACCGACAGCTAATGATCTCAGCTGTTTCTAAAACGACCTAATGAAATTTTCTTTTAAATATCCTAATTGTCAGTTTGAAAGGGATAAATAGGGAAATAAACATATATTTAGGGATATAAAATGTTCCATCACGTACGTATACGGAGCCCCTTTGAAAATGCTCAGGGGTGCCACGACCCCCGGAGACTCGCTTGTGCGAACGCCTACGAACACGCTGTCTCCCAACGTGGGCGTGACGCGGCCAGGGCAGGGGGACGGCCGCCGCGTCGGCGCTGGCTGTAGCGGCTTAACGCGGATCCACTGGCCGTCGCCGGATCCCGCGCGACGCACCGCCGCCTGCCTGGCGGGCTGCTGCGGCCGCGATAAGCCTCCACTTTGTCACCCCTCGTTACGAGCTCCCGCGCGCGAGCGCCAGGAAGCGCTTCACAGCTCTGCGCTGCGCGTTCTGCCTGGCTGGGGTTGAGTTGCGTCGCGTTACGCTGCGCGCGGTTGGCAGCGAGGGCGCCGAACCAACGGAGGGCTTAGCCTTTGCGGAGTTTCTGCGCGGGAACGGGCGAGGAGAGGCATGCGGCGCAGAAAGCCGGAAAAGGAGAAATAAGAGTAGAAAGGTGGTGAATTGATCGATTCATTGATTATTTCGTACTTCCGGACGCGTCAAAGGTTGTAGTCATTACTATTATCAGGAGAATGGTCCAGGATTTATTGGCAGGCAGTTCAAACATATATTGACCAACGTTTCGAAGCCTCTTCCGGTTTCTTTCTTACGATTTACTGAAATAATATGTACATTTAAAATTATAACATTTATATGTAAATATTCACATTATATATAAGTTGAAAGATGCAAAATTTGGAAAGAAACAGGAACAGGTTTCGAACGTTGGTTAATATATATTACAATAGAATCAAGACTGACTGACTATAAATAAATCCTGATCCATTCTCCTTATAATATAAGTTAGACAGTCTAAAATACTAATCAAATAGTACTTACTCCCGGAAGTGTAGTGTCTGGTTTTATCATTGAAGGTGGTAGTGTTCATTACTACGCTGGATGGTGAGATCTGCGACCGACGTCACCTTGAGGAGCTTTTCTCTTACCATTCCCCTCCCCCCCCCCCAGCGCAGCGCAGCGGGACACCAGTCCCAACCCCGACAAGCTCTCCATTAGCCTTCCGATTCGATTTATTGATTGATTGCTGTTCCAACTGTTAACATCACGAGTCCCGTAAGTGTAGTGTATATTTTACCGCTGGGGGTGGTGGTACTCTTCCGTCGCCGAGTGGCGGGATCTGGTGTGGACCTGCACGTACGGCGTGCGGAGTTTGCCCCAACGAGGCATTTCCCGCCAGCGACGCACCGCCCCAGCCAGGTCAAACTTTAAGTTCCTGAAAGGTCTCCCGACATGTGTGGTAGTGTAGTGTACGACAAGTGTAAGTGTATGGATGTAAGGAGGTGAGGTTAGGACAAGGAAGAGGAAGGAAAAGTCCCGCGTGGTCCATGCCCATTTCTTAGGGTACTGGTCCAGCATTCGTCTGCCATTGATAGTATAAACCGGGAAAATGACCAATCAGAGCAGTTGGCCGCTATAATTCTCCTCCAGGTAGCGACTGAATTCGACTCGCTAGATAGCTAGTGTGGAACATCCTGGCGCCGTCGTGAGTCGAATGCTAGGATCAGAGGCATTGCAACGACATCAACTGATGCCCTGAGCCACCTAAGCTGATCGTGAAGTAGAAAATTCTTCCGGCTTCCCTTTACACCGGAGGATCCAATAGGGGAGCCATGGGGGCCATGGCCCCCGATAAGACCAAGAGTTTTTCTTTACCTTCCTTTATTTGGCAAAATTGATTTAAATATTATTTATGCATTCGAGTTATGTAATTATTTAAACATTATTGTGTAATATATCTGCAGTACATAAATAATATACAATATAACAACAAGTATGTGTATTATTTAACAAAAATATTCGATGGCTTCTCCCGAAATGATCGGATGGATTCGCAGTCTGGTCCTTTAGAATATAAATATTTTATATAAAATAACGTATTTGTTTGCCTGACTTAAATCGAGATATGACCAATCCCACTTTCACTTTAGAAATATTAATATTCAATGAACAAGTGCAATAATCATAAAAGATAATCAAGCCTAAAAAAATTTCTAAGATAAATTCTAATGGCCTGTTTTCATCGTCTGAGATACCTTCTTTCAATATTAGGTATTGCAAAATTTGCGTGGTCTGTGGGACAGTATACCTGATGATCTGAGATTCACCGCGCAAAATGAGACCTCATTGAACTGATTCGAATTGAATTAAATATGCCACAGACTAATGCATCCGTATCACAAGGTTCATTGAATTTGATATGAATCGTGTGCAACTCGAAATCGTTGCATGGTGCATTCTAGGGCCTTACATATTTGATTCCGTGAACTCGAGTGGCACAAAAGAACATCGATTTCACGATTACTCGACCCCATCTCTTTCGTCAGAAAATGCATTTTCAAGTCATGGATCTACATAGTAAGTAATAATTAGATATTTTATTAATTAGTATTTTGGAATTCTGTAAAGAATAAATGAGTATAAAAACAGATGTTTTCGTACTCGTTTCCATATTTTAATGACATACTACTCGTGCCAAAACAGCTCATACTTTATTGCACTGTTTCTGACGTTTGCCACTTTCAAACATTCAACAAAAATTCAAGAGGGTTCAACAAATACTAGACTTGCGCCTATTTTAAGCGCTCTTGATCTATCCATGGAAAAAATTAAAGAATAACTATGGAGTTTTTTCATAATATACTTCTTTCTAGATGTACTTATTGTTAATTGCTTTCACTTAGGAACAAATTACTGCAAAAAATACTGTTTTTTAAGAAATATTATGGATGGAACTTATGGATGAATCTGAGTTTGTAGAACAAATTTCAAACAAGACAATAATCTCTTTCTGCAATATTTTACATACCTTTGCAATGTTAAATTTTTGAAGATTTGGAACTACAACAATTTTCAACGCAAATGAGATCTGCAAGTTTTTATGCTATCCGAGAAAAACATTCAATAAAATGACTTAGTGCAGTTTTGAGAAAATTGTGAAAATGCTGTTGAGGCTTCATGTAAAGTACCCCGAAAAACATGTCCGTTTGAAACGCGCACGGCATCAAGTTCTTTAAGATCGAGATCAGAATATTAATTTTTGAGAAAAATCATGTGATCAGTTTAGACACTAGCGTTCACCAAAAGCAGATGGACTGCAAAAAGTTTTGCCGTCAATTGATTTTTCGATTTTAAGAGCCCAAAAGCCATAGATTCTAGACTAGAAAACGTGTTGATTTATGTACTTCTTCGTTACCGGGGCCCGTAATAAGAGTTTTTCTGTCGGAAAATCATCGTTTTCCGGCGTAGGATTATAATTCTTCCTCTTCTTACGTATTAAAGTGACAAAGTATAAGTTCTTTTCTTTTTTTCTTATATCTATTACAGATTTCGTAACCTTCACCACTCATCAAAGCAGGAATGAATTTGCATTTCGCGACCTATATTTTCGTCATAATTTTGGAATTAAATCTATTCAAAACAAATCAAAATATGCACACTTTGATACGGAAGTAAATCAGCAAAATGAAAAAAAATTACAACACAAATTTTTTTTATACATGATCATTTTGAAAAGTGTTTTTGTGCGTTAAATTGTGCGTATAATGGTATTTGATGCCAGAAAGAGGCTTTGATTTCATTAAATGAGTAAAAACATCATGACTGTGCATTCATTATTTCTACATGGAATGTTACACATGAAAACAATGATAATTTGTGAATAATAATAACAAGCCACACTTTGAAAAATTGTATTATTTTTATAAAAGAGACAAATTACACCAAAGCAATACGTCATATTTTTCAACAAAAAATCGCTGGGAACTGTAATTATTGTAGAGGTCATTATCTAAAACAATTATTCTCACTACCTCCATTCTCATGTCATTGAGCCAATTCGAATTTCAATTATTCTCAAACATAATCCCCTCATTCAAAATAAGTGACAAGTTCACCCACCATTTCATAATTGGCAGAATTTCAAGCTCATTCGGATAAATTTGCAATAATCACCGCTTGTATTTCCCTTACAGACACATAGTATGCCTCCTTTACAATAATTCTTTGCTAAAACGGGTCTGCAATTGCGACAATTGCATCCTAGTTGTTCCAATTTCATTGCTCTTTCTCAAAGTATTGCAAGTTTTGTAGTTCTTCCAAAAATTAAGTGCTAACAGTGAAAATTGAACAAATCGCACTTATACAATTGTATTTCATTATTTTGTTACAAGAAATTTAAAGGAAACAATTGGAGCGATTTTCGAGAAAATTTTGTAAATATCCCAAGGTGTTCATAAAAAGTAACCCTCAAAATTCAATGAGTTCTTTTCACAATCATAGAGTTTTAAACGCGCGAGATCAGTCAGGGAATATTTAATTGTGACACCGCCCCCCGCCGGGACAAGCTCTAAGCGCCCGACGGGTCGATCGTTTGATAGTGTAGTGCACGTGAATTTAATTGTGTGAGGATACAACGAAAAGAAAAGAAAATCGCGCGCGGTCTGTGGCCCGTTTCTTAGGGTACGACATTCACCTGGTGTTGATCGGAGAAACCACGAAAAATTACCGATCAGAGTAGCCGGCCGCTAGAATTCTCCTCCGAACAGCAACTGAATTCGACCTAGTTGTCTACCTAGTGTCGAAAATCCTGCCACCGTCGGAAGCTCGGACCTGCAGGTCAGAAGTATTTCAGTGACATCAAATGATGCCCTGAGCCACCTATCGCGTTTCAGTGACTTGAGGCTGCGAGTAGCTGTGACGTTGGGGAGGTGGAGCAAAGGCTAGGCATGTAGACGTGGAAGTGAAACTGTGATGAGGAGGTGGTATACAAGAAATATGTCGGCAAGTACGTGAACAATGTGAGCGACAATGAGGAGCATAAACGACGGAATGTGGTGGTGGAATGTCGGGGACGTTGTTTGACGTGAAGGTGACTCGGTGCGAAGGTGATGGACGGGGATGATGGTTGGGAGGCGCAGGAATGCGAGTGGCATTGTGTGGCAGCAGGGTTGCGTGCAGGGTTGGAGTGAGATGTTGGGACGTTAGGAACGCCATTTGGTGGTCCGGGAGAAGTATAGAACAACATGAAGGCATAGAGTAAAGATGTACATGTACATTCTTAGTCTATGATGAAGGTGGGCTGGCGTGGAAGTGGATCATGTGAGGAGTAAAAAAGGTAAGTCATGAATGCGATACGACAAGACGTAGGGTAGGTGAGGCATTGATGGTAGTGCAGCGAGTAGGCGAGGGGATGAAGTGTGACGGCGGGAGGGCAATTGGGGTGCACGGAGTTGGAACTAGGGAACAACGGAAGGGTAGGAATAGGTGAAACGGTGGTAAGGTCATAAACATCGTGACGGGACGTGTGGAAGGAGCGACGAACAGAGTGCTGGAGAGGAATGGCTGCAAAAAAGTGTGACAGCGGGGATTTGGATAACGGAACGACATACCGGCGTATTGTATAAGTGAAACGACATATTGGCGGGGCGGCGAGTGATTGAACGGCAGGCAAGCATCACCGGCAACGGTGTGGTTCGTAGAGGAAGTAACGAAGGTAGCACGGTGACGGAGAAATTGCCAGATCCTTTGTAATATGGAGCAAGGTATGGACGGGAAGGACAGAACGGAGATAGAACTGAGATCACGGCAGAGGCGAAGAAGTGTTCAGGCAATTGAGATGGTTTAGAGAGACGGGACAGAGTAAGACAAGTGCGGGAAGACGGGACTGCAGGAAAACGATGGAATGGGGTGTACAAACCGGGACAGGATGGGAGCGAAAAATAGGTCAGGTTGCAGTCAGTGTAGAGATTGAGGCAGCCGTCGGGACGGCAACGAGAACGTGGAGTGGCAGAGACGCGGAGGTTTAAAGTGATAAAACGAGGACGGGAATGAGGGTCGAGTAGGTGAAGAGGTGGAGAGATTGAAAGTCGAGGCTCTGGGACGATGGGAATACAGAGCAACGTAAGGATGTGATGAGCAAACAGGAATTTGACGGTAGCGTTTAAATAACTGGCAGGAAGTTGAGGCAGTAGAGAAGCAAGCACCAGGTGTGATGTGGCAAAGGAAGGATGGAGGTGGGCAAACGGGGATGGTACGAGAATGGCCATGGAACGAAGCGATGCGATGGTACGGAAGAGTAAGCGAAGGGACAGAGAAGCTGGATATGGAGATGGGTGGTTGAGGCATTTTGGTGGCTGGATGGAGGACCGGCAGGAACACGGAGGGAAACAGGGACGCGATGGGAGCGTCGAAGAGGCGAAGTGTCGGACAGGCCGGGATTCGAGGCAACGAACGGCAGCGCGGAGGACGGAAGGCTGCAGGGCGTGCGAAGCGGGACGGTGAGAGCGGAGCGAGCGGGGGGGAGCAGAGCGGGGAGGGAAGGGCGAGGTGGGCGGGATGGAGCGGGGATGGCGGGGTGGGTCGACGGAGCGGGGCGGGGGGAACGGGATGGGCGAGGCGGGCAGTGCAGAGCGTGGAGGGGAGGATGAGGTGGGCGGGACAGAGCGGGCATGGCGGGTTGGACCGACGGAGCGGGGCGGGCGGAGCGAAGCGAGCGGGGTGGGGTAGGCGAATCAGGGCGGGCGGGGGTGTGGCGGGGTGGGAAGGGTTGGGCGGCGCCAGGCGGGGCCGGACGCACCGCCACGTGGGGCCGACAGCGACGGAGGCAGAGGCGCCCGCTCGATGCAACGCCGGTTGCCGCCGCCGCCGCCGCCGCTGAGCTTTGATTTATTAGGGGCAGAAACACGCGTCGCGCCCGACCTCCGACTGCCCGCCCCGCCCCGCCCCGCCCCGCCCCGCCCCCGCCCCGCCCCGCCCCGCCCCGCCCCGCCCCGCCCCGCCCCGCCCCGCCCCGCCCCGCCCCGCCCCGCCCCGCCCCGCCGCTCACGCTCCGCGCCACGCGTCGGGCGCCGACGGTGGCGGCGCCGGTGACGAATGCTCGCGCGCTGTCCCGCGCGGCGCGAGCGGAAGGGAGGTGCTGACCTGCGCTGCAGCGAACGTAGTGCTCTCTTTTTACGAAATGCAACGGGGGAAAGGAAAACACAGGCAAAATTTTGAATATGCGAAGATTGGAATGAACGAAGACTTTATTGCAAGAATAAATTTTAAAAAAAGATAATGTGACGTTCGGAAGTAAAGTTCGCAAGGAATAGAAGGAGTGGAAGGAGTAAAGTTCGGAAAGAAAGACGTTCGGAAGTATATAATTGTATGTGACATTTGAGTGAAGTAATAATTATTGATTTTAATGATTTATTATTATTATTATTATTATTATTATTATTATTATTATAAGAAGAAGCATATTACAAGATCAATTAAGCATAAACAAAAAATTTCTAAATACATTCTCCTCTCAATAGAATATAAAGAAATATTCAAACTTGAGTCTGCTGAAATTATACCAGTCGTAAGAACAGCAACTTTTCTTTTTTAAAAATATCTCAAGTATTATTTGGAGAAATTAATTCTTCCTCAAAAAATTACTCCAAAAGTGATCATTCTTGAAATCTACGGGATTGTTTCCACAGCTCTAAATACGATATTGTGACCAACCGTTTTCCCTAAAGTATAGTCAAAACGAGTCACGTTCCTCTCCAGCTACCAATTGTGAAACGAGGGACGTGCTTCACGTGAAACGTGCTTCACGTGAAACGAAGTGTGGAAGATGGAACAAGAGGGTTCGCTAGCGTCTGTCTAGAGAGGCCAAGCGATCCCTTGCGCGAAGGGAAAGCTTTTTCTTCTTCTTCTTCTTCTTCTTCTTCTTCTTCTTCTTCTTGATATTAACATTTAACATAATACGATATTTGTTATCGTATTATGTTATCAGTCAATATCATAATACATGTCATAATGCTAGACATAATAGGATATTAATATCATATTATATTTATCAGTTAATGCCAATAACTCGCATTCACAAACAATGTGGGTTAATCCGCTTGTGCTCTCAGTGCCTCAATTATTCTTTATGAAATGGAATAAACATTGAATATATACTTATATACTTATGAAATTAGGAGAATTAGAGAGTAGGAGCACTTGCTAGTCATGTAGGTGGTGAAACTCATGCTTGGATATACTCCTTCTTTTTAGTTTCTTTATCTTTTTATCCTTTATTTGGATTCATACTATTTCTCTTGGCTCTCATTGCGTTATATTACAGGGTAAATAGACAGAGAAATGTATAATACTCGAGCACCTGTGGAGCAGTGAGCTACCCAGCGGCGTATTGCAACAACCTTGGACACAGACAGCCAAGAGCGAGGCGAGCGATGGTCACGAAGCGAACGCGAGGTCGTGCTTATTATATTGTATATTATTTTTGTAGTGTACATTTGATAATGTACAGTATTAATATTTAAATAATTACATAATTTTAACATAAATATTTAAATTAATTGCACCACATAAAGGAAGGTAACAAACGAAAACCCTGGGCCTTTTGGGGGGAGGGCATGGTTCCCATGTCCCCCCCTTGATTTTCCAATAGTAAGGCTTGATTGAAATCAGTCAAGCCTTACATAGAACTCAAAACCTTCGGCTCCGGGTGCCTGTTTCATGTTCCCACACTATCGAGACTAACGAGAGGTATAGACTCATCTCTCTTTATAATCCGCCTCCAACGCGGAACCAGAACAAAATATGAAAATGTCGAATTCACGAAATATTAAATGTAGCGTGAAATATTTTACTAAGACTATCATTTTAAAAAAGATGAACAAAGAGAAATGAAAAAAAATGCATTTCCAAAAGTAGTTCCTCTAACGTAGTTCTCGAAATTGTATTATAACCATTAAAGGGCTTGCTTTTAAATATTTCATTACAGAACGTGCGCTTTAATGACTCTTTCCGACAGCTTTAGACAAATTAGTATCGTGATGAAACGTTAATGAAATGTAAAAATATACATTACAGCAAACTAGGCATCTACCTTTTTTATTAATGCTAATGCATGTATTCCTGTATTCACACAAAATTAATTACTACTTCAATCCTCTATAAGGCTACGAGATTTCAAGCACAGAACTAACTAGCTTACTTATTCCCTGAGCCAGGAACTCACTTAGCTCAAAAATTTACTCATCTTTTGCTCCTTGATTAGCTTCACCATTACTCATTCAGTTCGTATATTATTTACTCCACACTACTTGTAGTTGTAAATCAAATAAAAAACGTTTTTTCTTAATTTTACGACACACAGACCGTACAATCAGGCATTCGATTGGGATTGATATCTCAACTGACGTAGAGACACATAGAGATAACTAAAACCAAGAATTGAAAGGAAATAAACTACATTAATGGTATTTAGTTACGTTTCGAAACGAAAAATAACTATTTTATATTCTATTAAGATATGATAATAAAAATAACATTAAAATAATTATTAAATTTTTATGTGAGATATTCCCCTTTACCTTTTGTTACTTTGTCCCTTTATGCAGACGATACTGCTCCTCCCGTTCAAATATCAAAATTGCACGTAACATCATTCAGAATGCAGTTCAAAAATACATGCATTGGACTAATTTTTGGAGAATACATATTAATCCTCAGAAACCTCAAGCAAAAATTTTTACTCTGTCGCCCTTTAAAACCACCTTCTCTTGTCATTAACAACAATACCATCCCCTGGCTTGAAAATAATAGTCCTGTTAAATATTTAGGAGTTTACTTGGACCAAAGACTTACATGGAAATCTCACATTCAAATTACAATTGACAAAGCGTATCATAAAGTATCGAAATTATATCCTTTTACAAACAAAAACTCCAAATAAAGAATTAATTGTGGAACATTATTATATAAAACGATCACTAGGCCTTCTCTTTCATATGCATGCCATATTTGGTGTAATTCCTCTACTACCAATGCTCACAAATTTCAAACAACTCAAAATAAATTCCTTTGCAAACTTTTACTTGCTTTTATATCACATAAACAAATTCACAGAGAACTTAAAATTTATTATTTCAAATCGTTTATACTGAACATTACAAAAGCTTTCTACAACAAATTATTATTCTTCATCCTCTAATCCGATCACGTTTTCCGAAAGATATTTTTCGTTCTTCGTAAATTAAAACTTACTTTATTTCTATTTTCGGTGTCCACAATTATTTTTCAATTATGTCATTAAGTTAGCTTTAATACTTTTATTAAAATATTGGTAACATTTACCTAGCAATTAAATGCTGGCATCGTGCCTATAGGTAATAGTATACTCCACTCACTGAAAAACTGCAATACAATTGAACAGAGAGCAAATAAATATTTTAAAAATCTATTTTTTTCGTTTTGCTTAGACAAATATTATGAAAGTAAATTTAAAAACTTTACTGCGTTATGGAACACTGCGAAAAGAGCTATTTATGTAACTAGTACAGTGAACAAGTCTTTGGCATGCAAACGAAATGGAGTCCGTCATTTTGAAATATGCAAAAGTTCAGAGATTCAAAGACAGTTTCGAACGCGTTGCGTACATTATCATGAATTCATGCAAACTTACAAGTACGTATTGTTAATATGAAAGGCAGAAGCCATGTTGATTCACGGTGTCCAAATATACTGTTTACTTCGCAGTGCCCAATTGTTTCAGACAGCCGTGATTTCAGACTGCGTGATACGCGTACAGTAAATTTTGCAGTAGTATGCGTATCGCAAAAAATACATTTCAGTCAATAAACAATGAAGATAAGTGCTTGTTTCCATGCATGAGTGCTGAAAATGTTTTAGCCTCATTCCATTTTACATACTTGCAAAAAAACAATCCGTTTCGGTCGTGCCCCACCATATATCCTAGGCAGAGAAGTGACATTCGGTGCTTAACGTGGCTTTCTTTGGCGGGTGTATGGGACGGCAGCGAAGGCGGTAGAGCGTTCAGACACCGTTGGCTCAATTTGTCTCTCGCTAAGCTACCCTCCAAAAACCCCACTTGCATCCCAGCACCATTTGCAATGTGTCGATGCGCTATCTTTGCTGTTAGAGGGGTACAAACCGTAAATTTTCTAGAATCTGAATCTTTAAAAGGTTCTTTAATGTCAGATCTGTTGAATCGAATCCTTGGTTTTACATCCGCGTAAAAGTAGGAAGAACTTTCTTTCGAAATCATGAGATACGGGGATTTTTGCGGGGATGTGAACCCTACAATAAGCAGTCTATTAGAGACGGAGTTAGGGAAAATGTAAATACAAAATGTACAGTCAGGGAGCACGAAGAGATTTTGAATCCAGGAATTGGAATGTTTGTTAAATACGAGTGACGAAACAGAGAAAAAGTTCAAGACACGAGGAGTTGGCGCCCTGATGCACCGTTACACAAGTATTGTGTGCAAACATTGCAGAACAGAGTCGCACTATAGTGTTTCGATACATCAGCTTGAGAAATAAAGGAGTGTCGTTGCTTCCTTCATTTTGTATCACCCTCCGAATCAAATAATGGCACAAATTGCAATGTTATTTTCGACGAGGTTGGGAGGAGAATGAAGGTTGCGGAGTTGGCACGGTGCGACCGGGAAGATGCGAGGGCAGCGGATGGAAGGGTCCGAGATACTTGAAACGGCGGTGATGTGCAAGACATAAACTAGCGATATAAAACTGCACGTATTTCCTCGCCCGTACTTTCACGCAAAATTGGGCGAAAAGTAATTTTCAAACACTCAAATTTTCGAAAAATTGTACATGACCTTACTTCACAATATAGCTTTAAAGAACAGATTGCATTGAGAGAAAAAATATCTATCTTATTAATTGTAGTTCTAGAAAAACGTCGAAACAATTTGAATTTTTGCAATTTTGGAGACCTAGACCATGATCTTAAACGTCCTTCACACTATCAAACAACAAAATTTAGTAAAAAACAATGCAGCCATTTATTTAAAAATACTGAAAATGTCCCAGGGGCTTCATGTAAAGTTACACAATTAAAATATCGGTTTCAAGGGGACTGCGATATGCGACTGCGATTCTGGCTACACCACGTGTTAAAGAATATTTTTCTCTAAATTTAGGAACTAAATTTATCAACTTTTTCATTACCAGGGTTCTAAGAGTTTTTCTACCGGAAACTTCGCCGTTTTTTTCTCGCAGCATTGTATAAATTTTTTTCTACTGCGAAAACGATAGCGAGAACGTCAAATGACGGCGAAGTGAGAAGGGCGGCAGAGTCAACGTGGGTGCTAAGTGGACGTTTGCGCAGGAGCAGCGAATGCTCGTGGGCCGGTTGTGTGTGGTGGGAGATCATGGGAACGGCAGAGGCTGTGGGGAGATTGTAGAGGGCGACGAAGCCGGGCGATGAGGGTTAGTCAGAAGAGATGTTGACAGCAGTTTGTTTGAAGGGGCGAGAGTGACAAGGGTAAAAGGAAAAATGAAGGGTGGAGGTGTTAGCAAGTTTGTAGAAGCACGGAGTAGTCAGGGCTATTAGGGTAGCCCGGGAGTGAGTTAAGGGCATGTATGAATGAGCAGCGTGGTAAACGTGAGTGGTGTAAACAGGCGCTGTTAAGTAGTACGGATGGAAAAGGCAGAAGAATCAATTAGTACAGGTGCCAGAAGTAGAGGTGACACGTACAGAGAATGGCAACTAATCGGGGTAGCAACGACGACGTGGTCAATAGTTCGAGACCTAAAATCACCGTAGGTAGCTCAGGGCGTGAACTGACGTCATTACAGTACCTATGACCGCGAGGTTTCAAGGTTCGAGTCAATTCGGTAGCAAGATTTTTGACCTTAGAAACATAGCTAGATCGAATTCAGCCGTTGTCTGGAGGACACTTCTAGGGGGAATACCTCTGAATACCTCTGATCGGTAGAATACCGTAAGAATCCCTCTGATCCGTAAGAATACCTACCTCTGATCGGTAGTTTTTCGCGGTTTCTCCAAACAACGCCAGGCGAATTCTGGAGTAGTAGCACAACAAACGGGTCACGGACCACTCGCTATCTTTCCTTTCTCTTCCTGGAGGTATTCTTACTACTCACTTACACATACTCATATTCTCTACACTTCTACAAAAGCAGGGAGACCAATCGAAATCTGAGAGCTTGTCCCAGCTGGGGCAGTGCCAGGTTGGTGCAATCCGGTTGGGGGAAGCCCCGCTACCAGACAAGTAAGCCGGCGCAAGATCTCGTTATCCAGCGGAGGGAAATTACCGACACCTCGCGCGATAAAAAGCATTGCACTCCACATAATGACTAGGACTAATGATCCTAGCTTTCGATGCGCCCGGAATCACTATTAAATCAATCGATACCTAAAGGTGGGATGGCAAGAAATGGGGAGAATCTTAAGGTGAGATACAGTGTTACTGGTAACAAAGATGAAAGTGGCAGATAAAAAGGGTGGGTGTGGTATCGTGTACGGAAGGGGCTATTGAGAAAGTCTGGGAAGCATTGCCAGAATTGTAGAATGGAATCATCAATGACATTGATGAAGATGGCAGGTGGGAAAGACCCAAATGGGGCCAAAGACAAAGACTGAAACCGATGAGAAGTCAAGAGCGGGAAAATGATGGCGGCGAGGATGGAGGGAGGAAACAAGAAAGAGGAGAGAATAGCTGGAGGGGGGAGAAGCCGGTGAGGTTGTGGGGGGGGGGAGGCGACAGCGGCGACGGTGCGTTCAAATACTGCGGGCTTCTCCAATGGCAGAAGTGCGATTTGTCACCCGCTAAGCGAGCGGCAAAAAATTCACTCGGCCCTGCTCCTGGATGGCGCCTTGTCTCATTGTTAACGGATGGTGCGCCGCGATAAAAAGATCCGATAAATCTCCGGAGATATTGAGGCGCGTTTTGTGAGTTGTGTAGTGCGAAGGAGCATCCTTTACGCGTGACATTGAAGGATGGGGGAGGCGGCGAAACAAAATGAGCTCTCGAGGTGATAGAAAATTCAAGACTCCTGTTATTT
Source organism: Acheta domesticus (assembly GCA_031308135.1). NCBI lineage: Eukaryota > Metazoa > Arthropoda > Insecta > Orthoptera > Gryllidae > Acheta > Acheta domesticus. The sequence goes on along the minus strand of JAHLJT010002406.1, from coordinate 25,401,555 downwards.
CTCCCATAGGTTATTGCATGAGCTTACATAAGTTTGCTCCTTGTTACTGAGGATGTGCCGGTTATCACGTATGGTTGAAAATCTATAATCATACCTTTAACTAAGGCCAGTGTAGACGGATCATTCATTATGGTGCTAATACGGGGCTTGCTGGTAACCGTATGTCAGTAGCTGCTTGAAGCAGGAGTTTATCTATTGGGTAACATTAAAAACCAAAAACAAGTATTATTATTCCTAGGTTTATTTCAGCCCTTATTTCCAGGTTTATTTCCTAACATCTACTTTATCTCAGTAGTGCAGGAGTCTTGAGCTTCCCAGATTATTTTCCTCATGCGCGTTTTGAACGCTGCATCAGATCGACATCATTTAATGACACTGTGCAATTAATATCAAAAAGGTACTAAGTAATTGTTCCTCACATAAAATACAAAATTCTACCATACTGAGAAAATCCAGATAATTTCAGAGTGCGACTGGTGTAAAATACAAACCCTTATATTTGTTCTCCTTGTACACAGCGTTAGAGACAATACCCTTCATCTTCATTAGGTTATTCGTTCGTTTCCTTTGATTTATGAGCTAATGCAGGGATGGTCCTTTGTTTCGCTTCTGGACATACATAGGTTGGATAAAAAGTAATGAGAATATTGCTGGAACTTGAAGCCGGCGAGTCGGCGTGCTGCCATTTGTCGTGATAAAGGACCATTGTGAAATAAGGACTATTAGACGAGTGTGTGCAGGGCGCGAGAACAGTACTCTGAAAGTCTACTGCAGTGTGTAAATCGTCGAACTACATAGCAAGAGTGCAAGCGCACTAACGTCATGTTTACAAGGGTATAGCAATCTTCGAGGCTCAAAACTGAAGTGGCACAACGTCGGAGTAAGCAAGAATGTTTTCAGGGATTGCGTGAATTATGAGATGATGGAGCTTTGCCATACTCCACAGTCACATGATGGTTTAAAGCGTTCGGATTAGGCAGAGATGCTCTGAAGGATAAACTCCGTTTAGGACATCCGCACGTAGAGAAATTTTGGACCACTCGCAATGGAATATTCGGGAATATCCACCTTACTCACCCGATAAGAGTCCCTGTGATCATGACTTCTTCAGAAAAATGAACGAATCACTGCGAAGAACCTGGTACATACCAGAGAAGAAATGATTCATGCTATATGGTGGTCAATATGTGACTGAAATAGACACGCAGATGGTGATATTTATTTATTTATTTGTCAAAAAAATGTAAAAACTGTATATGACGTGTGGGGAAAGAAATTTATCTGCGCATATTTTCTTGAGAGCCAGGAAAAAAAAACGAAAAATGAATTTAGAAAATAATTATTTTGGAAACATAAAAATATTTGGAAAATGTTTGTCCCCAAGTTATAGAAAATCAATTTTAACTGTAAATGAACTACAAGCAAAAGGCGTGCTCAACAAAAATTGCGCACAGTGAAGCTACATTTACGTCCAGAAGCAAAACAAGGGGCCATCTCAGCATTTGCTCAATGGATCAGGGAAACTGGACGCCTTCCTAACATTTGGCAAAAGGTCATTAATTACGGAGGTGATTATAGTAAAGGAGAGTAAATGTAAACACCACTGTCAATAAGGTTATTTTACAGAAAAGTAATGGTGCTACCGAAGCCCATATTTTCTCGTACTCTTTCTAAATGGTCCTAGATGCTATAACACAACTACACAAACAAGCAAAAGTGTTTTCTACCAGGCAAATTCTTTGTCCGTTCTGTGACCCGAACTCAGATCTTCAGAGCCAAAGTGCCGGCACTCATGACACAACGACAAACAAGTACCGTATGGGTCTAATAGTGATACCACCACCACCACCACCACCACCACCACCACCACGATTTCGTAATGGTGGGCTCCATGGGGTCCCTTTCATTTGAGAAGGAAATTTTATAAACATCCGATGGTAACGGCAATACTGCTGAATCTTTGCTATTTCACGCCTCAAATGGACAACTAATTTAGATGTGAATTTCCGCTCTGACCAACATTGTGTACGTCCATAAATGCAACAAATAATGGCCACGGTCTGTGTGTGCTTTTGCCTCGACGAGCGCGCGTACAGAACTAGTGGTCAAATCGCTTAAATAATGAAGTCCCTGTCCGGGTTAACGAACAGAATTTCCGCGAATATAATATACGTAACATTCATATGCATATGAAATATGTGCGCGAATATAGAGATTTAGTAGGGAATAATAATTACGTATTCTAATTTTAGAGCACTTGGGTGATACAATGAATTCAGAGTAGAAATTTATTGTAATAAAATATCCGATCATAACCACAAGTTGCGACAACTAACTCACAAAAGACTTTTACGCGAATTTGTAAATCTAAAACGTATCTATTAATTATTGTAATGTGCAAAGCAAAGCAGAAACGCAAACGAATGTTTGCACAAAGGAAAATGCTTTGAACGATGTGTACCTGATCTGTTATTGACGTCAGGAACAAAGTTTACCAAATTGAGAGAAATTAAACATACTAAATATTGGCCATACCATTTGAATGTTTCATTCAATTGAAAAACGATAATTTTTACACTTTTAATTGAGTACTTTTTACTTTTTCGCCATTACAAAGGTGCTTCATAAGAAGAGAGAGTTATGAAATCGTGCCCCGGAAAGCGGCGAAATTTCGATATAAAATCTCTTATTGCCGGGCCCTGGTAATGAAAAAGTGGATAAATACAAATAATAAATTTAGAAAACTAATCCTTTTACACTTGGTGTAGCCAGAATCCATGTTTTGTGCTTCCTTACTTCCGAAAAATCGATTGACGGCAAAACGTCTGTCTGACCGTCCGTTTTCAACGAGAGCGCTTAAACCGATCAGCCGATTTTTTTCAAAATTGACATTCCCCAATCGATTTGAATGAGCTGAAAGATATGTGAGTTTCAAACTGATGTTTTGATTTTTTAGGGAACCTAGCGTGAAGCCTCAAAAACATGTTCAAAATTTTCTCAAAAATAGCACCACTCTCTTTTATCAAATTTTGTCTTCGGATAGCGAAAGCGCTTAAGAGAATGGTGCCGGTTTTATGTTCATTGAAATCCCAGATTGTTTTAAATTGAAAAAGTGCAATTTTTGGGCGTCTTTCTGCAACTATAGTTTTTAAGATTAAGATATTTTCTCATGAAATCTGTTCCTTAAAGACGGATCTTTGAATAAGTTCACGTCCAATTTTTGGAAAATGTGAGTAGTTTTCGTGGAATTTAGCGCAAATTATAGGCAATTTTAAAAATAACATTTTTTTTTTCGAAAACAGCTCCAATGTTTTCTTTAAATTTTTCCACAGACAGAAGAAGGGATGCTTAAAAGAATGGCGTTGGTTTCATTTTCATTGAAACTTCAAATATTGGAAATTTAGAAATAATGCGTGAAAGTAGGTGCTGTTGAGCACCACTAGTTTAAAATTTCATTGTTGGAATGCACCGGATGTGGTTAAAATAAGTGTCGTAAATGTTCGTTTCTCGAGAAATTTTGTATGCCCCGCAATGGTTTGGTGATGTTTCTAATATTATTACCCGTAAACAACTCAAGACGCAATTGTATTTGGTAAATTTTTTAGTCGGTGACATCATTCAAAGATCTAAATTCGAAGGATTTGCACTGAATAAAGCTCTAGCTTTTATATTGAAAGTGTGTAGCACAGACTGGGAAATGAATACGAACTTAGGCAATTATTTTAAACATTTCAGAAATTTTAATGAAAATCAGAACTGTACGGAGGAAAAGAAAAAAGACAAGACTAAATGTCAGCTCCAAATAATTCATACTATTTTACGATCTTTAGTCATACTTTATCTATTTTCTGCACGTTCGGCATATAATTAGCCTTCACCTGGAAAATCACTGCTGAAAAAAACCAGACAAAATGGTTTTAGAAGAAGTAGAACGAACACTGCTCAAGAACAAATCAATTAGCCTAATAATACACAGCAATACGAATAAATTAAGTATTTTATCAAAATCGATCTTCACAAACTCTGCAATAACATAATATAGGATATATACTGTACAATAGTACGTTACATACCAAGAATATAAGGAAGGTTGCCGTTCCAAAACATATACGTGCCACGGCGGGCAGCCTTTTTCCTTGGAAATTTTTCGCACGACGTCAGCTGTGTTGTACTGATGATGTAAGCAGCGACGTAATGATGATGGAAATTCAGTAAGTATGCGCAGTGTGAGAATGCGTGGAATAACACTATAAAAATTTTCATTTTTCAGTTAAGGTCAAAACTGTTACATTGTTTTTGGATTTTTCCTTGACCACGTACATCTCCCATATGGTACCAAAAGGAATCATAGACACCACCCATATGGCAGGGGCAGCGACATTTTTTAAATATTTTCTGCGCGCATTGGAAATACATGATTTAAAGATTCGAAATTGTATAGCTAGTAGTAAATTATTTATGTTGTACTGTGAAATATTTTAGAAGTGTTTTGACTAGGGTACGAGAAGTTCCATAGTTGCTTGATCTGAGAACAATGTGAAGGTTGTCGATGAGCAGTTGTGAATTAGCTGAGCGGCAAGCCTCAAAGAAAAGAGTATCCGTAATTATCTATATAGGGAAAATTTATGCTGAAAAGATGCAAGTTATGCTAACATATTAGTTTATTTCAATTCACTTCAATGATGCCTTATTTTTGATATCGAGACTCAGACCATCACATGTCTTCTTCTGTCAGACCAAGCACATTTTGCTACACTCCTTTCAATATCTACAGGTAGAAGAAGATATCATTCGGGCGATGGAACATGCCCTTTAAAAAAACGGCTTTTTAACTCAGAGACTTCTTTTAGCCTTCAATATCTTTTACATGCAGTAAATCTACATCATGTGACAGCCGCCTTTACTTCCTATTCGAAGGAAGGTGTAATGAAGGTTTTTTTGCCCTTATACATTTAGGAGCGTTTTTTTTCAAAACTCCATAAATGCAAAATATTTTCGTAAAACGAATGTTGAGAATGTATCTATATCGGTTTTTGCTAAAAATCTCGTAATTGTTAATGCTAAAGTTTACTATCGAATTTGTCGAGTTTTCATTAAGCCCGATTTGAGGGATGATGAAACGAGTCAAAATATGCCTAAACAACGTAGTATAACCTATATTGAATTTCTTTTGCATTTATCGGTTTTTTAAAAACCCCTCCTCATCCAGCGCTCCGATTGGTACTCGCAAACTTCGTTGTAACAACCCGATACGGTAACCATTATACCATCGAAGCGTCTTATATAAATTTCGATACTGAAATCCAAAAGTTCATGAATGAAAATACTGGTTTTGATTGAAAGAACTGTGTAAAGTAAGTAAATGAAGAAAGAACACTTTCACACAAGCTATTTGACAGCGAATTTATTTGTTCACTGGTGAAATTAATTTTCTATTATATGAACTGTGTTGGAAAATACCGACTTCAACGTAAAGTTCTAGAATCAATGATTGCCAACTGGACAAGGAATGACGTCGGAGCACTGTTTCCCCTCCGAGATAAGGAACTCCGAGAAGCGGTGCGAGCGAATAGGGGAGGGAAAGAGGGGCAGACGGTATCGAAACCTTAGCAATGCGCCTTTGCCGGTGTTTCAGGCATCATGAGTGGTAAACTATCTACAACCGTCAATTTTCTTTCTGTTAGGGAAGATATTCTTTTGTAGATACTGCAATAATGCTGAAGTGTTTGTGAAGTGTGTTGAAATGAAGTGTGTTCGAAAGAGCTGCAGTATGTTATAAAGCCCAACCTACAGATGCATTACGTAGCTTTGCGACCCAGAGAAATCTGCGAGATTAAAATAAATTCTGAGAATTGACATAGCTCGCAGTCATGAAATAAGTAAAGTGATTTGCAGAGTATGGAAAAAATACTGAAAATTACAAGATTACAAGAAAATTACAGCATTCTCAAACAAAACTGTACATCAATAATAACAAAGCCTGAGGTCAAAATTCTCTTACGTGACACCAACCAGGTACCTATATGTTATCTATTTGTTAACATTAGTTATTTTTTCTGAACGAACTAATTCATTATATTATATACTATTGTATAAAATATTAATGTCCTAAAATGTGAAAACTGTCTCTTCCAAAAATTTATTTAATAGAAGAATGGAAGTGGAATTACAGTACTGGTTATGATAAAGGGTCGGTTATTGATGTTAGTTATGTAATCATGTATTTTCTATTATATAATCCTTCATTTTATTAATAAATAATAAACATTCTAAGTAATAATTATCAGTTAAAAATCGCAATTATGATTTTCCAAGCTAACCTTTACCATTGGAACACTGTGTGCTTGCCGCCGCGACGGCCTCACCTTCGTTCGGTCGGTCGTTTCAGAGCAAGAGAGCAGATTTCTGTGACTTTTACAGAGCATTGAGGTGGCAACCACTGTTCTAGATGTCAACACTGCACCCCGGGCGAATACAGTCATTGAAGTCCTACAGTTTCAACTAAATTTTCCACTAGCGCATGCCGACATATTCTGTGTGAAATAATTCTCTCAATTAGCTACAAGGAGCTTCAATGGTTTCTGGAAACATCACAGCAGAGCTGGCAATTCACGTTCTTCCCAGAATCTCAATTGGATAGCATTTCGGTAGCATGATATCTGTTGAAAACGGTGGTCAACGCGTTATTTGGCGACCAAAGCAAATCTTTCTCGTATCTTTTGTTATAACTCTAGTTCCAAGTAACAGTATTTATACAGAAAAGTTAATTAATATTCTTCTAAGAATCACAACTGAGCAGAATTTATAGCAATGTATTAGCTACTGAGGACGACCTGTGGTGTAGTGTCCAGGCCACTAGTCTTCATTCTCTGAATACCAGGGTTGAAATCCTGGTCGGTATACCTGGAATTTTTGGTGCTCAAAGCGGGATTGCAGCAGGGTTTGTAAGGTATTCTCCCGTTTCTCCTTCCGCTCATTCCACCCTTTTTCTATCATAATTCAAATAATTTCATTGTTACCCTCCCATCCGAATCATAGGGACGCTCGGAAAGTCCTATGATCATGAAAATGATATTATAATAATTCGGGAAATAAAACAGCTCCGGTCAACGCATCATTTGGCAACAGAATATATTTTCAACTCGGACAGTTCTAGGCCCAGGTAATCAATTATAAAAAGTTAATTATCATCCTTCCAAGAATCGCAACCGGCCAAGCGGCTTCAAAGAATTTCAAACGTTGTTAAAGAACGGCGTTAATTAAAAGGTGGCGGAACATAAAAAAGAAGAGTGGAGCTTTGTCCTAAACGCGGTATGTAGGGTTCGAAGCAAAATTGTTTTTGTGGCTTTTGCGATAATTCTAGTTTCACATAACATTGTCAAAATAAGGATAATAGATAGAAATTCAAAGGGAAGTTAGTGCTTACGCGCACTTTTTCGCATTAATTGTGAGATTACGTTTCATTATAATACTAATAACCATGCTGGGCTTTGAACTCAGGTAATCAGGTTTACAAAGCAGTTAGATTAACCACTATTAAAATCATCTGCAACTACCTAACATTCCAGACGCTTTAAGATGATATGTTCGTGTTAAGCGCCAGTAAAACATTCGACTATTTATCAATCTAGAGATTAACATAGCTACTTGTAAAAGAAAACGGAGCGTTTAAATAATTATCCGTTAATATTTAAAAGAAGTATTGAAACGTTGCTCTAAAAACACAATGTTTACTTATAAATTTAATTTCTCGCATGATTTTTATTTTTTTAACCTGTCAATACTTAATATGGATCAGGTTGACTTCCGCACCCATACGTTTCTTTCTGCATCGAATAATTGTCCACATTGTTTGCATTTAATGTGAGTTATCATCCATTACTTTGTGATTGAGCAAGTGGTACAAAGTTTTAATTTAGGGTGAAAGTACTCTTTCTCTGGAGATATCCAGAGAAAGAGTACTTCCTGTTGCGTTGAATTTTGCAGAGTATTTTTATCAATTACTCCTCAGAATGCCGGGTGAGGTATATTACATTTAACACCATCTGATTCCAAAAAATATTCCTCTGTACTGAATAAAAGAAAAAATACTTTCATTGTGTAACTTCTTCAACAGCCAAACAAATTGATGACCAAGTAAGATTATTTTCCAAAATAGCCCGAACTAATTTAAACTCCTTTTATTAAAAAATTAGGCCGGTAAGGGCCAATTTTGTTCTTATCATCTTCACTAATAGAGATTTTGCTTCCATTTAAAGAATTTTTTGGAGGTACTTCACCGTGGTCGAACAAAAGAACATACCACCTTAAATAGGAAAATGAACATTTGTTATTATAGAAAATTCAGATGTTTTAATGACAATTAAACGAGTTCGCCTTAAAATAATAAACAGTTCGCGTATTTAATACAATTTTGATCCTGTAATGTGATACAATTTTGCTTCTATAACTAATTATAACAAGTCTGGCGGATTGTCCTCGTACTACTCGTCAAGTACACACATCGTCATAAAAAAAGCTCCACCCCGAAGGACCCTATTGTTCCCATGAAGCTCACTGAGTATTTTGCACATCACTCGCCGGTGTCGGGACCGATGGACTTGGGTCCATGCAGACTGGCATCAGGTCATCTTCAGCGACGAGTCCCGCTTCTGCCTTGATGGTGACGACTACCGGGTCCGTGTCTGGAGACGTAGTGGGGAGCACCACGACGAGTGGTTTGTAGTAGCCCATCATACGTCCCGCCAACCTGGTGTGATGCGGTATCCCATGATGCCCATTCACCGTTAGTGTTCCTCGGAGGTACCGTGACAGCTGCACAGTACGTTCAGGAGATCCTGCAACCGGTGGCTCTGCCGTTCAGGAACTCCCACGCTCATGCCCTATTTCGACAGGATAACGCGCGTCCGCATACCACAGCCATCTCCCGAGCATGCCTTGCAATCGTGGATACTCTGCCATGGCTAGCAGCATTGCCAGACATGTCCCCGATCGAGAAAGGTTGGGGTGCTATGGAGCGTGCAATCAGGATCCCACCCCTACCCACCAATCTGCAAGAACTGGTCGCTCAGGTGTAAGCTGACTGGAATGGACTAGCCCACGACTTCATTCCAGACCTGTATAACTCCATGCCGCAACGTCTGAACGCGTGTGTTCACCAACATGGCGGCTCCATGCCATACTAACTTGCACCGTCTGTGACCGTGTAGCGCAATAAATGTTGGTCCTACAAATGTGAAAGTGTAATCATTTTGTATACTTCGTACCCTCTACCTGCCAACAATGATCGCAATCCACCTTGTCCTTCTGGGTGCAGTTTTTTATGACGATAAGCGTATGTGTGTATATATATATATATATATATATATATATATATATATATATCCGAACACCCAAATTTACTTAAATTTGCTAATTCTCTCAACAATGGTTGAGGGTCTGGGCGGGTGCGCAGATATCTGCTCTTTCGAGCTTACTTATATCTCAGGGCAGCGGGATCTTTGGGGTGTAGAGAGCAATCCAAAAACACAGGAACACAAATAACAGTAAAACAAAGTTTAATGATTTCAAAAATAATAACTAATTCTACTACACACGTAACTCATCATTCTCTTTCAACTTTCCAAATAAAATCATCAACTCACACTGTATCCTCTTTAAATCAAATAACCAAAACTCTTCAAATTCTAAACACCATTACTGTTCATGGAAAAATTAAAAATTCTTTAAAAATAAAAATTGACTAAATTCTGCTTGCACTTTTGACTCGATCACTGCGTGCGCTTTACTAATCTCATTTCACATTCATTTTATTTCTAACACCTCTGAACAAAAAACGTGCTCTGCAGCACAACTTCCTCCACACTTTGATACAGTTATTACCACATCAATCTACTTTAACTCATGTACAAAACCCACAGGTAACCAGGCGTCAAAATGGCTATTGCTTTTATAACTGCAACATGAAAGTTATTTCGCCTTCACAGTCTAGAACCTCCCCGTATAACTCCTAACATTTTCTTTACCTCGCCCTTCCTGGTGAGCTGTCCTTGTCTTTGGTCGCTCGCTGTCGCGTTTGCTGCCGGCGCTTGCGCTCCGAGCCGCGGCCTCGTGCCTAGCGACCCGCCGCCTTCGTGCCTCCGTCTTCGGTCTTCAGCTCCCGTCGCCGTCCTTCTTCCGTCTTCCTCTCCTGGTCCCGTTCTTCTTCTATCTTCCGCTCCCAGCTCCGTCGTCCTCTTCTGTCTCCCGTCCTGGTTCCGTCTCCTTCGTCCGATCACGACCGGTACTCGCCCGTCTCCAGATCTCGTTCGGCGCGTTCTTTTGCTCGCACCCAGTGTTATTCGTACGCCGGCGTGAGGTTTGGTTCTCGCCGCGTACTAGATCTCTCCCCCTCGTTCCACCTGCAGATTTTATGGTTTATTCTGAGCGTCAACTTGTCGCAAATTTCACAGGCGACCTCTTTCACGGTGCCGTAATTGCCAAAAATCTTTCTTGAATATTTTAACAAATTCGCGGACGACTAACTAGACGCCTTTCTGACGTCGGACACTCCCAACTAAAATGTCGTTCTTTCGCATAATCTTTCAACATCGGCTACCGTTACTTCGGGGAGAAACTGCCGCCTCTACCGACGAAAAACTTGAGAGAAGCTACCGCTTCTACTGACGAAAAACTAAAGAGATGCTGCCTGCTTCAACCGACGAAAGCTTAAGAGTGATGCTGCCTGCTCCTCGGACGAGAACTTAAGAGGCCCTTCCGCTTGCGGATTAGCGTTTTATGCCCTCGGTTTGTAGGGGTAACGCGGCGCCTCGTCCTCCCCTCCAGTTAATGCACGTCATTTTCTCACGACTTGCGATGAACGTTGTGGGCGACAATTTCCTCGTCTGCGGGCGCGCCCCTTTTGAACTGCGCCGCGCTCTCTTCCCCGTTCTTTTTTTTGTGTTTTATGGGGCTCTGGCACCTGTGACGAACCTCTAAATTCACGTTCGTCACAATATATATAAACGAGTCGTGAATTTGACTCTACACAATAATTATTAGTAAAAGGGGACAGGGACTCTTTCCCAGGAATGGGCTCCGGATTCAATTATTCTCATCAATGGAAACTTAAGGGTAAAATGAATTTTTATTGATCGATTAATTACAAAAATTGGTGGTTCTTATTCCTTACTAAACATCTGCTCTATCAATTTTCCTGTTCTAAATATATTCCATTCATATCTTATAATTTTCACAACTGTGGGGCCTCTACTGCAGATCACTGATTCCTGCATCTACTCACCCGCTTCCAATGTTATCCCGTCTGTCCTTACCCACACCGCGCGTTCGAACCCGTGCCACGCCACTCCGCGACCGCGCTCTGCTGACGAGGCGACGCCTCGCACAGCGCCGGCGGTGCTCGGGCCTTGTCGCGGCCGCTCCCAACACAACGCTTGCTGCCGAGATATCGCCGTACACCGCTGTTGTAACGGACTCGCCACTCGTCGCCCGCCACTGCTTCTCAGCTCACTGTCCGTAATAACTCTTTTCGTCCCCGCCTCGCGGCTGGATGTTTAATGCTGCCCAGCTATGTTTACTCTGTTTTCCTTGTGCATTCCCACATGCTTCGCCTTCTCTACGTAGATTTTACCACTTTTAGCAAAATCCAATGATTAATCTACCCTCATTCCGATTAAGTCCCCACCTGATTACGAAGACACATGCACCAAATGTTAATGGTAAACTGCCGCACAGCAATCCCCGTGCCGCCGCTTCTCCGCATTCGCCCACGTGAATGTCTTTATGCGCCGATATTGTCTTTTCTTCACTTCACCAATACAACCGTTTTAGCTCACTACGTACCATTTTTCACCGCATTGTCCTTCCCGATGCCTTCCATCCTCGATGGTCCCAGATTTCACCACTATTCGTCCTTTTCCTTCCACACCTCACGTAACGTCATTTTCATTACTCAGCTATAGCTCTACTGCTGGCCTGTCTCGTGGTTCCCTTGCGCTACGGTTCTCCTCACTGACTCGACTCCGGCACCCGACTCCGTCGGCGCGCCGGCCGCTACCGCGCAATTCAAATGTTCTTCATTCTCAGAAGCTGATTGTTATCATTGTTGTAATGATAACAATTCGTTTCAATATATATATATATAACGAATGTGGGTTTTCATCCGTATGTAACGAATGTGGATTTTCATCCTTTAACAACAGTAAAATAATTGTTAAGAGAAGTTAAGCGAGAAATAAAAAAGCACCCAATTTACACAATTCGACTCTTATTTCTGGCTTAATTTTTCTGTCTGAGCAAATATATTCATTTCTTTTGTAAATAATAAACAATTTAAATGTTTGTGGAGTGCTTCTATGCTTCCATAATGCAAATTTTTGCCTAGAAATCATTTTTTAAAACCAACTTTTGAGTGCTTATTACGGCTCAACCATTCAGAATATCCACGTAGTTTATTAGACAAAATATGCTGAGAATTGCCTTAAGAGCTTATTTTCGAGGTTTCGACGTTTTATACCTAGACATCCTGTATATGTAGTGACGATACTGACGTACGTAGATAACTCTATTTGCGTTCGCTTTATACGCAGTAGGTCAGGCTGGAGAGCCGCGTCCCCCGTTTCTCCTAGGCAACACGAAGGGCTGATTCGTTACGGCGCACGTGCGTGCTGCCCCCCGCGACAAACCAGCGCCAGCACGGGAAAGAACTAACTTACGTCGTTCTACAGACAGGCACCCTTCCCTGAGAATATTTCGGCTCGCAGGTCTATATGGCCCAGTGACCACCCAGCAAGTATTTATTACGTTGCAAGAGTGAGAGCGCTCAGTGGAAATTTCCGCTGCATAAGGGCGTAAGACGCACGAAGCGATTGGCGCTTCAGAAAAATGAGACGCAATAACTCCTAACAAATGGCACTCTGTCTTTTCAAAATTCTGTAGAATGTTCTCTAACTCTTCGGAAATGGGAAGGAGAGAAGGGGGTTTCTTCTATCTTTGCGGGTAGAGAGAAAGGGATTCCGGTGAGAACCTCCGAGGGGGTCGGTTGAGACTTGGAGGAGAGCCTCTGAGAGGGGTCTGAAGGAGAGATCGCGTATTTCTTTTGTTTTTTGTTGTTGTTTTTTGATGTGGCAAGTGGCCCTCGGTGGAGATTTCGGGGAGAATACCGCCAAGTATTAGTTCTGAGATTTGTTTGTTGATGTGCGAGTGCCCGCATGTTATGTGCAAGGCTGCTCAGCAGTTAATTCAGCAACGCGATCGTCCACGTCAATTATTCGAGTGGCACGTGATCAATCATTCGGTCGCTTCCCGGTAAGCTCGGGGTATTCGCCCAACGCTGATCTGTCACTTCTGCCTAGGCGCCTAAAGCAGCACCTTTCTACCCGATCGGGGGAGCTTTCCTCAGACGCTTCGTCTGCGGTGCGTGAAAAGGATCGTCCCGGACGTTCAACACCAACGGTCGGCGACCGTCACGGTGAATCAGTCCCACGGCCAAGCTTGGGCCCATTGTCATTCATGCCCATCAGGCGTTCTAAACTGTGTCAGAGACTTTTGCTTTTCGTTGTAAATGTTTGCTACAAATGAATGGTCGTGCCTGGCCAACTTTCTAATTTCTTTCATTTCCCTTTGACCTATATTAGAATAAGAATTATTATTAGTTTTAAGATTGGTTGTGACAACTGTGTATTTTTTGTACTGGGTCAGAATATGACGCAAAAGTGTGGGGATCGATCGGTGAGCCCACGCGACGTAATTAAATTCTTTGAGAGTACTTTAAAGTGCAATTTTTAATATATCATTAAAATTCTATTTACTAAACGCATATCAGAATTGTGTTCATATTTGGGTAAAATATCGCATTAAGTCCATCCTCCTGAGTCTAAATTTTAGATTCTCCATTGCTGACTACTCCTGAGGTGGCCGGCACCTCTCTCAGGTAAGGCAGGAGATGCCGCCCGAGTCAGAGTTGATGACATAAACGACGAATTTGATTCGTAATACAGAAGTAACAGATAGTCAACATTGAATAACACAGTACAGTTTCAGAGATGACTCTACACAATAATACATTCTTACGTATGCAATCTGTGTGTAGATGATTAAGAAACTTGAGTGATTTTCACTGTGAAAAATTGGTATCATATAAATTGCAATATATATGCGCTCCTTTTACATACATTGAGGGTTATGATAGTTCAGTAAGGTATCATTTAAGGGCGCACTGCAATTAGTTTTAAAGATAACCCTATAGCATTACTCGTTACTCTATCCATATCAGACCTCCATTAATTTGTTAATTTCATGATTAATTGAGATTTAATAATTTTCATATGGCTCAGTTACATGCACGATTAAGCATTACACTCGGAGAAACGCTGTTTCATTCGAAGAGAATAAAACTGCGGATATTAACAGGAAATGAATGCGCTGAATATTAAAAAAAAAACAGCAATTTCAAGCGGCAGTGAAGTAAAATTGTACTATAGAGACTGCTTCCATTCCTATAACAATAAAGGTAAAACTTACATAGAACTAACTTTTTGGGCTGTTATCAACAGAATAATCAGGCAATTCAAGAGACTTTAGTATATATATATTATATATATATTAAATATTTAATATTTATTATATATATAAAATTATTATATATAATATATATTAATTGTATTCCATTAATTTCGAATACTTATTAAAAGAAGTTTTTAGTGTTGCATCTGAGGCACCCGCCGGGCAGTCGGGTCAGCTACCCTTCCCCTGCGGAGAAGAGGGCCAGAGGCAGAGGGCAGAAGGCGGCGCAGTGGATGACATATAACAGGGAGCGGAGGAGAACCTCTCCACGGACGGGGAAGAGATGTAAGAAGAGCAACTCGCTCACCTTACTATTCACGCGTTCGTCTGACTCGTTCACTTGTGGCATTGAACTTGTCACTGCATAATTGGTATTTTGTCCAGGACATTGTGATCGACTCTGCTGTGTCTTTTTGGGGAGGAGACTTGATTTTGAAGAGTGGTCGAAATTTGCATGGTCAGACGTAAAAGAAGCCTAATAGCCCCTGTCTCGCCACGTAAAATAAGGCATTAACCAACTAACGAATTTTGTATCGTGCAGTTTGATGACAGCCTGGCTCTTTGTACTTGGACTACGAATAAAATTTTAATTGTAAACTTTTATTCGAGTAGAGTTATTTTATTTGGGAGGTAGTGTCATTAGCGTAAACAAGTTACAACCGCATTACCCGCACCGTGCTGCACTGCTTACTGCACCGCCTCTGGGACTGCACCGCCAGAAAACGCCGTTCCGCGCTTCTGGCTGCATTACGACCGCCGTCGCGCCAGTGAACAGATTGATTAGCCCCCGTCCGCGCCTGGCGTGGGCGTCTCGCAGGGCCCAGCGCGGCGCCGCCCGGCGGCTCATCACCCTAATTGCTCGCGGCAGCAGTCATCGTTTCCTTCCCCAGAGCCCCGCCTTCGAGTCCCGAGGCGCGAGGCGGAGCTCGTGCTGGTGCTCCGAGCCTAGAGATGTCCACGCCGCGCCCCAGCTGTCACCTCTGCCGCGCCGCCGCCGCTCTTGCCCAGTTGTCACCTCTCCAGCGGTGCCATCATGCCACTTCCATCTCCGTCTCGTTACGTCCGCCATTACTGCTTTAGTGCTGTGACTGCACTTTCCATGTCACCTACGATTGCTCCGTACTCTTCTCCTGATTTTCACCTTCCCTCAGGCCGACATCTCTCTCTCGCTTCGTCTTTTCCTCTCCCGCTTTTCCTTCACCTATCGCGCTTCGCTTTTACCTATCGCGCTTCGCCTTCACCTATCCCGCTTCGTCTTCACCCACCCCGCTTCGCCTTCACTTAATCTGCTTTGCCTTCACCTAACCCGCCCCCTT
The DNA here is from genome assembly GCA_031308135.1 of Acheta domesticus. NCBI lineage: Eukaryota > Metazoa > Arthropoda > Insecta > Orthoptera > Gryllidae > Acheta > Acheta domesticus. The sequence continues at coordinate 25,385,677 of JAHLJT010002406.1, read as the reverse complement.
GACCAATACCACATTGTTTTCAGCAATACCATTTCGTCTTCACCAATATCACCTTCGTCTTTACCAATACCACTTCGCCTTCTCCTCTTTCGCTTGGCCTTCTCCTCTCTTGCTTTGCCTTCATCTGTCTTACTTCACCTTATCCACATTTTCTTCTCCTCCACCGCTCCAAATTCGCCTTCTCTTGTTTTGCTTCCCCTTCAGCTGTCCCGCATCATCTTCTCCATTCCGGCTTTGTCTTCACATCTTCCACTTCGCTTTCTCCTCATCCGCTTCGCCTCCTTGTCTCCCGCGTTGCCTCCTCGCGGCTGTTCCCGCTGTCGAATGACACGGCGCTCTGCGTTCGCGCGCGCGATGCTAATCGCGGCCGATTAAACTCTCGCCGACGGAAACTCCGGCGCACGATTTGCGAACGCGTTCCGACAAGTACCGCCGTAAAATGCTGGATCTCTCCGTTAAAATGTAGTTTGCCAGTGAAGTAGTCTTCTCGGTTCTATATGGAGTTTGATGGGGCCGCTGCAGTGCAAGCGATCCGGAAGAGAGGAATACTCGTAAGCGAGGAGTCAGGGCAAACCTTAGTAGTTTTCGTCAGCTCCCTTCACCTTTTTCCTTGACCACATTCCGAGAGCCCGGACTTTGTTCGGCAATAAAGTAAGTCACGGTAACCCCCGCAGTTCCATCTTTGGTGTAAAATAGTCCCAAAGTGGTCGATATCAATCAACCCGCTGGTTCAGCTACGATGGTTCAGTACCAGCTTTGCTGTTGTCCCTACAACATCGTTGGACGGGAGATGGTACGATAAGAACACCCACTTCAGCGAATTTTCGATGTTAGCCGTAAGGTTTGGACGAATTCAGCCGTGTTTTGGCGTAGATCTCTTGCGGCTCCGGAGTTGTACCCTAACAAAGGCACCGGGGCCCATCTTTCCTGCCTCCTCCATGTTCTATCCTCGCCCCCTACTTACTCCCAATGGCGGATGGTGCCCCAACAAAATGGGGTTTACAGCTCCATCGAATGCCGGGAATGTAATTTCCAGAATTCATAACACTGATATGTACGATAAAAAACGTAAGAAACTCATGTAAATTAATTAAAACCAAGTTAAATAAGTCCACATTCAAACATTATTAACTTAATTTTATGCGGAATATCTGTGTTAGGCCTATTCCCCTCCCGCACTCATGGTTTTTTCCAGTGGGCACTCGAGTGTTTGTATTGCATTGAGACAATTGCCGCAAATAGAATTCATAAAATTCAAAAATGAATTCGTTTCGAAAATACGGTGATCGCACTTTGCAACAAGCACTATTGTTTGGACGCGTTTTAAACTTGTTAACTTTATTTGTCGGTATTGCTGATACTTGTGGTAATGATAACGGAATAAAATTATTTTATTGCGAAAATTTTAATACTCATCTATATATTGCAATAAAAGGAGATCTGTAGTTTTTCAGGAATGTATTACATTACCTTGAGACAGGCGCGTATCCAGACTTCTCTTTTGGGAGCGGTCAGGTTAAGACTCAAAAGCACTTTTTTTGGTAAGGGGGTAGGTACAGAATGTTATAACATATTTGACGTAGTATGTTACACTTATATCAGATTGACTTTATTATACTATTAATATTTTTTGTTACAGATTCGGATGGTGCAAACAAAAATATGTAAATTTTATTCGATACATTTAAAAAATGCAAATTTGTAAAATTATCAACAATAACTATCAAGTTAGCAAAAATAATTTTCATTTCATGCAATATGAAACAATTTGTGAAAACAAATGTATATGAGAGAAATATGTAAATGTATGAAATAAAAAACAAAAATTATATTTTTATTAAATTAATGTAATTAATAAAAATATGCATATAATAAATTAACTAAATTATCCTTTTTTTGGTTCTCACAATTATTTTTCTCATTTTCATTTTTCCTTTTTACTTTCCTGTATACGTACGTATACACGGAGTGATATACATAGTATTGGGAAAGTTATGTAATGCTGTGCGAAAAAATGGCCAATTTTCGGCGGAAAAAAATTAATTGCCGGGCCGTGAAAACGAAGGAGTGGATAAAACAAGTTGCTATATTAAGAAAAAAATCCCCCTAACACGTGGTGTAGCCAGAAACCAGAAATGTTTTCTAGGTCCTTGAACCGAAAAAACAAATGAAAGGAAAAGATCCGTCTGTCCGTCTGTGAACACTGCTAGCGCCTAAACAATAATAATATTAATAATAATAATAATAATAATAATAATAATAATAATAATAATAATAAATTGCCTTTATTAGTGGCGAGGCTCAGGCCATTTGGCCTGCTCTTCCGCCTAACCACATTAAATAAATACATTATTTCATAAACTAGGAAGAAGATCTAGGGGGGCAAGATACTTTTACTTCTGGGAGAGAAAACTAGGGACCATCCCGGCATACGCCTTAAGCGATTGAGTAAACCCAGAAAACCTCAATCAGGATGGCGGCTGAAGGCCGAGGACATTGACAAAAATAGTAAATCTAAATTTACTTAATACATTAATTAGAAAAATAATAAATTACAATATAAATTAATTAGAAGAAAAATAATCAATGGTAATACAAAAAAGGCAAAAATAAGAAACAAAACTTATACAATAAGAATAAATATTGTGAAATGTTAAGTAGTGACACAATATCTGCAACAATATGGTAACATAATATTGATACATACAACTGATAATTATAAGAATAAAGATTAGAATATTTTCAATTTCTATATTAGTTACAATCAAATAAAAGTTATTTTATAAGATGTCCAGCGAAAAGAAAATTTAAAGTTTACAGATATCACAGACAAAAGAAATTTAATTTTAAGATAAATAGATAGTAGCAGATAAACATTCTACACTTTATGATGATTTATAATAAAAATAACCGTCGATTTCTTGGGAATGAGAGTTCAGTTAAATTTAAAAACCGTTGAGTACAAATTAAATTATAAATCTTGTTTTTGAAGGAGGTTTTTAAAGGCTTAATGATTTCCCGGAAATCAATAAAATTTTAGTTTAGATGCTAAACAATTACTTATCTTGTGTGTACGTATTCAATATGGTCAGTTATTAATATTATTTTGATTCTTTGTCATTTACTTTATCATGTTTTCCAAGAAAAGCGGACTTGAGCACTCTTTAGCAAGAAATCGACAAAAATATAAAAGAGACAGTAAAAATGAAATTAATTACTAATACAACTAGGTAAAAATATTTTTCATCAATTATTTGAAATAATGTTACACTACCATAAGTACGTAGTAAGTTTGAGTTTTGTAAATTGTATGGCAAAAATATTAGAGGCTAAGCTTACATGCCTTGGAAAATAATAGAGCTTTTAATAGCTTCTTAAAAGAATTGACAGAAGGACTGTGTTTAATGTTCTTTGGGAGACAGTTCCAAGCTCTCGTTACGCCTACGGTAAATGACTTGTTATAATAATTAGAATTATGTTTTGGTATTTGTAATAATAATGATTTATCGAGTCTAGCGGATATAAGAGGTCTGAACCGATTTGTTATATGTGGTAGATGTTTTGTTTTTAGTAATTTGAATAGAAGAGATAGACAATGAAGCATCCGCCTGTCGCTTAGCCGCAATATTTGATTACATTCAAATATGTTCGATATGTGATCGTATTTTTTTAGATTGTAAATAAAACGAATACACGCATTTTGAGCTCTTTGTAACCGTGTGGCATGTGCTAAGTTTAAATCGTTATACACAACGTCGCAATAGTCGAAGTGCGGAAAGACGAGGGATTCTATTGCAATTTTTTTAATATTGACCGGTAAAAACTTTCCAACAATCCTAAGAGAACCAATTCGTGAATAGACTAACTTTGTAACTTTATTTACATGAGAATCCCAGTTGAGGTTATTGTTAAGAATTACTCCTAAGTTCTTGACTTCGGAACAATATGGTACAATGATTTTATCAAGAATAACATTTTCTATACGAAGATTATCAACTCGTGATTGAACTTTTTTTGAACAAATTAACATGGTCTGTGATTTAGCAGGATTTAAGGAAAGGCCGTTTAATTTTGTCCAATTCAGCAGGGTTTCCAAGTCCTTATTGGTTCTATCTACTAGTTGTTTCAGTGCAGAGGGTCTTCCGCTAATATAAATTTGTAGATCGTCAGCATACATATGATGTTTACAGAAACTAATGGAATTTGGCAAGTCATTTACGTATATTAGGAAAAACAATGGCCCGAGAATGGATCCCTGGGGGACACCCTTTGTCATTGTTTCTGTCACTGAGAAATCCTCCCCGACACTAATAAATTGCTGACGGTTCCTAAGGTAATCTTCTATCCACCGCGTCGTGGTTAACGAAAAGTTTAAATTCCTGCATTTTGTGAGTAAAAGGTCATGGTCAACAGAATCAAAGGCTTTGCTGAAATCTAATAGCGTTAATACAGTTATTTCCCCATCATCCAGGGCTTTCCTTAGGTCTTCGGTAACTTCAAGTAATGCGGTTTGTGTACTTCTACCTGGCCTGAAACCGGACTGGTACGGATTTAATAATCCATACTCTGCTAAGTATGAATAGATTTGCCTATGAACAACTTTTTCGAGGATTTTTGATAGTGTCGGCAGAATACTTATAGGCCGGAAATCGTTGGGAGACGAAAGGCTTTGGGACTTCGGAAGAGGATGAACTTTGGCTAATCTCCATGCCTTTGGGAAACAAGACGTAGTTAGTGAATAATTAATAATGTGAGTAATAACGGGAAGAGCTATATCTGCAATAAGCTTCCACTGTCTAGCATTAATTCCGTCAGAACCGTTTGCATTTGATTTTAAACTCTCTAAAACTTTACGAACCTCTCTATTGTCAACACATTTAAAGTACAGTTTGTCTCTGAGGTCATCTATACCGATACTCGAATACTTTGATAAAGAGTTTGCTTTCAGCACTGGATCAAATGAAGGAGCCGCATTTAAGAAATGTTTATTCAATTCGTTCAATGGTATATCTATGATTGGAGTTGTTGATCTATCCTTGCCCACACCAATATTTCTAAGACTGTTCCAGATTTGTTTAGAATCAGTTTGTGCTTTAAACAATGTGTTGTAGTATCGCAACTTAGCATTTCGTATTTTTTGGTTAACTATATTACGCAATTTTGTATATTCAAGTTTGAGAATGGCCGTTCTTTCTCGTCGGTATCGTTTCTGAGCTAGATATGTACAATTTCTTCCAAAATGGCCATTACCTAGTCGATCTGATTCTAGTCGAAGCTTTGAGATTATGAAAAAGATTCTTCAAAATTTGGTGGTACTTTATATGAAGCCCCTGGGGATTTTCAAAATTTTCTCAAAAACGCCTCCAAATGTTTTCTTTAAATTTCTGGTATGAATAGTGTAAAATACACCTATTAACATAGCAATAGATCCGATTTTCATGGATAACTCTGAATTTTCGAAAATTGTGAAAGTTTGAATTTTTTTCGGCGTCTTTCTCCAGCTACAAAATTGAAGATAGAGATTTTTTCTTCAAATAAAATTTGTTCTGCATATTATGTTCTTTCATAAAATCATGTAAATGTTTCTCAAACTTTTAGTAGTTTTCGTGCAATATTGCGTGCAATATGTGCAACATTAAAAAATTACAAAAACAAGTTTTCTCAAAAACGGCTACAAATTTTTTCTTTAAACTTTTGGTAGGGATAGTAGTAAATTATACTCTATCAGATGACATAAAAAACATATTGCTCTATAGGTTGGTTTTTTCAAAAAATTACAAAAATGTAAATTTTTGTACTTGTCTCTCACGTCGTTAATATTTACATTATCGGTGATTTTTTCACATTGTTATATTTACGACTATATATGCTTTAAATAATGTCAGGTAAAGTTTCTGGAAAACACTACCGTTTTCTGTGAAAAGTAGCTCAAATTTCGGCATTTTCAGAAATGCTCAAACGCCATTTTCTCATATATGGCTGCAAATTTTTTCTTGAAACTTTTGTAACAGATAGTGATAATTTCACTCTTTAATATGAAGTAAAGTTTCTTTTGAGTTTTTGTTTTGTTTTTTCAAAAATTATATAAATGTAAATTTTTTGAAAGATCTCTCACATCTTTAATATGCACATTATCCGCAATTTGTAAAGATTATTATATTTGTGAGTGTAAGTGCTTCAAATAAGTTCAAATAAAGTATTTTGAAAACTCAAAAATGTTCGGTGAAAATGAGCTTCAAATTTTGCATTTTTAGTAGTGCTAAAACGCCATTTTCTCTTAAACGGCACATAATTTTTAAAAGAAAATTGCCGCTAACGGCTAGGTTTTTGTGTTCTTTAATATTCTAAAATTAGTATTTTTGTTCTACCAAAAGGAAACCGAGAAATTAAGAAAATAACAAATAATGTACTATTGGCGGTGATAGATGGTAGCTGGCAAGAAAGAGTTTGTGGCAATTCGGAATAGCTAGAGAAGACCCAAGGAACTAGAAAACTAATACGGGAATGTTTGTGCCATTCTGTAGCACCACTAGTTTTACATTCTTTTCTTTAATAGTGCTCTTTCGTATATTAATATATTTGCATGACATTTGAATCTCTTACAATGGCGATTCTTCTGTAATAATAATTTTGGAAACAATTACTCCAAGATATTCAATCATCTAATAAATTTAATGTAATGCAACATTTGATACATTGCAAAAAACTGAACTGATTCCTTTTGCATTGCCAATGTACTTAGTATAATTAAAACCCAAATAATGTGACATCATTGGAATACTGTTCATAAACAATGACAGCTGTGAAAAGAATTCTGACACTGAATTCGGACTCAGAGACACCAAAACATTGAAATAAGATATTTTAGGCGTCAGACTGACTTCGGTCATCAGATTTCAGTGATCAAATTCGTTTCGGCGTTACTGATTACATTAAGGCCTTTTAGGTTAAATGAACGTTGAGTTCGATAAGAGTTTCGATACTGAATTGGATTGTATCATCAACACTGAATCCTAACCAACACCTGAAAGCAAGATTGTTGCCAATTATATGTTATAGTTATGCGCGTATTTGTTTCCGACTTCAGATGGGTTACTTCTTTAGATACATTTCTTTGTACTAAAATATATATTTAATGTAATCTTGAAGACACGTTTGTTTTATACAAATTAAATTCCAAATTCTACACAAATTCAATAGTTTCACAATTATTACATTGATAGAAATTTCTAGAATTGTCTGAAAATATCTGAAAATGTCTCGAAAACTGTCTTCGTCAGTCCCGATTCTGAAGGGGCACTAGATGTGTGATCAGTTTCTCAGAGGTTTTTAGATATCTTAGAGTTTCTCACAGAATTTTCACACAAAAAATTGTGATAGTTCATAATTCTGGGGGTCATGACCCCCGTGAACCCCCCCTTTGGATCTGCGCCTGTCTTGAGATAAATGTTTGCAGAAGTTGTTTCCGGCTTATCAATGTCTAACCCAGGGCCGCTCAAGCAGAGCAAATCGGTAGCGCGGAGCCGTGTTGTCAGCCGAGAGCGGGACACCGGACGACAGCTCGTGCCTTGCGCGCCTTGCGATAACCACTGTCACAGTGTCCCGGCGGAAACATGAAGTCGACGCGAGCACTTCACAGACCAGAGCATCTACACCGACAATTTGCAATGCAGTATGGGAAGAAAAGTATCTTTTCGCGAGTACGGCAGCTATGCCAAATGTTTAGTTTACATAATGAGTTCAATCACGTGAAGAAGTTTAATTTGCAAAGACATTATACATTTAATCATGCTGATGAAAATGACAAGTACGCTGAAGAATAACAAAAGAAAGTTTTCAGTGTTCTGAAAAACAATGTCTCACTAGAAGTAAGTTTTGGATGTATTTTGATGTTCTTATGTTGTTTTGACAGTAAAATAACACAATACAAAGAGTTTAATTTTATTGCACATCGATACTACAACGTGAGCGTTTAGGAAAAGAACTTCCCACAAAACCGTTTTCCAAAACTGCATCGTAATGCTGCTCGATTGTTAAGTGCGTTTGGATCAACATGCAGTTGTGAGCATTTTTTGCTGCTTTGAAAATTTGTAAATCTCGAATGAGAAGTACAAATGCAGATCACAATCTGAAATGCATGTTACGGCTCAATAGCACCATGTCATCTCTTCCAAATATTGAAAGTATATTGCGAGAAAAAACACTTAAAATGTGTAATAAGAGTATTTGATTTTGCAATCATCTTCATTTTTTAATTTTAATTTCCTTTACTTTTAGTATTTTTATTACTAGTTTATTTAATCACATTTTTTGTGCAACCTTTATAATACTTTTCATATTCAGCAGCATGATAAACTGTGTAATGTCACCGCTATTAAATTTCTTTATGATATTGAGCACTTGTTTTGCAACTAAACATTTGGCATTGCCGGCGCAATCTGCAAAAAGATACTTTTCTTTCCATGCTGCATTGCAAATTGTCGTTTTTTTAATTTCCAAATTACACTAATACGTTTATATCCAGAAACTGTTCCAATAAATGTTACAAAAGTATTTTACTGTTTTTTTTCTATCGTAATATCCTTTCCCAGAGCTGTGATATTTTTTCATTCCGAACAACGGAAAATACCCCGTAGAAATACGACGCGACCCACTGTGCCACATGCCGCCGGTCGATATTTGATGACGTCAGTTGCTCTTTCTGCAGCGAAAGAGAAAAGAGCAACCGGAGGTTCCTCCTCGGAGCAAATGGTTGAGCGTCCTTGCCCTAAATAATCTAAGAGATAGTTTTTTATACCAGGAACCAGGAAAATTAATTACACGTTCCAAGATTCACATCTTTCCAAAAATAACATAAAGCAAATATTGTCTTTAGAAGCATTATCGTAAGAAAAGAAGCAATGGCAGTGCGGGGCAAACAATGTGATGTCTGCAGAAAAAAATTCTCAGTTTTAAAATGATGTAAAATTAAAATACAATTTTAATTGGGGAAGTTGTTTTGAATCTAACTTTTAAATTGATTAATAGATAAAATGTAAAACACCGTTCGTGTAGTATGCTTTAATGTTTGCTCTAGCTGATTTGGATGGTAAATGTTGCAAATACCATTTTCGTATTACTTTTGTGTTCGATTATTTATTAACATTGAATAACACTATTTTTATGTGAAATGAAGTTTTCTTTGTCAAGTAGTAAACAAGTTTATTAGTTTCAATAGTTGAAGTTAGTGTGGCGGGCCAATTTAATAACTCTGCATAGAACGTTTCGCTTCCAAGAAAATTTTATGAAAACCTGGTATAAAACAAGTTTTAAAACTTTAAAGAATTTTAAGAACCTATTCATTTCATGAAACAAACATAAAATAACAATAGTTAACAAATGATCCCAAACAGACCCACTAAAGGAAAAGACGTAATGTTTGACCTTATTCGCAACAAACGGTTCTTACTTCAATATAAGTAAAGAGGTTTTGAATTCCCCCACTAAAGTACAGATATGGGTTATTTCACGTAAGATATGACCCAAAACGCAAAAAAATACCAACCTCCAGGAAATCACCCGCCATACTTACTGCATTGGCTTAGGGTCTTTTGATTACAATTTAAGTTGGTGAAAGTAGGTGCCAACCCCAACTGAAATACCCAAGGTAATGGAAGTATTGTAGTCAGAGACTTTTCCTTGGCTGGCGACTGGAACACGTGCGTACAAATTAACTTTCTGCCAACTTCAACCATTTGAACCTTGCAACACGTGTGGAGATACTGAGCTTATGCAAGCGAGCAGCATCCCGCACTTGCTCATTTCAAAATCATTTTCCTTGCGTTTCCAGTGCGTGATTGGTTTCGGAAGGGAAGTTGAATTGTGTTTTCGATTGACATTTGTAAAATATGTCTTCAAATTCGAGAAGCAATTCTCCAATTAAGCAGAAAAGGAGGTGGATATTATCGAGTGGTGAAAGGCAGGTCCTTCTCAACATTTATAAATATAAGAGCGAGAAAAATTCTCGTAAAGAATTGCAACTTCCTGAGAGCAGTGTCATTGCCAAAGTGGCTTTAATTGTGGGGGTAAGCTATTAATTTCAAATAATTATTTACATTTTATTGCATGCCAGAATGTTTTCATGATGAACATGTATATGTGAATCATAATTTTTTAAAATTTGATTTGTACTGTTGTCTTCTCATATAGTTTTTTATTATATAAAGCTTTACTCTTTTTTATATAGACAACATAATTATTATCCTTTATTTCTGTTGTTATTGTACATTTCCTTAAAAACATAAAAACTTATTTAAAGTTCTTATGTTTGTATGCTAATGTACAATAACAACAGTTATAAAGGATAATTATTGTGTTGTTTATATATAAAAGAGTAAATCATAATTATTTTATTGAAATATATTACTATATTACAGAGACCTTATACAACTTTGGCAAGTCTTATTAAGGATTATAAGGTAGGAAAACCTATTAGAACTCTGAACAAGAAGAGGAAGCGGTCACGACCTGTGAGAGATTCAGTTGATGGCTTTTCTAGAGAAGCTATTGCCAGGTATATTTATCAGGAAGCTGATAATGGTAAGAGATTTTGTATTTTGAGGAATGATGAAGTATGTGACTCACTTTTGAAAGACTTTCCAAGACCAATTCATTTTGCAACAGGCAGGAGACTCTCACTTCAAGAGGTATGGCAGTAGTAAAAGAAAATGATGATACTTTCTTATTCAAAGGGTTGTGCACAACATTGTACAGAATTATTAAGGAATTGGGTTTAGCATGGAGGAAAGGAGACCCACATATTCGTATTTGTGAGACAAATGAAATTATTGTAAAGAGGTTGTATTTTGTAGCAGACTAAATGAAAAATAAGAGAAGTGAAAACCCAAAGACTGTAGTGTATCTAGACAAGACATGGATCTATATGAATGGTAAAAGAGACCTTTGAAAATGGTTATATTAGTTATGTGTAAAAATTATGAGACAAAACAATCTTTTCCAATAGGGTCAACTACATATTCATGGCTTCAACCAGGCACCAGTAAAGGAATAATTAAGAGACCAGCAGAAGGAAGGAGGCTAGTTGTGGTTCATGCAGGAACAAGAGAAGGTTTTGTACCAGGTACACGTGTTTTGAGTTTTCATGACATTATGTACAAACTAAGGCATGTATACAAGTTGTGACACTTTGTAAGTGCTGGTCTGATTTTTGCTACTGACCTTAAAAGGGGGCAAGATTATCACAGAGCAATGAACAGTTGTACTTGTGAATCCTGGGTTAAGAAACAACTGATTCCTGGCATTCGCAATTTAAGACCATGCATCATTGTCATGGACAATGCTTCTTACCATTCAAGACAGGTAGAGAGGAATCTAACAACAAAGGGGATTTCAAAAGCATACTACAACAAAACTGTATGTGGAAGGCCAGGGCAAGGAAAGGAGAGAACAAAAGCTGTATGAAATGAGGCAATAAATCAGGTAATGTTTTCAATAAACCACTATAAGAAAAACAGAAAAAATATATTGTAACATAATTGTAATTTTTTAAAAAATAGTTGCAACAGGAATCTAAAAAATTATGTAATGCCTTTAATTGGTCACACCAGAAATATGGAAACATTCAGTGGCACATGCAGAGAAAATTATTGAAGACTACTATGAAGAAGAGGCAGTGGAAAAAGATTATGAAGAACTTGTAACAAATCTAAGTAGTGCGAGCGGAACTGACACAGCAGAACAAGGCACAGGAGAGGAACAAGATCCAATTCCATTAGAGCCAATCCCAGGAACATCTGCAATGTGACAGTCCTGAAAGGGTTTTCAGAGATTTACCTCACAGAAACACCTTACATTTTAAGCAACCATCCATTATCATTGAAGTACATATAGGGCCCCACTGTGCTATGGAAAAGGTATTGCTTGAATTTACTCGATGGTTAGTTTCTGGTAATTGTAGGCAATTAAATTAATATTTTTACATTACAGTCAAATGTTCCAGCCAGTGTTTCAGTTAGTGTGTTTGGTTTGAGCCTGGTTGCAAAGTGAAACAAGTAAGTACACATTAATGAGTTTGGAATAGAAGTGATAATTGTGTTACATATTTACATATTACATGTTACATATTACAGATGTGCCCATGAATTAAAAACTTATGCCCCCTTAAAGCAACCACCACAGATAAGTTAATGTGAGAAACTGAGCCACACTGTCCTGTGGAAAAGGTGTGCTTGAATTTACATGATTGTAAGTTGATGGTAATTGTAGGTTATTAAATTAATACTATTTCTTTACAGTCAATTGTTCCGGCCAGTGTTTATGTTTCTGTTTGGATCGAGCCTGGTTGCAAAGTAAATCAAGTGAGTATGAATTAATAGATTGATTATGAGTGTCATATCCTGAATGAACATTTACCTTCTACTTCAGAAGATCACCAAAGAAACTATTTAAGTGTTTAACCATTTAATATACCATTAGTTCATCACTATTGTTTAACCGTTAGTTATTTTCTTTTACATCATTTTCATAATACAGTTAATCATTACTGTTCAGACTTAAGATGTTTTATTTAGTTGAAGTACAGATGATAAGTGATTTAAATGATTTTTGTTTAGTTGAAGTACAGATGATTAGTGATTTAAATGAATAAACTTTTAAGTTTTGAAATGTGAAAGAAGCGTACATTACTTTACTAAATGTTTCAGATATACAATAATGGAGTTCTGAAGATGCATAATTTTATTAGATGGTTTGTTGAAATGGAAATCAGTTATGTGGTATTAGTGAGTACATATTTCATTATATTATTTGGCTTGATAGAGAGTATTGCTTAATGTTTACTATTGATGCACTATTCCGTTTTGGCTATTAATATTTCATTTTAAGTGAATGTTCAATTTTTGTAAATTTTATTGGGTTTTAGGTACATATTATTGTCATGTAATGTTTTGAATACTTTCATGTGAAGCAAATGTTCTTAGCATTCAGGACAATTCGGTTTTCCGTTTGTGTCAGGAGTTTCAAGTAATATAAAGTTAAGTATCAAGTTTTTCCTATTACTTGTGGTAACGTTCTTTTTAAATTTCTTTAAAAATTCTTTTCAAGAACACTATTTGCTCGTTAATATTTGCTCGAATTTATTAATATAAATATTTGTTTTTATAACAATAACATGCCTATTTATTGAATTTATCTGGATTGGACATTAGATACTGCATTAATTTTTCTATGTTACAGGGTTGCTGTGTTTCACAGAAGATATTTCATTTTCTAAATAGGATTCAATTGCATTTTTATGTATATTATTTATATTATTTCATTGATTTATTTTATGTATTTTTGTTAAATTGTAAATCTCTATTATTACGACTAATATTCCTATATGCATGCTAGAAATCGACCTTCAGTCATCATCCTGATCGGGAGGATGGGTATGCTAACAATATACATAAAATTTTCAAGTTGTTTATTAATTTTTACGGTCAGACAAATTTCTTAATGCTGATTTTTAATGTTAATTTTTTAAAATTCAATTGAGGATTAACAATATTTTTATTCAATTTTTTATTTATATGGTAGCATACTTATTCCTTTGTTTTTCCTGTTTTTTCCCGATCGCTTAAGGTAAATGCCGGGATGTTTTGTAATGTTTGTAAGCCCAGAGGCATTAGGCTCTAGAATTGTTGTAAAAATTCAATAATTGATGTGAATATAATTTGCTGTGGACCATTGGTGTTCAAGAAATTTTAATGACTGCTCCTTGCAATTTGTCATAAAATCTGATCACCCAAGGTGCATAAGTTTATTCTTTACTGAACCTTCAAATTATATCAAATCATATATCTGATTTATTCTAATTTCACAAAATTTCAAACATTTGTCACTTCTGTACAATGGATTTCTTCATTCCTTTGATATGCTTTGATTATGGTCATATGTTGATGTTATATACAAAAAATCATTAGGATTCAAAAATATCTAAGTTCAGTGAAGAATAGTTTTATTTCACTACTTTGTGTATTGTTTGAAAATTAAAGTTATTTTTGAGTATTGCATTTCATTTCATCTTTATTCTATATATCCCCTGATTTTTGCATAATTTCATTTTTGCTAGTTTTGTAATAAAATAACAATCTATTATTTCATTTATTCTTCAGTTTCAAAAATATTTTATTAATTCTGGAAATTAAATTAATTTTAAAATTATAAGTAATTTATTTAATGAAATGAATTATATTTAATTTTAAAATAATAATAAAAATAATTATAATTTCATGAGTGAATTGTGAATTAAATTATTTTACTATTCGCCTATTGCTACTTATAAGTCAAAACAACATTAATAATTATAATTTCAGCAAATCTGCATTTCTGAAGGACACAACGTTCATTTAAATACGCCGCGTCGGTATCCTTCATGCACTTTCGCGTTTCATTTCGATAAGGTTGCCAGTGCCGAAATTCCGACATGTTGAATTTTTAGGGTCTTTTCTTACGTGGAGACACCCATACACACGACGTCATGCCCTTCCTTCTCCACTCCTGTCCCTAAAAATAAACTCTACTCCTAAGAGAACTAAGTTTTTTTACACTTCTGCTGACAAGTAGTTACCGCCACTCTCCCACCTCTTTAAAAAAATATCTACTTCACAACAACTTTATTATATATTCACTTCATTCTCTCCATACACAAAAAAAAAAAACAACAACAAAAAACAAACTAAAATACGGCAGCTCAAACTCCAGCCTCCGGGGGCCGGAAACACAAAACCCGCCGGTATATGTGTTTGCCGAGGCGCTTCTTTACTCTTTAAAGACAAACAGCGCGAGCGAGCATCGCGTGAAATTTCCAATTTCTCCGTGTTGCGCGCTCCCGGGGCCACTACCCCTCCCCCGCCCGCCCGCTCCCATCTCCCCACCCCTTCTTGCGGTGCGCGCGGCGCAAACAAAGCGGCCGACGTCGCCGCAGAAAAATACGCACAGGGGTGCAACCCCCCTCCCCTCCCCTCCTCTTTCCCCTCCCCGCCCACGCGCCCGAGAGCCGGGCGCCCGCATAGCGGCCCCCGCAAAGTGATTTCCATTTCTCACGCGCCTCCCGCCGGTGCAGCCCTACGCTCTACGCTCCTGGTCTCGCGGGGCGCACGTGGAATATCTTGCGTTTACGTAGAGGGCGCTTTGGAATATCTGCAATATCTGCCGTAAACTCAGAGTGCATATACCGGCTAGAATGGCTCATTGATGACAAATTTTCTGCTGCAGCATACTGAAGAGAGGGATATCTTGTGTTTACGTACAGGGCGCTTGGAATATCTGCAATATCTGCAATATCTTCCGTAAAGTAAGAGTGCATATACCGGCTAAAATGGCCCAGTGATGACAAATTTGCTGCTTCAGAGGTTCTAGAGTTCGATTCCCAATGGTGGAGAAGTTTTGACATTAGCTATGAAGCTAGTTTGGATTCAATCACTGTCTCAAGGGACATACTACAGCTGCTTTGATAGTTTTCCGCAGTTTCTCAGGACAGTACCAGGAGAATACCAGAGCAATACCCTAACAAACGAACCACGGTCCGCGAGCGATCCTTTTCTCGTACTTGCCTGCTCCCTTTGGTTAAACTGCCACACGTGTCGGGAGAGAAGTCGGAAGCTTATAGCCAATTCAAAGTAGACAAATCGAGTGAAAAAAAATCCCGGAGATTTGAAAATTGGCATTATTGTTTGTTGCTAAAAATCCTGAAGTGTGGAGAGTGAACTTGGATCGGAGGTGGTTTTTCGAACGTTTTTTGCATATATCTACATTACTATCTATCCCACAGAAACATATATTCAATAAACATTTAAAGTAGATAAAAGTTCCCAGAAAGAGTTCCCACGTGTATAAGGTTTTGATGCAACATTAACCATTTTAGAGTTATAGGTTTGAAAAAGTTCTTTTTGTTTATGACACGACCTCCCTTACAAAAATGATGATTTGATAAGTTCAGTGCACAAAAGTAATTCTATTTTTATTCAACATTTATCAATTATATGTATTTGCATATTTTACGCCAAAAACCAGGACACTATACACCTTTACGAATCTTACTTTGTAGATGATCTTGTGAATATCCATGGTCATTGTGGTCCGCGATTATCTCGGGTACGAAAACTCGGGTACGAATGCATAGTTTATTGGATAAGGACAGAGTACAGATATTTGGTAAAAAATTGTGTGCACTGTCAAATTCAAATTACATAAACTAATTCAAATGTTCAATGTTTTCTGGGATTGATAATATAGAGATTTATTACAAAAAACGTCGAAAAAACACCGTCAACAGTCCCCTCGTCCCGACTCACTCTTACCTAAGTACTTACTTAAGAATTTTTAGTATGTTATGCAGTAGGTACCGGACAAATAACATGCCAAGTTTTAATACTACAGGATTTTTTTCCTTCGATCTCCATTTTTTGGTATAATTTGACTGCGCTATTATACTTGGGTTTTTATTTATTGGCGCGTGGGGGCATTCTCGGTTGTGCCGCTAGGATTCGCATGATCGCCAGCACTACTCGATACAGTCACGATCATGCGACTCCTAACGGCATGACCGAGAACGACGCGAAATACCATGAGATATTCCAAAAATGATGACACGCCCCCATGCGCCAAGAAATAAAAACCCAAGTGTAGTGCTGCTCCCGGTTGCGGAAGTTCCTCGCTGAGGAGAATACAAATATGTGGAGAAGGAAAACTGACATTGGATCTCACATTTCATCAGGGTAGGAAGATCACGACTAAAAGCTCTACAGTCATGGAACTATTGATTGAAATATCTGATGCAGCTTAATTACGAAGTTCTTGCAGAGAATACAGTATGTTTGCATACTTTAGAGATGAAATACATACATAAATTACAATATATTCAGTATACATTCAGCTGAAATTTCATGAAATAACACCAGTGCATATTGAGGTTTTACTTTCTCCAGCTGGTTTGATCATGGATGTTATTTGTTGGTCATATTTGGGGAGCAGGTAACAGCCTGAAGCGGCCCGACGCGACGCCAAAGTGATTTTCATTTCTCGCCTGCGCACGTATGCTTCTCGACTTACGACGGGCACGTGGAATATCTTGGAACTGCGCAGAGCACCTGGATTATCCACTATAACATTTGTGAGATTTCGAGCGCATTTCTAGCATAGGAATATCTAGGACTCCCCTCCCTATTGTTTTCTACCAATTACCTTGCAATTTTTTTTCAGTAAATGTCATTATAAACCATCTTTTTATTTTTTATTTAAGGTCGCATCAACATCTAGGTCATTACTGACAACTATTGGGTTTTAACGTTATGGTAACTGTGAAGATGACATGATATGGTAATGATATGGGGTGAAAGGATGAACACAAATACAAACATGCCCGAGGGGAACTAGAACCAGCGATCCTTCGGTGCGAAATCGCTACTACACTGCTGCTTTAGAGATCTCGGCCACCGGGTATCACCATGAACTACCTTGTTTCTGGTAAATGTAGTTTTTATTTCTTCAAACTGATAAGTGGTTGGTGAATAATCGTATACATACTTCTAGCAAAAATAAAATATATTATAAGGTAAAGGTATCACAGATCATGGTAGGGCGTAGATAATGAATCGCAATGAATCACTGGCCGTTTAGACAGTGAAGTCGTACACACGCAACAACAGTTATCACAGTCCGTGGTGAAGCTGCCATCATATATCTTTATATCAAACAAAGGGTTGGTCAGATATCTAACAGAACTATACGTATCTAAACTCGCTCTGCTACTGAGGGCTTACGAGTAGCTGACCTGGTTTTCAAGAGTTGTAAGGGCCAGTAACGTCACACTGCGACTGTATCTCTTTATTGACTAAGTATACATCTATAATTTCAGGTACTGATGTCATCAAGATCATTCGGTTGAAATCGAACAGAGAACGAGAAAACTATAATGCCAACGTTGATGATCTTCCTAATACGGCCTTCAAACATGTAATCTCGCAATCAGTGCAGTTTCTTCAAAGAAAAAAATTCTAACCAGAAGGGTAAGTAAAAAAGGGTGATGCTGATCGTTCACGTTTTATTACTCAATACTGCAAATAAATTTTAAAACTAGGTATAAATATTTTATATTTTTTCTTACTAATAAAATATGAGCATCCCAAATGCTGAAATTTAAATATTTAGTCTTGAATTTTCTTGGCAAAGTAATTCTTCGTTGGTGAATTTCAACAAATAGTTAATTCTAGCTCTCATAAAGTTTGCCGAACTATCTTCTTCACTTTACAACAACCACTCATGAAACTCATTTCTGAGACTGTATGTAATAGCTGAGTGGCAATATTTTGCCAAGCAATTAATTTTCCAAATTCTGTCATAAAACATGTTCACATTGTGACAGATATTTATGAAAACTGGCAGGACACACATATGTTTGAAGTCATTTTTAACATTTTGAAAGCAATAAAACTCTTTTATCATGTCTTCATCTAGTCTCCCAGTGCATAAGTTTTTGCATTTTTCAATAAGAAACAACTCCATAACTTTCTTTAAAACAGAGCCAAAAACATATTGCTTGGCATTCATTTCTGCTAAATCCGTATTTCACCCACACTTATTTCTGATAGAGGTGAAGCAATTGTTTTCACTAAATGTGAGGCTGACCTTTGTCAGGAGTTCTAGACCTGCGACCAGGAAATGATCAAGAAATAACACAAATTACTTTTAAATGTTTAATCGGTTCTTAAAAACACAACTTCACAAAGAATTCAGAGTACTTCAATCACGCCCTCCGGAAAGCAAGACGGCGTTGTCTTCACGGGTGCGGGCGTTGATTCAAGACTGCCTTGACTTCAGTTAACCGTAGTTTTAATTTGTCTCCACCAGGATTGCTATCTGTATGCTCGTGTATCTCAAACTAGCCAAAAATGGGCTGCCCTGCGCTACTTTGTGATACATATACTGTGGTAGAACTGATATTTAATAGACGGCTCGTAATACATTCCGTCAGAGGCCAGTAGCGGTGCACCAGAACATCTACCCAATAATTCTTAAAAAGCTAGTACCAGTGCCAGATGAAACATTTTAAACTAAAAGCAATGTTCTTTAATATGAAACAAAATATAATTATAGTATTTAATACACTCTTGAATCAATTACATTAAAAATAATAATCTTAAACATCGTGATTTATATAAAATTAATCTTTTTCTTTTTCGCAAGGATTGAGTAAGAATAATTTCCGGGCAACGCCAGGTAGTTTACTAGAACATTACTAAACGGAAATAGAAAGTACTTATCATGCACCAAATTTTTAATGGTTATTTATAAACATATATCATGATCCAATTTTCTTCCTTATCATGATCAAACATTTAAAAAACACTAAACGGTCTCCACTGCACTTCTTTAACACCTCTCTGATCTATTTTATTTATTAAGATACTGTTCTTCTCATAGTATTACTAAAGCTTATTTCTTTTCCTTTTTTTCTGACACTTCAATTGATTTTGAACCTCCTGGTGGAAGATAATCTTCTATTCTACCAACGATTCTTCAAACTTTATTAAATAAAGAAAATCAGTATTTCGGCGTTTCTTCACTGGTCTTGGTTTTTCAAGATCTCTGTTCTGGTAATTTTATTGCGTTGAAAGAGAGTAATTAGAACGCCTTGGAGAAAGATATTACCTCGATGAAAGAAAACCAATTAGTTGATCTGTTATTTAATTTGGAAATAATTCTTTAAAGCTACAGTGGTCAATTACTACTTCTTCCCAAGTCTTTAGAAAAGGAACCGCAGTCGTTGGAGATGATACGTCTGACAAAGCTCCTCGTTGGAAATAAAATCAAAAGAAAAATTCAGAAGGGGAGATATTAGGACTTATTTCTATTTCTGTCCTAAATTCTCGGAAGGTTTTGTGTTCTTTCCAGAGACACACGAAACTCTTCTTTTTATGAAAAAAGTATGTTTCTCATTGTTACAATTAGTGCTTACAAAATTATTAAGTTATAATAATATGTACTTGAAAGAAATGAAGTTATACGAAAGCTCACAAACCTTGTACGAACTTCTAGGTCATGTGGACGGGCCAAAAATGATCATTCATGAATTTGTGAATATGAAGTTGAAATGAATGTACGAATGAAATGAAATTTCGGAGAAAGATTGTTATACGTGCAGTATTTGTCTCTGATTGTTAGGCAACTCAATAAGCACTAGTGTTTATCTGAAACACAATATCTCTGATTCTTTGCAGTGACTATAACCGGGAGGTATTAGGATTCGGTCCCGATGGAAGGATTTTCGGATCTAGTCAGACAGTCAGGTCGAATTCAGCCGCTGCTCGGAGGTGAATTCTAGCGACCGGCTCCTCTGATTGACAGTTTTCCGTGGTTTCTCCGATCAACTCCAGGCGAATTCCAAAGAAGAACCCTAACAAAACGGCGCGGACCAGGCACGCTCTTTCCTTCCTCTTCCTTGTTCTTTCCTCACCACTTACACACACATTTACATGCACTACACTACCACACATGCCAGAAGACAATTCGGGAGCTTGGAACTTGTCCAGGTTGGGGCGGTGCTCCGCTTCTGGAAGATACCTGGTTGGGGAATACTACACTAACCAACGTTTAGTTCGGCACTGGATCTCGCCAACCATCGGAGAATTATCACAGACACCTCTAGTGATAAAACATACACTACCCTTACGAGACTAATGACCTTAGAGCAGTTGTCGCGCCGATAATCACTAATTTATCAATCTCTAATTATGACAGAACATGATTTTGCCGTAAACCTTTGCATAACTAATTGCCTAGAAATCGGCGGCAAATGTCACTTGATTAATTTCATTGTGTGAAATTTCCCATTGCGTGTTCATTTGCAAAAGATGATCATCTTTCAACGCTCTGCATGTAGTAGGAATTCGTAACTTTCATTCTGAGACATCCTGTACAAAAAGCGAACATCAGCCCGGTCTTTTTCCATCTGGCGTGCCTACTTGGATCCCGCGAGACTATGCCTGCCTTACACGCCGCCACAATAATGTTGACAGCATTGCGACTTTTAGTCTCTGCAAGAAAATGCAAGTAGAGAACGTCATGATTAGTTTCTACGGGAATTAAAATACCCTGTCTCGCACTCCCGTGCTAGCCTAATAATCAGTAATGGTACAGTCTTTCCGCACTGTGGTGTTGCCTTAATGAGGATTTAAGAAAATTTGTAATGCATTCGCAGTCCTGAGATCGCTTAGATGACCGTGTGCAGTTTTTTCGGCACCAACATGCCCGTTGTAAATGCTCAACGTTTCAACAGTACTGCGCAACTCCCATGAATTTCACCATTACCCCGAACCAGTGACGAAATGCATTTTATTTTCCGTGTCTCTAGAATCGCGATAACATTAAACTCTTGCGTGCATGCCCCTTATTTGTCACAAAGACTCATCGAAATAACTCCCACATTCACTAGGCAGAAAACATGAACAATCACATAAACAAATCAAAGTGTTGAGACTAAAACTATTAAAATTAAACTAATAATAATAATAATAAAAATAATAATAATGCCTTTATTGATATGGCAAAACTGGATAGAAAATACATATTTAACAATCAAGACTCATCTGATTGTGCATAATGCAGTACTGAAAGTCTGGCAGCAATAATAATAATAATAATAATAATAATAATAATAATGATAATGATAAAGAGGGTTCTTTTGCCGGTCCGAATAGTAGAGATCGCTAAGCCAGAAGTGCCGTGACGATCTCGGACGGAAGGATCGCAGGTTCGAGTCCCGGCCCGAACATGGGTGTGTTTGTGTTTGTACGTGTGCGTGGGTAAGAACCCTGGGGGATAAAAATCGGATCTAGCTAAATGCTGTTCCCTTGATAAATTACATGCACCTGCTACCGAGATAATGTTAATGAACCCCGGTATGTGCAGGATACACGCACGCGTGGTCCGAAATGGTCTATTCGTAGGCAAAAAAAGAGTTCTTTTTCTGGAATCACGATGTACTAAAGGAATAGGTAGAAATTCTTCCACAAACAACTTAGATCGATCCATCATCATTCTAATCCAGGGAAGAAATCACACCCACAATGAAACCGAACGCGATTGGTGAAGAATGGAAACATCGACACGAAGACTACAGGCAAGTGAAAAGCGTTCCACATTCTGGAGGCCGAAAAAAAATAGTTGTAATACACTCGACTGGGCTTGTCTAGCTCTTGATGAAAAAAATCTCGCTATGTCACTAGCAGAGAGGACGCATTTGCTGTCGTGGGTGAAGGGAGCTTTTTCCTCCACGAGTCGCCTGGAGGGCTGGCGACGCGTGTCGGCCGGGCCCTAATTAGAGACGCACGGAAGAGTCTCCTCGCGTTTCGGACGCTCGCGGAGAGCACCGTCAGCCACAATGGGCGTCTCGGCCTCGGCGGAGGGGTGACGCTGGTGGCGGGGGGGGGTTGGATGGGGGTGGCGGTGGTGGTGGCGGTGGTGGTGGCGGTGGTGGTGGGTGGTGGCGGTGGTAGTGGCGGTGGTGGTGGTGGCGGTGGCGGTGGCGGTGGCGGTGGTGGTGGTGTGGCGGTGGTGGTGGTGGCGGTGGCGGTGGCGATGGCGGTGGCGGTGCGTGGCGGTGGCGGTGGCGGTGGCGGTGGCGGTGGCGGTGGCGGTGGCGGTGGCGGTGGCGGTGGCGGTGGCGGTGGCGGTGGCGGTGGCGGTGGCGGTGGCGGTGGCGGTGGCGGTGGCGGTGGCGGTGGCGGTGGCGGTGGCGGTGGCGGTGGCGGTGGCGGTGGCGGTGGCGGTGGCGGTGGCGGTGGCGGTGGCGGTGGCGGTGGCGGTGGCGGTGGCGGTGGCGGTGGCGGTGGCGGTGGCGGTGGCGGTGGCGGTGGCGGTGGCGGTGGCGGTGGCGGTGGCGGTGGCAGTGGTGGTGGCGATGGCGGTGGCGGTCACGGTGGTAGTGGTGGGTGGAAGTGGTCGCGCTAGTGGTGGTGGGGCAGGGGCGCAATAAATGGTGGAGATTGTAGCGATGGCGGTGTTAATGACGGTATTGGTTGTGGAATCTGTGGTGGAGGCGATGATGGAGACGCCTGTAGGGCTGTTGGCGATGAGGTTGGGGTGGCGGTGAGTACGACACTCATAGTGGTGGAGGTGAAAGTGGTGGCGGTGCTATGGGAGGTGATAGAAATAGGGGTGATTGTGGCGATGGCAGTAATGACGACGGTGGCCGAGTCTTTGGTGGGGGCGTTGGTGGCAATGGTAGAGGCGACAGTACAGATGACAGTAGCGATGAGTGCAGCAGTGGGCGTGGCCATCAAAGAGGCTCGGGCGGAGGCCAGCGTGGGGCTAGGGTGAAGGCGATAGCAATGGCTGTGGTTGATCTGAGAGAAGTGGAGACGGGGCAAGAGGCGATGGTGGAGGCGAAAGCAGGGACGGCAGAAGTGGATGTGAGGGCGGTAATGGAAAAGGTGATGATTGAAGGGATGGCGGTGGTGATGCCGGAGTCGGCGGCGGGGGCGGGTGGTAGCTATGATAAAGACGCATGTACTGCTGATAGGGGCGAAATGGTGGTGGTGTGCGTCACGTGTGGATCGGGCAGAAGAGAAAGCTAAAACAACGCCGGAGATGGGGCCTAGAGCGGGATCTGAGGCGGCGAGGGTGACGGCAAATGGCTAAGATGGAGATGACGAAACGTCAGAGGCTCTGAATGCGCGCGTCGCCAGCAGATAAAACGACCAGGCTTGTTGGTCTTTTTACGTAACGCGATGATGAAACCTAAAAATGTTTGAAGGGAAAATCCTGGAAGGTTCTCAAATATCTGGAAAATTGTTATTTCTTCATGCACAGTGCGTGTCACTTCAGGTGTAAAATATCTACTCTAGAGTGGTCCGCATTAGAACAACAAGATAGAGAGGCCACGGCGTAAGTGCCTCTGCAGGCAACTTGTAGTCTCGCAGTCGTACTCCCGAGGCAGCAGAGATAATGTGCGGAGCCCTGCATTCCTAAGAATACCCGCGCAAATACCTGCGACCGACAGCCGTACAGAAACAGACGAACGACCGATTTTTTTTTCGTGATTTCTCAGATCAACACAAGACGAACATGCCGGAGCAAATCCATGCCAAACGGTCGCACACACATATACACGTGTGCATTACCGGTACTATCTACTTATCCGGGCATCAGTTATCCGGGCTTAGACATTATCCTCGCTGGTATGGTGCCCCAATGGAGGACCCAATGGATAGAGGCAGTAAAGCCTGCAAGCCTTCGTGCACTACATTGCGAGCGTTTTCGCAGACCAATGGAAGAGCAAACTGGCAACTCTCGGTATACACCTGCCCTACACTTACAGGACTAATGACCAAAGTTGGCGATGAAATCTAAAATGATTGAAAGGAAAATCCTGAAAGGTTCTCGAATATCTGGAAAATTACAAATCCTTCATGCACAGAGAGAGTTGTTTCAAGTGTAAAATATTTTCTCCAGGGTGGTCCACTTTAGAGCAACGGGGGGGAGGGAAGACAGTAAATACATTGAGCAGAGTGCTCCATTCTGTGGAAAAACCGCGCAACTGCCCGCGAGCGACAGCCTGCCTGCCACACAGAAGGGCCTGGGTTCATTGATATCCGAGCATGTCAACTGTTAATTTCGGTATCTCGTACACGTTACATCCCGGGACGAAGTAGTGTTCCTTCCCACTGGAATGACAGATCGGATAATTTTAGGCTCGCGGTTTTCCTTTTCAGGTATCTCCCTCCAGGAGGTTGCAGCCACAGTAGGGAGACTCGTGACTGGTTTCCCGACGTGCGAGGGAGTGTAGGGCATGTAAGTGTACGTTTGTAAATATGGGGAAAGAAGGCGTCAATAACGAGGACAGAAAGATCTCGCGCTGTTCGTGGCTCGTTTGGTAGAGTAATCTTCCACCATTGGCCTGGTTTTCATTGGAGAAACCACGGAGAAATGGAGCAGCCAGCCGGATGAATTCCTCTCTCTACAGTTCGTGTGTATCATCACTCCCTCGGATTGGTGACCGATCGAATGGAGATCAAACCACTTACGTATCTTCCGTCTCAACCCGGCAGCACACGCCCTCTTTCTGTAGCACCAGTGCACGCACCTGGTCTCACAGACCCTACTGCTTGCAGTTGCCTTAATTCAATTTCCCCTTATAACTTCGATCAAAGGATTGTAACAGATAAAATTGATATTATTTTCAATAACGAGATATAATTTGAAATAATTTATTACTGTATTTAGTGGTCAAATATTTTAAAAAAACTGAAAAATGAAATAGGTTGAAATATTACTCTCATTATCTTCAGTATATTTTACAATTATGACAACTTTCCATCACTGCATGCTTTACAAACTGTTAGTGAATACTCCAAACAAATAAACTTGTTGCATTGTGGCACTAATACTTTTAAGAGGCGTAAAATACTGAAGGAAAGCTGTTGCACGAGTGTATGCAGGTGGTCTCTGAGGCCTGTGCATCGTTTGGGAATGTCTCACCTCTAGAAAGGACAACAATACATTCTCGGAAGAGGCTGAGACTCATATATATTGAAGGAAAAGGTACCTGGAAGCGGTGGTCACGAGCGGAAAATATTAAATATATCACAGTATCACAATATTAAAGTAAAGGCTTTCCGGGTCTCTCAGACCAGCTACGTGCACTGCCCCATATCGGACGATTCTTCTCGTGAAATTTGTGAGGGGCAAAGAGGAAACCCTGAAGATATCCTTGGGAATTCCATCGTTTTTCTGAAATTCCACCATTGTTCCAACATCATTCTAAATTGAATAATAATGAACTGAATTCATTGTTGTTTTTCAGGGGCGTCAACTACTGTAGTAATCCGTCTTATTAGTGTAGTGAATGTGTTAACCCATGGGCTGGCGGTGTAGAGAACCCATATTTTTCAGATGATCAACATTTTAAGTCGATTTCTTGCGAAAACATGTAGAACTAGTGATGCTCCAGAATGGCACAGACTTTCCCATATTAATTTTCTATTTCCTTTAGTCTCGGCTAGCTATTTGGACTTGACACATACTCTTCCCAGCTGCCATCTATCGCCGTCCAAAGTATAATTTTTTGACATTTTCTTATTTTTTTCTTAGTAGAACGGAAATATTATTTTAAGAATATTACGCAACAGTAAAACATCGTCCTAAATGGCAATTTTCTTTGACAAAAATTTGGATCCATGTTTAAGAAAATGGCTACTGTAAATTTGAAATTTCAAGCTTTTTTTACAGAACTTTTTTGCGTTTTCGGAAAACTTTATTACAAGTCACTTGAAGCACATTTACTCGTAAATACAGTAATTTACAAATCGCTGGAAATGTGCATCTTAAGAATGTGAGAAATCTTTACATTGGTGTATTTTTTAAAATAAGAAGAGGAAAAAGCAAAATTAATTAAACGTCACCTTAAAGAGAGTAACAAGCACTATCCGTACAAAAGTTTGAGGAAACAATTTGGACCCATTTATGAGAAAATGGTGTTTAAATGTTTCTGAAAATGCGGGATTTTGAATTAGTTTTCATAGAAAACAGCTGAGTTTTCGAGAAACTTTATGTGACATTATTTAGAGCACATGCACTTATTAATATAATAATGTGAACAAATCGCCGCCAATAAAAATATTAATGATGTGAGAGAACAGTAAAACTAGTGGTGCTTCCAACGCACATACTTTCTCGCTCCGCTTCTATACGGTCATTATTGCTATTCCACTTCATAAACAAGCAAAAGTGAGACCAGCAAACCTATTCGGTACCGAGACCCGACAACCGAAACTCAAATTCAACGTCATTCCCTTCAACGTTCTTCGCACTATTCAACAACAAAATATAATCAAAAATTTGGAGCCATTTTCTTTTAATTTAGAAAATCTCAAAATGGGCTTCATGTAAAGTACCCTCAAATACTAAGATATCGGTTTCAAATTCAAGAGGCCTTGAGACGAGTAAAAACCATCGGGGAATATCAATTTTGAAGAAAATCGGCCGAACGGTTTAGGCGCTAGCGTTGACCACAGACGGACAGACGGACAGACGGTCAGACGGACGTTTTGCCGTCAATCGATTTTGAAGTATGAAGAAGCAACAAATCATTAACTTTGACTACACCACGAGATAGAGGATTTGTTTTCTAAATTTAGCAACAGGTTTTATTCATTTTTTTGTCACCAGACCCCTGCTATAAGAGATTTTCTGGCGAAAATTCCCCGTTTTCCGCCGCACGATTACATAACTTTCTCTTCTTACGAAGTATTCGTAAGGCGAGAAGGTAAAAATCAGTTTTATAATTTTTGAAAAAACAAAAGAATAGAGCAAACTGAAGTTTGTGTAATCTCATACAATACATTTATCATTATTCCTACAATAATTTGAAGAAAAAAATGGAGTTGTTTTTGAGAAAATCTTGTTTTTGCATTTTTTCTAAATAGCCCATATTGCACGCAATGTCGCGCGACACTACTAAAATTATCACAAAGGTTTACATTACCTTAATGAAACAACTCACTCTATGGGAACAAATTTTATTCGAAGGAAAAATCTCTATCTTCACTTTTGTAGTTGTAGGAGGCCAAATGGAAACTTTAGCAATTTTCGAAAATTCACCGTTAACAACTAAAATCGGGCATATGACACCTTTCTAAGTATATTTTACTCTATTCTTACAAGAAATTTAAAGAAAAAACGTGGAGTAGTTTTCGAGAAAATTTTGAAAATGTCCGGGGATCTTCATGTAAAGTACCCCCAAAAACTAATGAATGTTTTTCAAAATCGCAGAGCTTCGACTCAAGCCAAATGGACTGGGGTTTCTTCAATTTGAAAAAAAAATCCTACGCATGGTTTAGGCACTAGTGTTGTTTACATATCTCGGGCAGACGGACAGAGAGACGGACGGGCGGACGGACGTTTTTCTTTCAATTAGTTTTTCGGTATCAAGTAACCACAAAACAGGGATTCTGGCTACACCATGTATTGTATGATTTTTTCTTAGTTTAGCTACGGGATTTATCCACCTTTTCGTTACCAGGGCCCGTCAATGAATTTTTTCTGCCACAAATCCGGCATTTCCTCGTGTAGCATTATATACCTTCCTCAAACTTCGTATATTACTCCGTATATACTTATGTATTTGGGATAGTAAAAATATCTACACTAATGAAAACATACATGAAATTATCTACACAGCACCATTAAACTAATAAAGATAATATCCACGAATCACTTTCTGAAACCAACAGGGAGAAATATCACGGAAATATTCAAATATACCGTTGACTCTATAATGTACCGCACATCGGAAAGGTATGTTGCGATTTAATAATGAAAATTTGACCCACATCATTACTTCCGCACACACAATGAACAATGCGTGGGATTTACGGAGTGTGCATTCAAATGCATATGACGTGCTTGACACCTGTCGTCCAATTGCGATATTTCGTCATGTCAAGAATTTCTGGGTCAAGTGAGTTTCCATTCCCACCACCTGCGAGAAGTGCCCGTGAATAAGCACTTAAATTCCACATTTCGGATCGTGGACTTTCAGTGAGAGGGAAAATGAAACGCGGTCATGAGTGAGTTTTCGATTTTGCTCTAATTGTAACATTGAAGTACATATTTAGGGACATTAGGGACATATTGTTTAATATTTGCAACACCATACTTCTTATTAAAACATTTCATGTACAGAAGTGTTATTTACCCAAATTATAGCGTTCGTAACATAATGTTACTTCAGTTATGCGAATGCTGAAATCGGAGAATACTTCTATGATTCTACAAGTTCTCTACAATAATGAAATTCATAAAAATAATACCAAAAACAAAATATTACTGATAAAATCTACGAGAATTTTCTAAGATGACAGAACGTTTTGAAAATTAAACAAATGGAATATTCTATCCCAAAAAAAGAACATTACTGGTCGACAGTCGTTCGTTCCGTCGTGTAGTACAACAAGGCTCATCAAAATGCTTCATTAGGAAAAAAGAACCCCATTCACCTTCTGGAGGTATCGGTAGGCAGTGAACGATCAAAACAGGCTGCGACGATAAAGAAGAGCAGTATTGTAACAAACTGGACCACTGAGCGCGTGATCTTTTCTGTCTGCCTTGTTCTATTCTCACCCCTTACACACACTTACATGCACTATACCACCACACATGCCCGGAGATAGGTCGGGAGCTCAGGGCTTGTCCTGGGGCGATGTCCCGATGGTAGGAGAATCCTGGTTGGGGAAAACCCCACTAACCGACGTTTAGGTTCTCGCCGGATCTCGTCATCCAGCGACTCAAGGGAGAAACACCATAGAACACACGGAATTTTCATTGCACTAATAGAACTAATAATAATAGCAGTTGACCAACAGCAATCAATCAAAAGTAGGCTGAGATGTTACCACGTGAATCACTTTTTACTTCCCAGCATTTATCCTTAGACAATAGTAATTTTAACATGCCAACGTTCATTTTAGAAGTGGTAGACGGCTAAAGACGAGTCACAATTGCTTTCAGCTTCGTTATGAAGGTAAGAAATAATACAACTACGGAACTCGCGGTAAGTGTGAAATCATCCTCGATATCGGCAAAAGATAGAGAACTCACAGCTGCATCATAAACATATATCACGTAATCGCTCGGGTGATGCCGCATCGAAGTCAGTAGATGAGATTAGATTGTTTTTACTAATTCTGCAATTAAGTTTGAAAACTTGGTGGCAGAATACACTACAATACTTAACAACTTTAGAAAACTTACAAACTCCAAACCTACAAAGTAATGCCTCGACTCTCCCGACTCGTGTGGTCCTTGCCGTCCGATCCCCGACCGCACCATGACGTACGATCCCAACCTCTCCCAACGCCTCCGCCCAGGCCTACTTGATTGGCCAACCGAACGTTTAGTGTCTACGCAGCCACACAGCAAAAATACCCGAGCGTCCTTTCCTTTTCCTAAACAAACCAACAAGGACAAACGATTGACACAACACGACGCCTGACCGAAATGGAACGGAACACCTGCATTCAATCCAAATATCCTTATCTCTCGGAAATCCTCCTCAACCAACGTAACCTATTCCTTCCCTAAACAAAATAATTTATTTTCCCAGAGCCAAGAAAACCCACCGGGGCAGCAACTGATTACATTACCCTTAATAAAATAGCTTACCTAGTCTCCACAATATATACCCAAATTCCTCTAACAAGAAAAAAAAACCTTCTCCCCCGACATTCAGCCAAACCCTTGATTCACATCCCCATACTGGGGAATAGGCACTACTCACCATAATCGGTACAAAGAGAAAAAGCCAGCATGTTGAATCCT
Source organism: Acheta domesticus (assembly GCA_031308135.1). NCBI lineage: Eukaryota > Metazoa > Arthropoda > Insecta > Orthoptera > Gryllidae > Acheta > Acheta domesticus. Next base: position 25,355,320 of record JAHLJT010002406.1, on the reverse strand, counting down.
GAAAGGGATTCCGAAGGAACCATGAAACACAGTACGAGATCACAATAGGATGGTCGCATGCACTGGTCTTCCCAACCACCACGCGGCGTCACCCGGACAGTCGAGATCTTTCACGTGTGGCGTGCGGGCGGAAGCGGAAGCGGGAGGGAGAAGGTGAGGGCAGAGTACTCACCGACGATGGAGAGGCGCTGCTGCGCGTAGGCGGTGCGGAAGGCCGGGCCCTCGGTGGACACCTCGCAGCGGTACACGCCCCCCGACGCCACCGTCAGCGAGTGCAGCGTCACCGCCTCCGCAGAGTACGACCCCGCCTGCGCACACACGCCGCCGGCGCATCCAGGCTTTTCGTTCCCAGGCACAATTGATGCAACTATTTGTTTACATTTACATTATGTAATTATTTAACCTTCCAGCGGGCGCGCTGTCGTAAATTTTACGACAATAGCAGATTTTTTTGTTTTGGTTGTCAACTCATTGTTGTCAAAGACTTCTGCGTTCTTGGTATTCCTTGCAGGTATCTTTAGTGATGCATTCCTGCAGCCACTTTTAGTTGCACGCTATATTGAGTTTTTGTAACTCTCTATTCGGGATAAGTGCATAGTGACGTAAACTTTAGGCTGCGCGCTGGCTGTTGTGCTAACATATTGTATAATAATTTGACCTAATGGGAATTTTTGTAAAATGTCCAGATAAAGAATTCATGTAAATTAAAATCAGAATATTCTTCAATCAGAAAATTAAAATCAGTAAATTAAAATCAGAATATATTTCCCAGAGCTGTCTGATCGGAGGAAGATAATGAATTGGATAGTAACAGTGACAGTGACAGTAAACGAATGTTGAAAATAGAGACGAGGATCAGAACGATACTGAATCGGAACAAGATATTTTTGATACTCAATACGAACGTTTATCAACGGATATGTTTTTTGGTAGTAAATATCATTCTTATATATTATAATGCGACATAAAATTCCATTGTTCTAAAATTTCTTTGATTTTTTTCAACAGTCATTGAATGTTGTAAAATTTATGACACGCGCCTGCTGGTGTGAACATTTTACGCGCGCCCGCTGGAAGATTAAACAATATTGTATAGTATTATATATACACTACAAAAATAATATACAATATGATAAAAAATGTTTATGCCAGCCCCGTGGCGCAGACGGCTGAAGCAGCCGTCGTCTGCAACGAGGAGGATGCAGGTTCGAGTCCTGCGTAGGTATGGTCGTATTTGTGATTGCCCTTTCACCCCTCATCATCATCGTATCACCTCATATTTCAAACTTCAAGGTGTAACAACCTTGTCGTACAGAGGAATACAGCTGAAAACCTGTTCCTAAAATCACACACGTTAATCGTGTAGAGTGGTCAGAAATGTTCGATACAATAACAATAACAATAATAATAATAATAATAATAATAATAATAATCATAAATATGTTTACTATTTAACAAAAATCTACAATAGACCGCTCAAAATGATCAGCTGGATCCGCCCCTGACACACGCACACACGCCCTTTCAAATAAGCCCTGTAAGGCAATTCACACTACTTGTATGTACTCACCAGGTATGTGGTATCTTCAATTTTTTGTATCATTCACGTTTTAAAACTGATTTAGTTTAAAATAAAAATATATCTTCATTATATATCTTCAAATTTGTAGTTTTAAAATATTACCTCTTAACAATTTTCGAAATTACTGAAAGTTCACCGGAAAAGAGACCAGCCTCTCTTTCTATACCGTTCTTTGATACATACGAGAATAATTTATTTTGAAAAGAAAATTAAAGCCGTTTTTGAGATAATTGTTTATAAATTGCCTTTATTTCACGCTAAAATTAAGCAAAAAACTAGCATATTTTTGAAAAATTGTTCTTGACCTTATTACAAGGTCTGTCTTAAAAGAACAGATTTCAATAAGAAAAAATCTTCAATGTTATACATGTTAGAAGACACCGAAAAATATTTTGAACTTATATTTTATTATATATTTTAGAAAAATCACGGATTTTAACGAATATGAGACATTCTTTTAAGTGACTTTTACCGAGGAAAACGTTTAATAAAAAAAATTGTAACCATTTTTGAGAAAATTTTAAAAATGTAAATAAGACTTCCTGTAAAGACCTCCAAAAGTATTCATTTTCAAACTCGCAAGGTCTCGATTTCCTTTAAATCGATCCAGAATATTAATTTGGAGAAAACTGTTTGAACGATTTAGGCGCTAGTTTGCCACAGAGAGACAGACGAACATTTTGCCTTCATTTACCTTCATATTTATAAACAAAATTTGCTCCCTTCTCGTTATCAGGGCCCGATAATAAGAGATTTTCTGTCAAAAATTGCTAGTGTAGCGTCATGCACGCTCAAACGCGCAGACGGTAGAATTTCACCGGAAGCTGAACAAAGGGCTGGACATCTGGCATTGGTGACGCGCAATGACGCATCGGTTTTTCCGAGCGCGTAGCGTCGTTCTCAGGTGCTGGGACGGCAACGGTGGCGGGGGAAGACGCCAGGGCGCCTTTAAAAGCCGGGTGACGAACGCCCCTCCCTTCTTTTCTGTAGTTCGAGCTGTGTGATAGGAGGCTGTGCGTCTAGCACGCGGAGGGGAAGCCGGGCATTAGTTTGTCGTCAGTCATGAGACATGTAGGTTTGTCTCGGCAGAGCGGTGCATCACACCGAGGGGAACGTTTGTCGTTTGGGCGGTGTGGTAGCCGCACTGTAATATCGCTTCTTGTGATGGCTGTATTTATTTAGTTAGTAGAAGGCAGTGTTATGGTGTTTTACGACTTCGGTCTGTGTTTTTTTCATTAATAAACCAACTGTTTATTCTACCCACCCTCGTCTGTGTTTTAATACATCCGTATGACGCCACACTAGAAAACACATATTACAATAATTGTTCCGCATATGATTACAATAATTTCTTTTTACGAAGTAAGGGCAAGAAAGTAAAAGTTTTCGTTCAAGAATAACATCGTTCAAGCAATACAAGTTTTTAAAATATTATGATAATTAATCCAATTAACTGTTTAATTATAATAAACAATTATATCTCTTTCCGTACTCTTACCGCATTCCTGGTATCTAAAGAAACCATAAACACCTCTCACAAGGCCGTAAGTAAAATTGTCAAATACGCATTCTGTGATTTTCACAAATGAGAGGGGCATCTATAGGCAATTGACCCTCTCTGCGCCTGCTGTGTACTTCGCGGCTGATTACCTGTGAGAACTCTTTGAGTCCGGGGAGAGAGGAAATCTTCTCGCCACACGACCGTGCAAGTGGAGAAAGGAAGACCGCCTGCCCCGAATGAAGGGACAGTGGCTGACAACCAGCAAAATAAGGTCGCCGACAAGGTAACTAGCTTTTAGAGTTCGCGGGCACTGTGTTCAGTTTAACTGCCGCGAGATATAAATAAGGGTTGTACAAATAGCCCTGGGGTAGCTGTCATTAGATCCCGATGTCAGCCTTTTGGAGATATTGATCCAAAAGCAATATTAATTCCCATTTCGTCTACTACAGCAACAATTATACATTTAAATATAACACATCTCTCATAATTAAATTGTCCATTGAAATTAAAATGTAATGTTTTAAATCGAAAAGATTAGTGTTCACTTGACTGTAATTTTTTACATAAAGATTTTGATCAACGATACTTGAACTTTGCAAGAGCTGTCCGCTCTTAAGAATAGTATAATGAATCTAAGGGAATATTATGTGAAAGAATATACAGAGCCTTCAGATTGTTGCTATATGCAATAAATAACAAAAATATTTAATAAACAAAAACAAAACACTCGAACAATTTCCCACTCAATCACATTCCTCTCCCTTGACGAAAATGATTGTACAAAGTAGCATTTAAAAAGAGAAGAAACATGAAATAAAGTATTAAGAAAAATGTATATATGAATAATTCAAATATCGGCTCTTTGATAAAAAAACATACGACAAACATGTTTTGGATGAAGCAACCATTCTTCGTTATATTTCTAGTACGCGTTGCCCTCACATTCCCCTCTTCAGCTTGGGCATGTACACCCCTTTCTGGATTTGGAGGGGAGTTGGATGCGGAGTAAGGGGAAGTTGCCTGTGTCTGTAGGAGCGCCAGACTTCCCAAACGGGCAAGTAACTAACACGCTGCTGTGAACCAACAGATGTTAGTAAAATGTTATAAAACGAAGGCTGCGCTGTCGCAAGAAGCAATTTTTAGAGTAGTAAAATAAATTTTAACATTATGAATGTTGTCAAATGGCTTTACACTGTAACAATTTTTCAGCGTTCAGTATTTTTGTAATTTATTGTATGTCTCCAACAAAATTACGGTGGCAGGGGTCGCTTGGAAGAATTTGGTCTCTATTTTTTTATTTCATTTATAATGTATTGAATATTGTACAGTCTTCTTATTTTCAGAACTATTCCCTCAATCATTTACCTGAAAAATCCATTACTCGTCTCATGATAGCACCCTGTCCATCATTTCTCAGAAATTTTTGTTATCTCGTGGGCGTCCCCAGGGTCGCTAAGTTACCGCTCTGCATAGATCTACAATGTTAGATCCACGCAGACAAGCACAGGCGACCGGCCATCGTTCACGGAGCCCTTGCGATAACCTCTATTCCTCGACACAATCCAAGTTGGGACGATCAACTTTCTGAAGGTAAAATATTACTGATTCTCCAGGAATCCTCAGAAACGAGAATTGCAGTCGGAAGATTGTATAGTATTTGCCTTTGGTCCATTCTCAGATCAATATTACAAGTTGGTCTCGAGAGTTGATATTTAAAATGACACGTTAATTATTGGCATTCAGAACAAATATGTGAAATTTGGCCAAGAATTTGGATCGCAAAGCATTACCTGAATGTGAAAAGTGCATGTAAGCAATAGAATGAATGATATATCCAGAAAAATACACAAAGGAATAAAAAGTTAACAAGTGTTTATTTCGCACCTGATACGATTCAGAATTTCAGCTAGTACCGATAACAATGCTTCCTCCCGTATAACCAGAAGATGTACAATAATCAAAAACCTGCCGTCGTCAATAGGAAAATTACCGGTTCTCTTTGCCGAAGCCACTGAAGTCCAAACGGAATATACAATTAGCGCGCACAGTCGATACCTTCTGTTACTAAGAATAATAGAAGATTTTGGTGTGGTCGGCGTAGGCAGAATTACAATAACAACGATAAACACTTTTGAGCACACACAAAACCAGGGCCCATCAACTCTCATATAACGTAGTGGAGACCATTATAGTGGCGCACTCTCCTGTAGCACCTTATCACAGGAACTAAAATACGAACTACTGTCAACGATACTTCAAACGTGTGTGGCTGCCACGTAGGTTCGCATTACGCTCAAGCAGGCGCATAATGCACAAAATATAACGTCGATGTTCGCGCTTTCTTCAGCGGTTTCTTATAAGAGTATATTATGAATAATTGAACATTTGGAAGACACTTTTCGTATTTCTCACAATTTAGCCAATTTTAGGTGCGGATATCGGCGAGCCTGTACCCTAGCCGCCTTCTATAGTAGCACCTTCGAGCTTTGTCCCCGGTTTTGATGGAGAGTTGCAGGGCCCTGCACAAAACCAGACTGCCCGGTCCGTGGCTCGCGACTCCTTACAGCCCGCCGGTGGCGACGTCACCGACCGTGACTCGCGTCAACCTCGCGTTTCAGCGGCTGCTTTCACTGTCTAATGAGCATCAACAACGCGCGCTGCCCAGCTGCGTGCGCGCCAACTTTAAATTGCTTTATGAATCCATAATACATGCAAAATCGCATTCATTGTTTGTTTGTCAATATTGTGTGTAAAACATTTTGCTCAACTTTGCACATACATTGTCAAATTAATATTTACTCTGTATTAATGTTTATGCATTAATTTTGCATTTTATGATAGAAAATTAATGTTTTTTAGGTATCAGCAAGTTTGTTTTTGTATTTTATAATGTTTATTAATAATTTTAAATAAAGAAGTAGTGGAAAATGAAAATAATGTAGTAGTCACTTAAAAAACGAATTATTTTAATTCATGATGCAATAATATAAGTATGAAACGAAATTTTCACTGGAGCCCCTTTTTCTCGCAGACTACTTATTACCGCTTTCCCACAACTACAAAATTTAAAAAGATTTTTCTCCAAATAAAATATTTCAAATGATTTATAATGAAGTGCTTCAAAAACTCAACAATTTTCTGTGAAAAAGAGCTTCAATTTTGCATTTTTAGTAGCGTTTTAAACGCCATTATGTTAATAACGGATCCGAAGATTTTAAAGAAAATTGCCATTTAGGACGAGGTTTTACTGTTCTTTAATATTCAAAAATTAATATTTTCGTTCTACCATTAGGAAACCGAAACATTAAGAAACTGTCCAAAAAACGTTCTTTGGGCGGTGATAGATGGCAGCTGCACTAGTATATGGTATTTCCGAATAGCTAGTCCAGACCCAAGGAAATTAAAATTTAATACAGGAAAGTCTGTGCCACTCTATAGCAACACTAGTTTTAGAATGGAAGTGAGAAATAACATCAAATTCGACATCAAAAGAAGGTGTACAAATGGGGGAAAAAGTAAATGAAAAAAGTGAAATTCAATTTAAGCTGGCAGAAATAGCGAGAATAATATTTTGTTTTCCTGCCACATAAGCGGGAAAGAAAGGTTTTTTGAGTAAGGAAATCTTAAAATGGAAAAGAGAAGCAATATTTATTTATAAAAGAAATATTTATAAATATGGATATTTTTTGTGAATGTTTATCATATTTTTTGAATAATATGGCAGTAAGAATATCATTGGTAGATTATTAGTCGGGGCACCACCCACTCCGTTTCCTCCCTGAAAAGGCGAGCTAGACTGCTAATAAAGGAAGCCGGCTATTTAGAAGTAATGCTAACAGGACGGCATGCTATTTTGTTGCGGCAGGAAACTACCCCCCCTTCCCTCTGTCAATCCAATAAGTCGCAAAGGCTAACAAATTTTAAACTTTCGGTAATCACTCATTTCATTTGCACGCTCAGATTCACCCTTGTATCATACTAATTTTAATTGAATGTTTTGTTAAATAAATTATTGTTGTTATTGAACTTGCAATCGTACATCCATCGTACATCGATCCCAGCAGACCTAGAGGTAGATAATCACAAGCAGCCTCGCATCGACAGGTTATAATACCAAGAACTATCAAAAAAATTGATGTTCGATAACGCAACCCGTAAATAAAGTTTAGTGCAGGACGATATCTTCCTTGAGACCTTGCTGTTGCCACGAGGTTCGTGTGTCGTATGCAATGACTCACTTAATATTGAGAACTTAGTCGGAACCGAGAATTGTGAAAAATAGCAGGAATTACGCAATCAAATATGAAATTTTTCAGTCAAAATTAACATTGATTTCTTTTAGATATTTCTCAAGTTTAGGCATCTAGCAAAACTATAAACTCCTTACTTATGGCAGGAGACTACATAAATTTACATGGCTTTGGTAGTGCAACGATTAGGCGTATCGAGCTATTGTACCCAACCTCTCGGGTTTAAATTCGATGGAAGAGGTGAATTTTAATGGCGAAAAAATCCTTCGTACACCTTCCTTCGGAGAGGAAGTAAAGCCGGCTATCCCATGTTGTATATTTATTGGGGGCACAAAATTTTCAAGCATAAAATAATCTCTGAGACAATTGCAAATCACCTTGATTCGTCATGAATGTTTTTTCGCTGGCTAGATGGCGAAAGAAACCTAGCGAAATCTGTGTTAAGGCTGAAGAGTAGGCCTCATGGCCTGAGTCTTGCTACGTAAAATAAGGTATTATTGATTGATTCTTTTATTTCAATTTCGGCGCATATTGGAAATTAGTAATATAAACTGATTTTTAAAAAAATATTTCCTTTCGTTAAAAAAAGACCTTTGGAATATTTTCTGAAGTTGCCTTTGGTCCACAACAATCCACATCCTGGTGAACGTGGAGAAGAAAACAGCTTTCGAGACCGGCAGGCCCCGTGAGCTGGCATTGCACCGTCACTAGAGTCCCTAGATACAGAGAGTAGCGCCACCGCCGCCATTTAATATCCTCTCACCCGACAATCCCGTCAGTCATCAATCAAGAACTGAAGGGAAATTGTAACAATTGGTGACATTGGGAAGATTTTCAAGAATATTAATATTGGTTTGGGATAGATTCATGGTTCTCAACAACACAGATTACCACACAGTCCCAATTCTCTTGAAAACTGGATATAAAACAGCGGGATCGGTGGAACAATGGAATACGCTGTTCTCTGTATCTAGGGACTCGGGGCCGTCTCTAGAATCCCTACATACAGAGGAGTAGCGCAACCACCAGCCATTTAATATCCACTTACCCGTCAATCCTGCCTGGCACCAATCAGGAACTGAAGGGATATTATAACAATTGGTGATATTATGGAGATTTTCAAGAATTATAATATTGGTTTTTGGGGTAGATTCGTGGTTCTCCTACATACAGAATACGACAGTGTTTCCATTTTTTTCTGTCAACTGGACATAAAATGCGGGGATCGGTGGAACAATGGAATGCGCTACTCTGTGTATCTAGGGACTCTAGCCGTCCACCGCCTTGCCACGCCCCCGGCGGGGCGCGGCGCGGCGCGCGCAAACAACTGCCCGCAACAGCTGCCGCCCGCGGAGCGTTCGTCGCGGTTTCCGAGTGACTGCTCCAGCGGAGGCCGCCCTTCCGGAGCTTCGAATCCGGATCACGGCGGGCGCTAACGCAATTGCGGGAGTCCTCACTAGGGGGCAGGCGCGCAGGCACGAGAGCGGGAGGAGCGAAAATCACGTTTTCCGCGACCGCCTACAGGAAACACGGGGAACAAACATTGGGGCGCGGGCGAATTCCGATCGCGCGACCCTTCGGGTTGGGCCATCAGCCCCTCACGTAACACCGACCACGAGGAGATCAGCGGTACTACGTAAATATTGGGGGATAGGAACCCTCGAATTCTCGAACTATATGACCACCAAACTTTGCAACCTCCAATATCTGGATGGGAAACAACCCCGCATGCCGACGTGTACGTACACACCAAATCTCACATCCAGTCGGGGTATAACACCACCCCTCACATAATAAAAGCAATGCTTACGGTACTTATGACCAGCAATTGATTCAAGCAGAAACAAAAAAATCAATAAATAAATCAAATATTATTGATACGAATCCTATAGCACGCAAATCCTGGAAACTCGTTAGTCTTGAGAATTTGAAACTTCAGATTTTCGACATTCACATCGTGTGAATAGTTAATATTAGCAATGGGGGTTCTAAAATCCTTGAATCCACGAAATGTCGTAGTCTTGGAAAACTTGGAATCATAAACATAATTTTTTTTCAATCGTATTCTCGACAAATCCAAAAGTCTCTTTAAATCTCGAAACTTTGAAATCTCGCTAATATTTTGTTCAGGCTAGGAATCGAAAACGCATAATTTATTCAGTTTAGCAACCTATGCGCAAAAAAACACAACCCAAATTACCGGAGGCGTTTTAAAAGTACCTACCGTACCTTAAAAAAATAGTTGAACATGTGCTAATTTAAAAGAAATCCGCGGTTTTTAAATGAAAGTTGCATGAATATGGAGTAAATATCTGAAGAAAGTGCTTGAATATTTTGTAAAATTTTCAATATTGTAGTTCTGTGAAGATGCTGAAAAATGTCTAACTTGCACATGTTTCGAAATTCAGAGTTCAAAATTCAATCAAAATTCAAAGTCATTTTAGTATTGTTTGCTACATTCGAGAAAAAGATTAAAGAAAAATTTAGAATCCATTTTTTAGAAAAGTTTGTTTTTATAATTGCTATTATTTCACGAAAACTAGTCATACTTCACGCGGAAACTACTTACATCTTCAAAAAATTGGACATGACACTCTCAAAATATCTATTTTTAATGAAGAATTACGTTAAGAAAAAAATCAATTTTCGATATTGTATTCCAGCCTCGAAACTTTCTCGAAATTTCCAAATCCTGAAAACAATTTCATATTCTAAAATTCAAATCTTGGTGTGTTTTTTATAATTTGAGACCGAAGAAATTACTTTTTTTTAAATATATTTCTCCTTAACTAACCTAAGTTATCAAATAATTTAATATTTCTTTCATATGTGATGTAGAAATAAAATCGTAACGAACATCGTCACATCTCAATTTCACGACCTGATACATTTGATACGGTTGTAGTGAACCTCTGCAAACGAACCTTTTTTTTTGTTTATTTAAGGTTCCATTAACTTACGAGGTCAGTAGCGACCACTATTGATTTAACGTGAGGGGTATCTGTATACTGAATGAAGTGATATGGTGATGATGAGGGGTGAAAGGACGAAAACAAATAAAACCATGCTCGAGGCAGGACTCGAACCCGCGATCCTTTGGCCCGAGATCACCACAGCACTATCATTACCTTAACAATCTTTACCACCCGGATGGCGAACAAAACCTTTCTGATTTACTATATCAGAGTTTCACACTGTCATATAATGCGATAATGAACTGGTTTTGGATGGGATAATACGATTTTGTTGTTACAGAGGTTCAGTAAAATGTCAGAACATAGCGACTTCGAAATTTCAATTTATTAATTTATCCTTCAAAACAATGTTTAGAACTGTTTCTGAGTTCAGTTTTATTATCAACAATTTTTGTAAATCATTCTCGAGAGTCCGTGCTTCTCGACATTTGATGTTACCGTGACCACGTTCCAAATATTTTAGTAGTCTTATATCTTTGACTTCTCATCCTGCTGTATCAGTTTTGTCATCACAATCGTTTTCTTCTCTTCTGCAAGACCGTTTCACAGAATTTACATTATCCAAGCCAGATAATATTTACAAACCGGACGTTTTTTAAAAATGTTTTATTGATCAATAAATTAAAGCAATGTAGCGTTAAATGGCTCATATTATTTTATTAAAAAACCCTACAGCAACTAAAACGCAATTTTTAAATAAAATAGTGTAATAAATGCAAGTATGTTCAAACGGAATGCGTATTTCAATGTTTTAATGAGACGTGACAAGAATAGTGTGTTTCATCACAAGGTAAGAAAGTCGACCTATTCGTGACGAGACAGGAAAGTTCACCCGCCGAGGCAGATAGGCAGAAACCTGTCGAGACATAAGAAGAGTATTGGCCATATGATGTGCACTATTTTATTCGAGACCGTTTTTAATGAATGTTTTTCCTGTAATTAAATAATACCACTGACATGAAAAAAATTATATAATCCAATTGTGGCGATGGAGAAGAGAATGCCCAAACCGCTGCCACCACCACGCTCTGCCACGGCCGCGGCAGTGTCCAGCAGTGTGTCTGATGTCTTTTGCATGTAGTATGATGTAGTAGTAAGACGTTAATTCATTTACGTGTGCATCATTTTTGTCAAAATAAGTTTTAAAAGCAAATGTGTTAGTTACACTCAACAAAATATAGTGTGGTTATCACTGTTACACTCAACAAAATGTAGTATGGTTATCACTCTGTTATTTGTTTTGTTAGCGTTATCACGTACTTGTCGATCGTTGATCTTGTGTTTTCTGCAATGGTGACGAGAATGTAATGTAATAAGAAAATAATGGGAACTCCGCCTCTTATACTAGAACTAGTGGTGCTACACAATGGCACAGACTTTCGGTATTAGTTACGGGAAATACGGGATATACGGAGTAATAGTTCCGAATAAAATATCAAGTTATAAGTGCATGTTTTGAATGCATTAAGACATTTTGAATTAAAGCTTAAACATTAAAATATTTCGAATTAAAGCTAATTCGAAATATTTTGACATGTAACTTTTGTTACTAGGTTTGCTCATTGTAGTTTCTTGGCTAGATGAAGACGTGGCTGGTGCTACAAGTCAAGAGACTGTAAGCATTGACAAGTTGTTAAATGGTTGTAGATCTCGTTTACGAGATCTATAACAGTTTATGCAATGCTAAGTCATGAAATTTTAATATAATGCAAGACTGCTTGGTTCCTCGTGAGGAGCAGTACATGGTGATAAGTTGGTGAGACTGGAGTCAGAAAAATTCATTGCAGGACGCTTTTGTCAGAATCGTGATGTAATGAACAACTTAATCGCGGCAAAACAGTACAAAAATAGGCACTTTCCAAACGGTCTCGACTAAAGTATATCACATTACTTTACATTAAAAAATAAAACCGTTGTTTAAGTTGTCAGAAGATACGAAATAATTAGTGATTCCATTAGTGATTCCATAGTGATTAGCATTAGTGATTCCTGGCTAAGGTCATTCGTACTGTAAGTATAGTGCATGTTATTACCGTCGGACGGAGGTGGCAGTGATCTTTTCTTGCAGGCTGGCAAGATCCGACGCCGACCTACGTCGGTTTGCGGGGATTTTATGGGTATACTCATCAGGGTCGCACTGGCCCCAGCTGAACAAGCTCTGAACTCCAGACTCCGTGTCGCAGTGCGGTGCATAGGAGTATTAGTAGAGGGATGTGGAAAACGGGCAAGCAAGAGAAAGAAAAGATCGCACTCAGCCTGTGGCCCCGTTTGTTAGAGTACTGCTCCGGCATTCGCCCTCGTATTGGTCGGAGAAACCACGGAAAACTACCGATCAGAGCAGCAGGCCGCCAGAATTCTCCTCCTGACGCCCGCGGCTGAATCCGACCTAGTGACCAGCTAGTGTCGAAAATCCTGCCGTCGGGACTCGAACTCCAGGAGCTCCCGCTGAGAAGCGCTGCAGTGGCATCATTTGATTCCCTGAACTTCCTTTTCCGGTAAAATAATTGATGAAATATGCCCTGTGATGATTGAAATACAAACTTTATTGTAAACACTGTTTTATAAACGAAAGAGCATGATGAATATTCCAACACAAAATATTTTGTACTGAAAACATCAAGAATTTTTCGAAAATCTTTCACGAGGTAGAGGTAGCCACGGAAGCTGTGAGGAACCACATAAAGAGCCAACAAATGAAAGCAAAAGAAAGGAGAGAAAAAATAAATACATCAAACGTTCGCTGGAGATTGCGAAAGGATTCGCCTTCCTCGTTGATACATGGATTCGGCGCGGACAGCCGCAGGAAACGAAGGGATTTGCGGGGAGTGCTAATAAATTACGCATTCTCTTCCACGCATTAAATGAAAAGCGAGCCGCAATATTTCACGGGATCGATTTATCGACATACCTCTCCTCGAGGCTCTGCCCACCTCCCCTAGAGAGAACAGAATGAGACGCAGACTGTTTTCACTGACTCCAGGTGCAAACGATCGTTCCTGCAGGTAGGGGTGATACGCTGGTAACCTCGAAGGAGATTAAATCCTCATCGGACGGACCTTCACGTGCACACAAGGACATAAACATGCATTTTTAACCTAAACGAGCATTGCCCGCCCACAACGATCAAGAACCTAAAGGCGTGGAAGGCACTTAGCAATATAATAATATGATATCGCAAAATATTCAAGCACAAATCAGTATAATGTAGAACGGGCGTTTACAGAAAGACGGCAACATTCATCTCTCTCTCTCTCTCTCTCTCTCTCTCTCTCTCTCTCTCTCTCTGAGAATTGGTATGAGCGCCAATCACAAGCTTTAAATGCATCAAACCCTTCTAAAAAAATTCAAATTGAATATTTCCTGGAGAACTTCAAATGTACAATTCAATAAACTGACATCGTAAGTTCTTAGTTGATATTTAAATATCTCTTAAATAGCAAATTTACTAGCTTGTGGGGCTTTGAGAGTGATGAATTTGCGATAACAATGGGAGCAATGGCAATAGGAGTGATCAAGTCGATCGGATAAAGAGATGAAAGGGAAAGTGAAAGAGTTAAGAGAGTAGTGGAAGAAAGTGGGAATGGTGGGGATGACGGAAGAGGTGGGGCCGCTGTGTCGAGAAGAAGGTGGAATAATTAAGATGACAACGATTGGCGGATACGAACTGATAAACAGGAACTGAAGAGACCCGTGGGATTGATACGGGCAAAGGGATCGGGAATGAGATTCAACTCCTGGTGCAACTTTACCCCATTTTCAGTCCATTTCTCAACTTAGTAGTGTACCCTCCATTTATAAATTACTTTTTCATGCTTTAGTTACGCCGGAATGAGAATTGTAGGGAAACTGCAGTGGCCATTCTTTCTTTCGCTAATTTAAAGCATAACTGAGTTCTATCTTTTTACTCTACTGGTATTATCGACTTATCACAGCCAGAGGAACAAAAGGCATTCTTAACACGCGACAATCATTAAGGCTCCACAGTCCGCAATCCGTTAAGAGCAAGCGAAGAAATGGTTTTGCGCTAAAGGTAGTACATGACTGCACTTATTTCATGAATTTCTTCTCTTATGATTTTTTGTAAGACGTAGATATTATGAAAAGCATTGAAAGATCATAGCCGATATCACAAACAGTCTGAGAACAAAAAATAGTTCAGTGAGGAAAGGGGCACGGCAGAACAACATTTTGAGGAAACTGCTTTTTGAAGTTAGGTATTCAAGAACAAAATACAGAATGCATTTTGTTAAGTATTAAATTGTATATAAATTTAAGCATTGAACACATTTATTTGATTTTTCGCTAAATAATGTCAATGTGCCCTGTTACAATGGATACTTACGACATTTTTACTCAAAAGTCACTTACCCGATTTCACACACTGGGGTTGGCAAAATTCTGATTATCGGCCTAGTTATGTAAATAACTATATTTTTTATGTTTATTTTCTTCCTTGTTCGGTATATACGTCTTTCAAGACTATCAAGAGTACATTTATATAAAAATTACAGAATACAATACGTTATCCAGCAAGGAACCTCATTGTAATTGCTACAATCGCCCTTCAATATGCATTAATTAATTTTCACTTACATTATTTTCGTATAAAAGACAAACCTGCTTCATTATTAATTAATTTTGATAAATTTGATAAATTTTGTAGGATGTTGATGATGAATAAGGAAAGTGAAGCAAGTCCTTAGAATGTTGTGAGCGGATAGATGGAGAAGGATATGACGAGTTTTGGATATTGAAATAGCTTGTGCTGGAACAGTTTGAAAATAGGCGTGAAAATTGACTTCGTATTTTTATCCATTTAAATAGTGGTTCTATTGTTAGTTCTTGAAATTGTTGGTTTGGTGTATAGGGTGTGGCAAAGGAAGTGTGTTGGAATAGTTTTCAAGTTTACAGAGATTTGTTTTATCTGTACCTCCCCAAAAAAGGGGCCATCGTAAGTTAAACGATGAATTACGAATCTGAAGATTTTCATTCCTGTGTCAATAAATATTTCTGAATGTTTATTAATAAGTTGGCATAATTTTAAGATATTTGTCACTTTTACTGGCTCGACACTTTGGTGTTACTACGATTGTCATCTATTTGAAGTCCGAGGCAATAAAGGAATTGAAATTGCAAGTGTTTTGATGTCTAGGTTATTTATAGTCAACGGTAGAAATATCTTGAACATCTTAACGTAAATACTTGCCTGACATTTATTGGTATTAAATTTTTCTCTCCGTTAGCCAGTCAATCAGTAAATTGAAGCCTTCTAGTAAGTTAAGTAAGCCTTCTAGTAAGCCACGTCCGATTAATAAGTCATTACGAGGCGAATGATGCCTTTTTTAAGGGTCGAGCTTCGGGCCATCACACATTCTCTTCCGCCGGATCGTGCACATTTCGAGATTTTCGCTTCATTGTTTTGCCAGCTAGCAGCGAAAGATGGTATGACGAAAAAGGCAATTTGACTAGAGTTCAGAGGATTCTTTTACACTTGGGGATCTTTTAATATTTTACAAGCAGTACATCTACAACATGAGACATGCCCGGTTTACTTACGTAGGTCATTCAATAATCAAAGAGACAAATTTGCCTGGAGAAAAAACAATAGGCAGGAGAAGTTTGGTAATTTAAGAATCTTACATTGGCATCATTGGGATGAGCCTAGTCATCTGAAGGATCAGTATTGTTGTGTTTATAACTTCGAAATTAAGTTCAACGATGGGGTCCCACTTGAAAATTCCTCATTGGTTGAACAACGTTCTGCGATTCGTTTTGAACTTCTGAAGGTGAAAAACCAGCTAAATGTATATTCTAGAATGACTAAAGTATAAGATGAAAGTTGTAAGAACCGCGATTAATTTGTATACGTTGATCGAACAGTTTCAATGGTGGAGGCTCAGTGACTGAAAAACATCGTCCTGGCCGCATCTGCAGAAAATGTGATGTTGACTGTGTTTGGGACGCTGTAGCTGCGTTTGTTTGCGATTATCACAAAAACAGCGTAAAATAACAACCATTACTGCTTAGATAAGCTTTGAACAAGGTGAAGCCAGTCATGAGAGAGAAATCGTCGAGGATGTCAAAGGGAGAGAGGTGTGATTCTCCAGCAAAAGAACAAACGTCCGACGAACACTGCTCAACAAAGCCGTGAAACCATTGACAAAATGGTTGGGAGGTACTGCCTCATCCTCCGTTTAGTCCCCAATTTAGCAAACCATCTGATTTCCATTTGTCAACTGAAGGAGGCATTACGTGGATAAAACTTCCAGGATAGCGAGGTTGTCAAAATGTGTGGGAATTGGTTCAAACACCAAGATAAAAATTTCTTTGCAGCCGTTATAAAAAGCTGGTAACCTATTGGAGCAAGTGCATAAATGTTAGTGGGGGAATATATTAAAAAGTAGGAAAAGTATTGTTTTGTAGAAATAAACGTTTATTTCTCCACATCAATTTGTCTCTTTAATTATTGAATGCCCCTCGTATTTTCTGGTGGGGAGTGTACTCTTAACAATTGACAACTGTGGTCTGATTTGAACCCCGATCTTGGGTATAACGGAACGATATGCCCAAGCATTATTAACAACGACCGAAGAGTTCCTATATGTTTGGTTAATAACTACAAAGCAAATATTTGCCAATTACCTCAACGAGCTGACATTGCCAATGTATCAGCAGCGACTTCTAACCGGAAGTCAGAAGGTTCTAGTCCTGGCAATAGTGGACTTTTTGACACCAGTTAGATAGCTGGGGTCAAATTCAAGCCGCACTGTCTGGAAGATAATTTCAGCGACCAGCTTCTCTTTCTGTAGTTTCTCCTATATTCAGGGTAATTCTAGAGAGTATTCTAACAATCGGAGCACGTGATCTTTCTTTCCTTCCTCCTTAGTTCTATCCCCTCATCTTACTTACATTATACCACACATTACTAATACCACACCCTAGTGGGAGTCAAATCGGGAAGCCGAGCTTGTCTTGGCTGGGGTCGTGCCCCCTTACGAAGAAGGTAGCCAGAGAAAAAGTCACCCCGTAAGCAGGTG
This sequence comes from Acheta domesticus, assembly GCA_031308135.1. Classification (NCBI taxonomy): domain Eukaryota; kingdom Metazoa; phylum Arthropoda; class Insecta; order Orthoptera; family Gryllidae; genus Acheta; species Acheta domesticus. Next base: position 25,337,975 of record JAHLJT010002406.1, on the reverse strand, counting down.
TGTAGGCCTGCGTCGGATCTCATCATTCAGTAGGGGAGGATCACCGCCACCTCCCGGATAAAATGTTCACTATACTAATGGATGTGAGCATAGGAGTTGATGAACCCGGAAACGTCAATCTATAACCATCAATCAACCAACCCCATCAAAAAGCAACCAATCAAACAAACAATCAAAGAATCAAGCAACAAACCAATCAAAGAATCAAGCAAAAAACCAATCAAAGAATCAAGCAACAAACCAATCAAAGAATCAAGCAACAAACCAGGTCAAAACAATCAAGCAACAAACCAATCAAACAATCAAGCAACAAACCAAATCAAACAATCAAGCAACAAAACCAATCAAACAATCAAGCAACAAACCAATCAAACAATCAAGCAACAACCAATCAAACAATCAAGCAACAAAACCAATCAAACAATCAAGCAACAAACCAATCAAGCAATCAAGCAAACAAACAAACCAAACAATCAGCAACAACCAACCACAACAATCAAGCAACAAACCAATCAAGCACAAAAACCAATCAAGCAACAAACCAATCAA